>SSNS01000034.1:3273594-3411392 GCA_006937985.1 Aphyosemion australe
CTTCTGCTCTGGCTCACTTCTACTTCCTGAAGCACCAGAGCTTTTCTCCCACAGAGATCGACTCACATAGCATCTATTTATACCAGAGACCTCTGCAAATGTACTGAAATAAGAGTGAACGTGGTCTTTAAAGCTCATAAAAGCATATCTGATTGTGAAGATCTTCCATTAGTCAGCGTGCGCTGTGACCTTGAAACCTTTAGGAACAGAAAAGTCGAATTGATGGTTTCTCCTGGATCGGTTTTACAACAACAAACTGTTATTTTCTCATTCAGTACAACCAACGGAGACGCTGTTCCAGCTTCACCCAAAAAGCTGGATGAGAAGGAGCTCGACCATTTTGACGGGATTGATGTTCAAAGTGAAAAGCTGAGTCATCCTACGGCCAACCGGGCCAAACCTCCTCACAGGAGACCACCAACAGCACAGGTTGCAACACGACACACAGGCTCTATACTGTCAAATGCAGAAGTTGCATGCGCCGCTACAACAATGTGCAGTGATGCATAACGATCGGTCATGCTTTGCACTTTTATTTGCATGATGGAATGCTTGATTAGAATAAAAATCTATGTGTTTTATTCTGAGAATCAGTTTTTCTCAAACTGCATTGTAGCTTTAGGATTGGAGGGAATTCATAGTTCTGCAGGAATAATGAAGAGAAATCACAATAAGAATTTCTCTGTTTACACTGAAACTTCTAAACCACACACACACACACACACACACACACGTTCAGACCTGATCTCTGCGAGTTATAAATTAATTCTAGGAAATAGATTCCCTGAATCCCCATTAGGCTGCTCGAGAGTCGAGAGACGTATCATGTTAATATTAAAAGGTCAGATAATGAAAAACCTGGTTGTCTTCTGCAGGCTCAGGGTGCAGCAGACCAGACGGACCAGAAGGAACCAGAATCAGGAGTCAAAAAGCCCCCAGTCGACAAATTACTCGGCTCACAAAAGGTTTGTGAGGTTGACAGATTACAGCATTCATACATGCGTTTATGAAAAAAGTTGTTAAAACTCTCACTTGTGTCTGACTCGAGTCCACGTCTCTAGGTGTAACCTCTTCTCACTTTCAGATATTTGATATTCTGGTCTTGCACCTCTTTGATGTGTTTATGAAACACACAACAATGTGATATGCAATCACTGCAGTTTGCACAGCCCGTGTTTTACCCTCTGCTAGACAAATGTTAGTTATGCAAAACTTTACTGTCATCTCATAAAGACCTGTTTCTGCACAAGTGGATAAAATCACTAACAAAAGATTCTATATGACTGTACAGAAGCAAACATGCATGCAAAGTGGTATGAGACTGACAGGAAATAGGAAGCGTAAGAGGTTCAACCACCCAGGAAATTAACCACGACAGTTTGTGTGTTTTTCTACACTGTAAACAACACCTGATTAGCAACAGAAGCAACTTTAGTGCCAATAATGGAACATTCAGTTAGACTAAAACTTTGCAGAGTAAATCTTATTTAACTTAAACTCTTGCACCTGAACCTGAAACTGGGGTACACTGTTTAAAAATTTTCATTTAAAAAATGCTTACATTTAAGCATCTGACCCTGTTCTATTATATAATTTAAAGCTGCTATAGCAAATCTATGTTTCTCCTTCTCTGATATTATTGAGTGGAGAACCTCTCACACCAGTAGAGTTCTGTTGCTAAATACACAAGTGCGTAACGAGTGGAGGACCCAGGGAAGTGCAGCATTTTGATGAGACCGACAAGCAGATGGTCCAATAGTTGCTTTTGGTCCGAAACGTGTTATTGGCAGAGGTTTAAAAGTCCTTCTGCAAGACTTGCGTTTCCTGTGCGTGCATTGTAGGGGGCGTGGCTTTCAGCTCTTTCAGAAGGGGAGGGGCAGCAGGGGTGGAAGCTGTAGCTATTCACATTTCAAAATCTCCTAGTCTCCTTGCTGATGTCACGCTACGAACCACAGCTTTAACAGAAAAAAGTCCTAATCATATACAGACTAACAGAAATTAAAATGTTATAAACTGTACTTATTGCCCTATTTTTGATTTAGTTTGTCTGGCCTGAAGCTCAGTTTCATGATTTGTAATTCTTTTTCTTCTTTAAGGGGAAAGAAAATCTCGCACCTTCACCTGTGAAACCCGAAACTGCAGCCAAGGCGCCACCTGTGGTCCGACCCGCTCCTCCTAAAGTCGTCGTGAACAGCAGAAACGAGAGCCATAAAGAAGAGCCGACTCTAGGAAGTCTTCAGGCTGAGATCAAAGAGCTGAGGATGGCGCTGGAGCTGTTTCAAACCCGACACGAGTCAGTGCCTATTTCTAATCAACAGATGCACTTTTTGATTGGTTACAATCAGGTGCTGGTAGTGATGTTTTTTTATTACTATTGATACCTAAACACTTTTACTTGATTAATATTACTGTGTGAAATTTATATCTATGGGACTGAATATTTTTTCCAAATATGAAAAAATATTTTGGTTGCAAGTTTGAGTTGTTATGAAATTAAACACACTCTGTATTGGTAACAGAGACATATGCAAATAGCAGTACCATTACACTGTAAAATCTGATTAGTTCACTTTACTAGAAAAAAAGCATGCAAACCGATTGTACTTAAAACTAGTACATAGTACTTGGAAATTTGCTTTCTGACCTTGAATTTCTGAGTTGTATATACTTAAGCAGTAGTAAGCAGTGAGCAAATTTTTATGTACATTGCTCTGGTTTCTCTTAGTTATAGTAACTTGATTGTAAGTGCATTTTACTTTGTAAGTATAGTAGCTCCAACACTTAATTACCGATTGGTGTGTACTTTATTATTTATTTAAGTATATTGGGTTGGATTGGTTCCAAAGTTATTTAAAATCTGACAAATGTTGAAAAAGAGGTTAAAGTAACACAGATCAGTTTCCTGCTCCTCTGCCCTACTGGTTGAAAGTGGAATTACAACTGTTGTAAATAACCCTGCAGCAGCCTGCTGTAGCTAGCGCTAACAACGAGCTAACGCTAACCTGAGCCAACTAATACTAAAGCAGTAAAGCAGGTAAAGAGCTCCCCCTATAGGTCACCTACCCGCTCCACAAAACTATCAAGTGCTGTTTTTGGCCACCAGAGGGCAGCAGAGTGGTGTCAAATATGAAACTGGTCAAGTTTCTAACTCAACAATCACTGAGATCACTGTTACAGCGCTAGCTTAAAGTTAATTAGTTGTTGCATCTTTAAATGGTTAAAACTTGTAACATTTGAGCTCTTATGAGATCTCGCCTGGATCTTTACATTGTGTTTTAGAGCTAGCTATTCAGTCCTGCTCGTTGAGAGCTTTTGCTCTGCACGTTTTAGCTGTTTTCCTGCTCCAACACAACTAATTCGGGGATTTAATCACCTCCTCAGGATGTCCTCAAGTTCTTCAGAAACCTGTTAATTACCCATTGACTCAAACCAGGTATGTTGGAGCAGGGAAACATGGAAAACAAGGGACCAGGATTGCGACATCGCTACTTTAGAGCATGCAATTTTGAAAAAACCCAATATTTTCCCTTTGACTGATGGGACTGAATCTGTGGTTGCTTTTCATTTAACTTGACAGACATTGAAGAGACGTTAAAGTCAGCCCTTTTAAACTTCCTCGTCTCCTAAACCTCCTCTTTTTGGTTTTGTCTCGTTTGATCAGGCATGACATGCAGGAAGTGAGAGAAGAACTGAAAGAAGAAAGAAACAAGCGAATGTCTCTGCAGGTCAGTCAGATGTGATTTTGAGTTTTGCATGGATTCTTACCAGTTACAGAAGCTCCAAAGATGGTGACGGTAATAAACATGTTTTTCTTTAAACAGGAGGAAGTGCTCACTTTGAAGGCAAAGAAATAATTCTGATTCTGAGCTTCTTGTTTGTGGTTTTACTGCAAACGGCTTCTGACACCAAGTAAAGGTCGAGGGAGGATTCTCGCCAAGTGATGTCTAAATGTTAAAGTATTGGTCAGAGCCCTCTGGTCCAGTGAGATCACATCATCACATCAAAATGCTGTTTATATTATGAATGCTGGAAAACAAAGGTAACCTATCTGGGTTTAGCTTGGTGTAAAATGAATATTTGTACTCTTTTCCACTGTCTTATTTACTGTTTTTTACTGTGTGGTTTACTGATGGTGACTTTTAAAGCCTCAGAATTTGTAACATGTGAAAATGTAAATAAGAGGAGTTATTGTGAATGTTATTAAAAAATATAGGTTGACTCTGTGTGACTTTGTGCACAAATATCAGACAACTAGAATTCCTTTGATTTAAATTTCTAAATTAAATAAAAAATCTTAGTTATTTTTATTAAATAAAAGTGCATTTTGTTTTTAAGGAGAAAATGAGGATGCACACTGTTATATGAACAATTAGAACTAAATTAAATGAATATTTGATTAATAATTGTCCATTTTTAAGTGCATGATAATTTAATTACATGAAAAATAAATTAAAGTTTTAATCATAAAAACATTCAATGAGCCAAACAAATATTCTTAACATTTAATATAAACCTTAGGTAATATATTCACATACTTTATGTCTTATACACATTCATTTTGATCAGTTTTATCTTTGCATCTTGTTAAAATAAATATTTTTATATATTGTGATTTGCAAAGAAAAATTGATGCATCTTTTTATTATTATGCAGTACATTGCACAAAATATACAATAAACCATTTATTTGCACCAAAAGTATAGTGAATTTATAATCTATACAAACATTTTGATATGAAATATGACCTAAAGTGATTAAACTCATTAAGGGTTCAAATAAAATTATTTAAGAAAATAAAAACTCAGAAAAATGGTTTAAATCACAACTCATGACTCAACTGTTATGTTGCATTAATCCACCAGAGGGAGCTGTTGCACCGGATTTCTGACAGAAGAGAAGCAGAAATCAAAGCATATTTCATAAAGTGGCCACAGAAGAGGCTGTAAGTGAGTTAATGTTGATTCATATTAAAAGCCTAAATGTAAAATTGTGATAAAATGCTCTAAGAGTTGGTTATCTTAGTGGTTAAATAGGAAAACTGAGAAAAGTTGACTCATCTATAATCCCAGAACACCATGACTCATCAGTTTGGAAGGAGAAAATGTGCAAGTGGAATTAATTACATATTTTATTGCTGTTTTGCGTTCACCACAGCCACATGACGAGCATTTTACATTTACTTTAACATGTTTTGGACCAAACAGTGTAAAGATTTTGTTTTGGCTTCTCAGAGACTACAGCTGCTGTTTAACGCCACGCACATGTGGGCAACACCTGGAGTTTATCAGCACGCTTCGACTACTTCTAAAATACCCATAGGAGCCAACTCCTTATGAAACATATGTTGAGAATTTGTCATTCGATGCTCGTTTTATTAAAGGTTTTAAAGCAAACAAAGAATTTAGCTGACATTTGCATCCCTGAAGCGTGACATTCCAGGGTAAAAAAATGTTTATTAATCCCAGCAATGACACGGGTCACTGAGCCAACGGGGACACTAATGAATCACAACAAACAGCTTTCACATAATTGACTCAGTCTGAACAAATACTAAAGATCCCAGATGACGATGGCCAACACGAGGATCATAGAAGGGGAAGTCTTAGAGGTCAGATCTATAGCAAAGATTGGTTTGAAAAAATTATATAAAAAGCAGTAAAAGTTGTAATTGGTCAAAATCCTACATGTTAGCTCTTGGGAATCTTCTTAATTAATGTAGTAAATTAACTTCTTAAAGGTGCTATGTGGGATATTCATAGAAATCATGGTAAAAATTGCGACGCTTTAGCGCCATGCAGTTCAGAGTAAGTATTGCAGCTACGGTGGCCCACTCAAAAAGGCAACAACTCCAGCGTTCACTCCAGCCATCTGGATTCGTTTTTTTATAAAAAGCATGAGATTGATTTATTTCCAATCTCTGTAGCCTAACCCACACAAAGCATATAACTCCACCGCGACGAGGCGGCGCGATCCGCCACCCCCCTCAGTCAACAAGCATCAGGGCTGTAAACATTTCTAGGGAAAACACTGCTGTTAGCTGTTATATCAACCTACCAGTCCTGAAGGAAGCTAGCATAGCTGCCTGTCACCGATTCACACATGGAGGAGGGGTGGCATCAGCTGTGGCGTCCGGTGTCATGTGGATCAGAGCAGCGGAGTAAACAAGAGTCTGCTGGTTAGCCATCAGCTGATCGTGGCACACGGTGTGAGCCGTAGTGAAGATCGAGATGGAGCTAAAATATTACACACTGGGGCTTTAAGGGGTTTATTAAAAGCTATCCAAACCAAACTTCTCTAGGTACACCCAAGCCTGATGACAACCAGACCTTTAGAAGTCTGAAATCACCAATAAAATGACAAGAAGAAATAGGCTAAAAGATCTTAAAGGTGTTTTTCACTAACAAAACATTTTTTTATTATTTCTGATCATAATCAGTCACTGAGTTTTTCATGCAGGCTGAACACAAAAACAGTCTCCTCCACCTATCTCTTGCATTAGCTTCTGATAGAAAACAGACGGGGAAACTCTAGGATATGAAAATCCTGACAGATCTACGTCACGCTGTCACGTAACATTCATGGACTCACCCATCATGACTCACAACGGGGAAGGCTGTTGTTGGTTTAGCGTCCAGGAAACAGCAGAGAACGTCTTGGCTAGTAGAAGCTAACCGTTAGCATTAGCAACTCCACCACATGGCAGAACTCCTCCAGGCTTGTGTTATTTGTGGAAATAAAACAATGTTGCAAAACAAACGGAGTCAGTGGTAGAGTCGTGTTGCTGTTAACCAATCAGAGGCGAGATGTCCAAATATCAGGAAATAAAACTCCAAATCCTGTTGTCTGAAGCTAACCTCTGATCTGGCTCACTTCTAGTTCCTAAAAAAGGCGCACCAGAGCTCTTTTTGCCCCCCAAGTACGACTAACAAGGCATTCATTCCTACTAGACTACTTTAACTCTTCACCTGGTTTTGGTATTAAGTCTACAGGTATCTTTCTATGTGATTATTTGGCTTGTTTGTTTTTGACTCATTCCCTGCCATTGATGACTAAAGTCGTCTTTTCAAATCCAACCGCTGGCTGCCAAAGACGACTTTAGTCGTCATTTCGCTTTTTTTACGGGGTGGGCGTCGGAGCGAGCCCCTGCACCGTGAGAACAAACATCACGTGTCTAAAGGGCATCTTCATCCATGTATGTCACACATCACGTGATCAGGAAGCGGAAAATCAATGGATTACGAGTTTGTTTTGGGACGCTGCTGTGAAAAAAACGATGCGCCGAACCGGAAATGCGTCTGGAGCGACGGTTGGGCACCAGATTGTGAACGAACGGATAACGCTAGAAATACGGTGATTCTTCCTGATGTAAGAAGTGAGTCTACTCTTTCTTTTGGTAGTTTTGGCGTTTACATGATCATAGAGCACAATGTTCTGTGACTCTTCAAAAAACAGTAAAAACGCTCAAAAACGCGGACAGTCAGGTGCTTTCTGATCAGAAAACGGCTGGCAGTTAATGAGTTAATGTGCAGCGCTTTGGAGAAAAACTGGCAAAAACCCTGAGAAGGAGATCTGTTTCAATGTAACCTTCCAACATGATTGGGACATTAGACTGTTTTGTGATTATTTCATTGTAAAATTCGTACTTATTGCACCTTTGTCAGAACCATAATTTAAAACATTTTGCATTTACTCAGATCCTTTGTTTGAAAATAGATGAATGCATGCTTCTCCAGAATAAAGCATGCTATTGTGATGTTCTAACAATCTGCAATGTTCCTTTGTATTTAAAGGGTGATTGAAAGGACTAACTGTAGTGAAACCCTACACTTTGTGTGATGACACAGTTCAGAAGTTCACACAAACAAAAGAAACAAGCGCTTTATGAGGTTCAAACCATCAATGCAACAAAAGCCTGTGACCACTGAGGAGGTGTTCCAAAACCTCAGCTGAAATCACCACGGACCTCAAAGCTCTGTCTGCTCCTGCAACACTTTTTTAGAGTTTGATGACAAACTAGCTGAAGTTCCTTGTCTACCTGGCCTCCTCCAAAGAAAACCCCATGATATGCTACCCCAACATCTCAGCACAAGGACACATGATGTTTCTGGCACCAAGATGGCCAGAAATGCTGACACACCGATGAGTATTTAGTACATTTTTCCTCTTCGTAGGGCTTTACTGACGTGCCAAGAATTGGTACTTTGATTTCTCGTACACATCAACAAACCACTGGTGATAATTTCCAGAGCAAACATTCAAACAGCAAGCGCCAGTTCATCAGTCTGTGTTGGCAACAGAATCACGTAATTGTCAGCCAGCGCATGTGGAGCAGATTCATCTTGTGAATGATGCTGGCCGTCCAAATCCTGACTTCATTATTCCATGCAAACAGCAAACGGAGATGTTTTTGGAAGTGAACGAAACGCACTCCTCCCAAAACCACATGACAGAAGTCATGGTGTTGAATCAAAGCGTGGCCAGATAGTCAGACACCACAGATGACAGGAATAGAGTGTCTTTGTGTAAAAGCAGGTGTGGCTCCTGGTAGGACATGCACAAACATCTACCCTGGGAAATATCCTAACTACTACACCTCAGCAGGCTCCTCTCGATGTGGAAGAGCAGTTTCCCCTGGAAATTGGAGCTCCTCGCCCATCTTTAAAGCTTCATAATTTAGTTCTTTCCATCATTAACCAAAGCTCATGCACGTATGACAGTTGGGATGGAGACAAACCAGTAAACCAAGAGCTTCACCTTCAGGTTTAGGTTCCTCTTCTCCATAACAGACTGGTTAAGCATCTGTCCCAATCCACCTGTCGACCATGTGCACCTTCTTATCTCAGTCATGAAGAAAAACTCCAAATATGAGTTTATAGCATCTTTCATAAAACTATGGTGCCACTTTGCCGCAAAGCTGAGGTGGCGTCAGGGAGCCTTTGGTCAGCCTGTGGCGGTAATGTGGCGTGATCTTGTGTTTTTCACAAAAGATTACGGGATGGCGGTATAAAGGGTGTGTGTGCCATCAACGTGGCTGTCACGGACATACCTTTAGCTTGGACGTATGTTTTTTATGCCAATTGAAGCCCTTCGTTTTTCCCAAGCTGCACGAGGGTGGCTGTCCCTCACAGTCCCTATGAACTGTCTGGTGATCCGTGCTTCAGCTCTAAAGGCCAGAAGCTCCTGGATCTCTGGATCACTCCAGTTTACCATCTCAGAAGGGAAACTGACTCCTCATGTTTACTTTTAGTTTTAATATTGTTGCCGGCCGAGGCTCGGCGGATATTCCACTCATGATCATGACATCACCATCTGTTGCACAAAGGCGTGGTCGTCATTCAGAAGTCCGCCGTATCAGTAATATTACTATCAGGCTTGGCGACACGAATGCCGCAATATTCCTGCATTGCCATGCCACCACGGCCCTTTCATAAGACATGGTTTGTGTTATGAAAGTGGTTTATCATTCTTACCAGCGAATGGTTGGGTTGCAGCTCAAGGCTGGCCTTGCCGGATGGTGGAGGAGTTTGGATTATTGGTTTGAATTAGTTCCTAACCAACTTTCACAGATGAGATTGTGAGTGTGTTAGCAAATGGAGCTGGTACACTTGTTATGCTGAAGAAGAAGAGAAGAGACTATCATCTGTGAAGGTAGTAGACATCAAATTCAGCATGCTCAAATTAACACTGTCAGAGTAGATTTCAACACTTTTAAAGTGTCTATATGGGTCAGCATCAAGAAGAGTTCATTTAACTCTTTTTGGAGAGTTGGTACTTTAACTCTGATTTTGTGTCAAAAACCAACTCCTAATTTAATATAGTAACTCTTAACACTATCATAACTTACCATATAAGGACTTTTTAAGGCCCAAGAGACACTTTATGCCATTTACATCACTTCCTCTTAAATTCTAAAAACAAACAACTGATTTCAGCTTTTTATTATTAAATTTGCCGTTTCCTTTGGTGGAATTATCCTTGACAACATTTATACATGTGTTCATAAAATAAATACGCCAGTTTAAATGCTTTACTCAATACTGTACGTGTTTACATATTCGACCCCCTTGCTCATCTGTTTTTGTTCAAACAACAGAATTTCCTTTTCCCGGCATTCCTTAGGGTGTTTTCTATGAAATGAGCCCTCAGGCTCATCAGTCTAGAAATGAATTTTCCCTGCAATCATTGTCTTCATTGCATAAGACAGTGCTTTTTTGTGTTTTTAAAGCTTCATTTTCCATTTACTACACCCACAGACCGGGTGTTTTTATAAGCACCATACATTTCAACTGACTGATTCATCCAACATTCATATCATATCCTTTTACACAGGAAGAAATCAGTCATTAAGACACTTTTTGGTTCAATTACATGTAGAAAATGAACAGAATGATGCTACAAAGGAAGTGCAATACATCAAAGTTGAACTCAAAGCCGTGTGTTTAACGAGTCCCTTTGTATCAAACACAGACTCTCGGGCTTCAAGGACACCAGGTCCATCTAAAAGGTCCATATAGCCTTTAGTATCTTAGTAGTAGTGCACTCTTCCAATAGTCCCCGTTCCCGTCCCCAGGATATCTGGCTGGCCGTTCCTCCAGATCTCCCGGATGATCCGCTCCCTCTCCTCCAGCCGCTGCGCACGCTCCAGCTCTTCGGCTGAAGTGAAGACGTTCACACTCAGAGTCCCGTCTGATTGGCTGGTGTGATTACCGACTGGGATCTCAGTGCTGGGCAACGGGACAGGTGCCTCTACGTCGTCTCCTTCTTCATCGTCATCGTCTTCGCTCTCTTCGTCTTCCTCGCTGGCGTCCTTTAGTTGTTTCTTCTCAGGCGTGGAGGGGGTGATATTGGTCCTCGGCTTACAGGAGATGCGGATCACCAAGAGGCAGAGGGTCAGCACCAGGCCGAAACACACCCCGAGAACAAAGTAGAGCCCGAAGCTCTCTGGATTAGCTAAGAAAAGACACAAGGAAACATTAGATTAAGTTACATTTTTTTAGTCTTACACGAGGAACACGGGTTAATGTAGAGGGTCTATTCGGCGTATACTAACCTTTGATGTGTGCAAAGGCAGCAATACTGTTACTCAGGAGGTCCATTTCCTTTTTCTTGACATCCATGGCGGTATTGATTTAACTTTTTTCACACCTGGAAAACAGCAAACATTCATCTTTTATTTGCAATTCACAACACAACCGGAAACCCTCATGATGTACCAGGCCTGAATGTCAAACCCACTGACTTCTTCATATGCCTCCAGATGGGTGGGATGAAGCCGCCTAGCCTTTAACAAAGGCTTTTCTGTGTTCCCTACAAGTTATGACTTCATCTGGGATGATCGTAATGCATTTGGCAAATGGCACAACGCCTCTGCTTCTCTCTCTCTGAACCATGTCAACGCTCTCCAAATAGGGTCAACAGTCAGTTTTCCAAGTGGTCACAAAGGACTCTAACCTGTCAGATTTACTCTCAAACCAATTTAAGCTGTTCAGAGGAAAAGGTTAGAGCGTTGTTTGGAACTCGTGTCCCTGACATTTAACGGCTCTGTCCTTCCGGCATTCTTCGATTCCTGTGAGTTCTATTGTGTTAGCGTCCATTCCTACGAGCAGCCGCAGCTCTTAACACTCCCTAGGAAGTCTGTCTTCCTTTGGAGAAAGATTTCCCAAGAAGCCATCAAACTGCATGACTTCATTGGTTTGAGGAGAAAGTAAAACTAATGGAGTTTGGACTCTTAAAGCAACACTAAAGAGTTTTTAAACACATTAAGCTATTCCTTTAAAAGTAGGTTTTAGTAGTTCTTGAGGTAAAAACTTTACTAACTTAACTGTACAGCACTAGCTACAGCGGGCTGCAGCAGGGTTGTTTATGACACTTGTAATTCCACTTTCAACCAGTAGGGCAGAGGAGCAGGAAACTCTTTAGAGTTGCTTTAAAAGCTTGTTTTTGCTTTCCAGATCACTAGTTTGATCAAAATACAATATTATATCGATACAGTGGATTGAAATTTGATGTTTGTCAATATGTAAAATCAGTAAAAATACCATTTTAATTTGATTTAATTTAGAATCCACTGACTGAATTGAAACAATATTACAAGAGATTGAACACAATAAAGACAATTTCTTTACCGACTGTTTTCTCACTGCTTGCCATGACAGTAGTTTCGTCATTTAACATGTTTGGTCATAGGCATGAATACAGAGACACCCCATTGAGCACTAGAGAGTGTAACAGCGTCGCCATATTGGATGGGTCTCTCACTCTCCAAACCCAACTGGAGTCAACGCAGGGTGAGCAACTATGCTCTTTTTTTGTGCAGCCTACAGGTGCAACAACCGGTGTACTATTGAAAACAGATCATGTAGGATTACTATTGACTTTCCTAGTTGGGATTTTATATTTTAATTTATTTTAATTTGTTTTATTTAAATATATTTATATTTTAACTATCATGCCAAACCATGTGTCTGATTTTGTGAAAAAGCATAATAAAATGTGTTTTTTAGTTGGGTAAGCACCTTCCTCAGTAGAAATAAATGCACTGGGGGCAAATGGAGACCTATCCAACATGGCGACCGGCCACTACGGCAGCTCTAATAGGCAGCGCCATTCCACGGGGCGTCTACGTATATGATGTCTGTGCCTTTGGTGATGTGCAGGAACAGACGGAAAACAACATGTCAGCAGAACTTCAAAATAAAGCAATTTTCAAAATAAAGGTTTGTTTGATAAATAGTAATTGAATCAATTTTTGCATTTTGGATCAATGCTCATATATTATGATCTAGAAATTACTGCTAAAGTCATCAATGCAAATGTGGGTTTTGATCAAACAAGAACATGATTGTTTATTTTCTTCCTTAGCCACTCCCTCTTCTGTCCCAATTTGCCCTGTAGTCCTTTCCAGCTAATTTAGGCTTTTCTCTGCCACTTTGTCAGTTCCCATCTCCATGACTGGATGACATCACCATGCTGCAACACAAGAGTGGCACCGGAAAACCGCCCAGCTCCAAACTAAAGACCTTTAATCCTCCCAACTAACGCTGGCACCATTCATCTTTAACATGTGCGTTGTGTTGTGACTGGCTGTGGGAAAAATATTCTTTTTGTGTGAAACGTCAGCCCTCCTGCTCTAACCTTGCTGCACAGTTTTCTAAGTTGAACCATATGTCATCCTGCCTGCATGTGGCTCATTTGGATGTCTTCAGATTGCATTAACCGCGTGTTTATGTCTGCATTCATCTCTAAATTGCAACCATTTATAACGTCAGCACTTGAGCTCTTTAGCAATGTGACTCTCTCAATGATTTGTACATTCGTGCACATTTGTTAATGCATTTGAAACATTTAAGGAAATTCAGACATAAAAGCACACGTGGAAACCATATGTGATTCGGTCCACAAATGAACCTTGAAACATAGCAAACATTCTCCGGTAGATGCAAAGCAGAGAGTGGCTTTTGAATCCAACGTACCTCTGAATGAAGAATCAAAGCAGGTCTTCAGTCCCAGCTCATAATGTAACGAGAAGTCGTGGAACGGATCCGAAAAGATCTTGTTCCTCTGTGTCTCGTCCCTCACTGCTGGATCAAGGCCTGTGATCTTTGGTCCTCGGGGTTAAACGGTTCATTTGGCAACCCTGAGATGAGAAAACACACAGACGTCAAGCTACATTAGATCCAAACTCACTGAGGCTTCAGCAACACAAACAATGACATGAGAAAACCCCGTCCAGCGAGAGACTAGAGGGAGATTTAGCAGCTTTCGTCTTCCAGCTGTGTCCATATTGGGTGTAATGCACAAAGGCTGCAGGATCATAATGTTCCTAATGTAAATGTCAAAGGGATTTTGTTGCAGTTCCTTTCATTTATTCCAGTAATGATAATTAATCTTACAAGACAATGTCAGAACAGGTGGTATGAAGAGGACATTTTTAGAATTTGCAATGTAAAAATGTGAATTTTGCAACAAAATGAAGGACAAATAAACTAAAAAAATCAAACAAGAGCCTAAGAAGGACTTTCTAAGTTTTAGTGAACTTATCAGAGGTGTGCATAGGTGCCAGTTAGGAGGTAGCTGTGAAAACTGCTGAGCGGTGTAGTTTTCCAGCAGCGTTTCTCTGCCAGCTGCTGTTGGTTTAGGCGAGCCGCTGTGCTTTCCTGAGCAGATTTCAATCTTTGCTGACTCTCTGCAGACCTTCCACACAGCGCCTGATTAAGAAAGTGTTTAGGGGCTGAGTGACAGAGGAGTTGCCGTGGAAACGGGCTCTCCAGCCCCCTCCCGTCTCAGCATCCCGCGGGAGGAACACATTGACCTTTTGTTCCTGCGCAGGGACACAGTTTGGAAGGTCTTCCAGGCAAGATTCCACCAGCACTTTTTGGTAATAACAGCCACGTTTCTCCAGTTGTTTTTTTTTTCCTGCAAAGTCAACATTTAATTATGATTCGGAGTCGTTCTGCAGGCTAAAGTACAAAACAACACCCAAAGACCGTAAGGCCTGTCAACCTTTAATTATCCCATCCTGTTGTTGTGTTTTTGTTTTAGTCAGACCAGGAAATGATTAACAGACCTGCTCCTTCCCTGCTTAATATCCTGAGACTCGACTTTCAGTGTTTACTTTCTCAGTGCAGATCTTTCCCCACGGGCCCAAAGCGCCATCCAAGATGCATCAGTAATTTAATAATTTACTTTATTGCTGGAAATAACAATCCTGCAGGGGGTATTGACACAAGACTGTTCATTAATTATTTAAAAGCATCTAATGCCAGAACAAAAAGAGTTTACATTATCAGTTCGAACACGCTGCAGCTCTTTGAGCCATGGCTGCCGTCCTGTGACGGTAATGTTTGGTCCTATTTTTTGCATCTGCTGGTTTTATCATTTGCTCTTTCCTGGACTTCACATCCTCTGGTCAAACACAGGCATCCTCTTCCTGAGTCCTTTTGTATTTTGCAATCCATTAAATAATCCTTGTGAAACAGGTTGAACTGCGTGAGGGAAAAACAAATGCCTGGTTCAGTTCTGTGAAACGTGTCGGTCAGCAAACGTGTGTTTATCCTGTTTAACCAGAGCTCACTATGTTGTTGTGGTCTGCAGAGAGTTCAAGTGCTATTTCTGTCTGGAATTGTTTGCTTTGGTTTGGATTCGGGAGCCGAGTGGAAGAGAAAGTCCAAATGCAGCGTGGTATTTTTGTTATCATCCACTTAGAGGAAAGGACAATTGTCCTTCCTTTTGCCCAGATCCGTTGTTTTCTGCACAAACAAACTCCTCCAAGTCGAAGGGTTCCTCCTTCATCGGTGCTTTTGTCTAAATTGACTAAGACACATTAACTGAACTGTCTACTGTGCACAGAAGTCCAAACAAATGCTTTAATTTATGAGTCAAGAGCTCCACAGAGTAAAATAACATCTGCAGGACTGACAGTATGTCCAAACATTTTAAACATTGTAAAAAAAAAAGGGGAAACAAAGCTAAAGATGTTCATTTTTATACTTTAAATATTCAAATGTGTTCATTGCCCTGCAAAGTTCAAAAAAACTTTGCAGGAATTGACTCAAGTAACAAAAACTCTACATTTGTTCTGAACAGTTTCTGGTTAAAAACGACTCCCTGAAGTGTCGGTGGAAGCCAGGGTAACACAATCCAGTGATGTGTTTGGATAGAGAAGCTTTGAGACTTTTAGGGCCAACAACAACGACCTCGGTTTTGTTTAGATTCATAAGTAGAAAATTACAGCCCATCCAGGCCTGTAACCCTGGTAACCCATTCTTTTAGTGAGGCTCCAAAGATAAACCAGGACTCCATTGGAAAAGAGGTTTTGAATCTCAATGGGACTTTCCTGGTTAAATAAAGGTTAAATAAATAAAAATAAACAGAGACGACCGTCAACATGACATTCTCATGGATGACTTTAGAAACAGAACTGGAATTAGTTAAAGACCAAGTTCACTCGTTTTTTTCAACACATCTGCAGTGGTCTAAATTAATCCCTCGTGAGTCGATCTCTGTGGGAAAGAAGCTCTGGCGCTCCTGTTTCAGGAAGTAGAAGTGAGCCAGTGCAGAGGTGAGCAGCAGACGACAGGATTTGGAGTCTTATTTCCTAATATGTGGACATCTCTCCTCTGATTGGCTAACAGCAACACGACTCTACCACTCACTCTGTTTGCTCTGCAACGTTGATGTTTTATCTCCACAAATAACACAAGCGTGAAGAAGTTTTGCTGCATAGACATGAATACGTAGACGCCCCATTGGGCACTGGAGAACTTAACAGCATTGCCGCCATATTGGATGGGTCTCCTCACTCGCCAAAGTCAATGCAGAATGAGCAACTATGCACGTTTTTGTGCAGCCTATGGTTGCAACCATACCTATGAATACGTTAAAGCCCAATTGGGTGCTGGAGAGCATCACAGCGTTGCCGCCATATTGGATGGGTCTCCTCATTCTCCCATGGTTGCAACAACTGGCGTACTATTGAAAACATATCACATGGGATTACTATTGACTTTTCTAGCCTACCTGATGGCATTTTATATTTAAATTATTTTGTTTAATTATATTTATATTTTAATTATCATGCCATACCATGTGTCTGATTTTATGAAAAAGTTTGATAAAATGTGTTTTTTAGTTGGGTAAGCACCTTCCCCAGTAGAAATGAATGCACTGGGGCAAATGGAGACCCATCCAAGATGGCGGCCGGCCACTACAGTAGCTCCAATAGGAAGCGCCAGCCCACGAGGCGTCTACGTATATATGTCTGTGTTCTGCCGTTTGGTGGAGTTGCTAATGCTACCTGTTACCTTCTACTAGCCAAAATGTTCTCTGCTTTTTCCTGGACGCTAAACCAGTCGTGAGTCAAGACGGGTGAGTCCATGAATGCTAATTTTTAAAATAATGTGCAATTGACTGGCTTTTCAAAAATTGAGTGTTTCCCCAGGCGAAAGCAGGAAATAGTCGACAACTATTTTCATGTTCAGCCTGCATGTTAAACTCAGAGTGACCGATCATATTTAAACAATAACAAGTAAAAAATGGTTTCTCAGTGAACTTGCTCTTTAAAAATCATTATCTATGACATGAAACAGGAAGAAAACCAGTTTTAACTGGGACAGATGTTAACGTTGGGCCCTTTGGCCTGGTTTACTAACTTCATAAACCATCCAACCACGATTCTCCTCTTCCACAATGAAGAAGTCATAACCCCTCAGAGAAATTTATGCATGGAGTAAAACCACATTTTATTGATCTGCAGAACATAAAAAAGTTCAGATTACACAAGAGATCCAGTCCGTCCGCCGTAACGACACACGCCGAGCCGCAGGAAACGAGATGCTTTTAATACCTCAGATTTCTGTGAACCTCCTATGAATGCGGTTCATGTTGGATGAAACTACACAGAAATAAACAGCTGCATTTATATTTAATTAGATTTCATTGTTAGGAGTCCTCACACAGGATTTATAACTGCTGTTGATTATGTTCATTAAAACTTTTCTGAAGCTGCTACTGGGAAAAAGGAGTTTGGAGTTAATGATGCAGAGCATCAAGAACTACTCTGTCATATTTATTTACTATTCAGCTCACAGAGTCCCGTTCCAGTGGCTTTTACTTAAATAAATAAACTCAATCAAAGCTCTGGCTTAGTTTTGGTTTCATTTGTGAAGGAATTTTTACAGCAGCTGATAAAACGATTACATCAGTGGCCAAAATAATCAGAAGTGGGAATAAAATATCTGCTGGCTGGCCTCACACACCGATCATCACACACACCTGATTTAGCAAAGGCAAGTTCTCAAGCTCCAAACCATTACGGTCCTCCCTGAACGAGCTGCAGGTTTTTCCTTTGATAAACAGAAACGTCTGTTTACAGCATCTGTGAAATCATTCACAAAGGTCAGCAGGGTGAGGCCCAGAACGAGGCTTCTGCAGCTCCAGGAACATTTCTAAAAGTTTGGATCTCTGGGGAAACCAGCGGTGTGCTTTCTCCAGCTTCCCTTCAAAATCCAGATCTGGAATTTACGCTCACTCATAGTATTTCACTGCAGTTGTTAGACAAAGACAAAATGTCCCGAAACAATCGCAAAGATTCTCACTGTTCAAAGAAATTTGCCTGATAATTTGCCTCTTGAGTCATCTGGAACCAATCAGGTTTAGTTTCCACGAGTCAGAAAGTGCAAGAAAACTTTAAGAGCAGTTTGTAATCAAACTGTGAAAGAAATGAATGTAAATTGAGAAACTGTTGATATGTTGAGGTTAAAGCTATGCAACTGTTTCATATTTTTAAATCATGTTCTTGAGCCGGTATTTGCTAAAATGACCCTTGACAGGGTTAATGAAATGTTACTCAGAACCCCACAGCCCTCTGTGGCTAGAATACTACACTTGCAACTTCAGAGTGGCGGGCTGCCTCCTTTTGAACTTAGTAAAGTGGAGCTGACATGCCTGGTGCTGCAATCTGCTTCCTGCATGTTTCCTGCATGTTTTAGATCATGAACACAGCTGATTAGTGTGATTTAGTGATGAACCGCTCCTGTAGACACTAATGAAGGCTGAGGAGACATTTCAGCAGTTAGATTAAGGTGTTAAAAAGATGAACACACAGCGAGGAGATAAGTTTCACTTTTGGGTTCACTAACAGACACTAGGGCGTGCTAAGAACAAGCTAAAACTGCCAAGTGTGCAGTTTGAAAATGGTCAAATGTACCAATTTGTGTGATTCCACCTGAACATTTGCATGTTTTCCCACAATTAATTAGCAACCCAGTGAGCTCTGATTAGAATATCCAACAAAGAAGAAAGCTGTTACATGGGGGAGGTTACAGGACCAGGTGCTTATTGAAATTTCCAAAACAACCTTGATCTTCAGAGGAAACCTGTTAAATTCACTTTCACAGTTCTAGAGTTGCTTCTGTTGCACGTTTACTTTTGAAAAAAGATTCAATTGAAATAATTCAGATTAGGTTAAAATTTGTTATGTTTAACCCAACTATTTTACCTCTGATTTTGGGATCTTAACAGGAAGTAATATCTGATACAAGCTTCTTTTTTCCATGCTGACAGAAAAGCTCTAAAATGTTGCTGTTTGATGCAAAGCTAAGCTGGCCTAATCATCTAGACAGACAGCAGCAGAAGATTTTGCTCCTCAGGTCGGCCTAGCCACGCTCCACTGTAGCCTCAGCAGATCTACCATTGGCCTGATCAGTTTCATGTCCAGCCAATCACAGCGCTCTATGTTTATAAAGACATTGGGTCAAAGACATGAGTACGTAGATACCCCATTCGGTCCTGGAGAGCGTAACAGCTTCGCTGCCATATTGGATGGGTCTCTCACGCTCCAAACCCTACTAGAGCCAACACAGGGTGAGCAACTATGCCCGTTTTTCTACAGCCTACAGTTGCAACAACCAGCACAGTGTTTGCGAAAACACGTCGGACAGTCGGACATTACCGACGTGATTTAATATTTTTTAACTTTGGTTCTTTTTAAAACACAGGTAGGAGATCTTATTACCTTATTATGCTGACGTTTCGGCCATCGCTGTGGCCTTCTTCTGAGCTAAGCTGCTAATGCAGCTTCACTTCCGCTTCCGTTTAAGCTTTCCTCCTTGATGACGCAGTCCCATGCGTGGTCCAACGTATATACCCCGTCGTCCCTGTTCATGGTCCCATGTCCACGTCTCCTTATTTCGATAGCTTCCTTTATCCATCTCTTGTATTTCTGTTGTTCAGTGTTGATAATCCTTGTTCTGTCCCAATCCATGATGTAGTTTCTCTGGTGCAATGATCTGTGACTGCTGATTTCCTCATTGTGCTCTCTGCTTCCTGTCTTACTGCTCTTGTGTGTATTCTACTAGTCTCTTTTTCGCATTCTTTTCTGTGTTCTGCTGTTTGTGTGTTAAGTTGGCGCCCTGTTTCTCCTGTATATGTTTTATTGCATAATTTGCATGGGATTTCATAAATGACTCTGCATTTTTTTCCTGTTGGGATCATATCTTTGGGGTGTACCAGTCTTTTTCTAACTGTTGTGTATGGTTTGATTGGTGTGTTTATCTTGTATTTTTTCATTGTTGCTATTATTTTTTCTATCGTTCCTTTGATGTATGGGAGGGTTATTACTGGCTTCGGTTCCTGTTTTTCGGGGGGAGGGTTCTTTTCTTTTTGGTTGTTCTATTCTTTCTGCTCTTGTTTGTTGTTTCCTATGGGGTCAAAATGGGCTCAGCTCCATGTAAACTCGAAAAAATAAATTGTAAATAAAAACAGTAAATAAAAAAAATAAATATAACTTTGAACCTAAAACTGCAACCAAAAAACAAAATTCATTAAGGAAAACTAAATGAAACAAAAGTTGTGGCCGAGTTTACGTTTCTCTTTCTCCTCTGCTCTCAGGCCTGAGTTTACGTTTCCAATACTTTCTTTTCATTCATGATGCTGAGCCTGATTTCACATGGGGGGGCGGGCTTTGGGTGTTTCTGTTGTTAGCAGTAGCACCGTGGTTAGCACATCGACATTGCGCAATGGTGAGCCTATCTGCGTTGGGCAGACCACCGTTCATCTGTGGTAAGTTAATTTTTTCTGTTCATTTACCGTTTATGCAGTTAAAAGTTTTGTTTTTGTCTGAGTTATTCAATGTGATTGAGCAGCGTGTGCTTCTTGTTAGCGGCTAGCAAGGTTAGCCTTAGCTAAATTCTGAATTACACAGCATCTTTGTCAGATCACATCCATTTCTATTTAGCTAATTTTAACTTGAAAGTGAATGTGTGCGGATTCTCACAGATCTCAGTAACATGGAAGGTAGCCTAACCACCAAGCATGAAGCATATGCATCATTTTACACACAAGATTAATGCTAAGTTACATCTATTACTGATGATATGTCTCCAATCCTGGTCCACGAGATCTGCTATCCAGCATGTTTCACTTTCTAACTCCTGCACACCTGATTTTAAAAACCAGAAGGTCTGCAGAGCTTAAAGACCACTAATTCAACCACTGACTCAGTTCTGTAGAAGCATGTAAACTTGGGTTTAATAAATTAGCAATAATATTGGATGAGACCTGCTTTACATTCTGCATTTTTGTTGTTTTCAGGAAATGTTGGAGAAGCAAGTTATGGGAAGATTTCTACTAAGAGTTCAAGAGGCAGGTCACCACCAGACCACACTGGTGCTGTTCACAGCTCGTGGATGTGGAGGAGGAAGTTTCACAATCAGCGGTTTGTATATGAATACCCAATGAAATTTGCTCGCTCTTATTTCAGTTTCTGTCAGTGAGCCCAAGGGCAGCTGTAACTACAATGTAATTCATCGTGTAAAAGTGTGTGGATTGATAAATAAGTCACTGTGGTGTAAAGTGCTTTGGAGTCCTCTGAAAGTCGCTGTTCAAGTGCAGGTCATTTATCATTTATGTGGAGGTGTACACAAAGTAAACAGAGTAATGCATATATATATATATATATATATGTTATATGTATATACATATATATATGTGTGTGTGTGTGTTAAGCAATATTCACATAGGTCTGTTTTATAGTTTTGACAAGCTATTTCACAAGGTGGGTAAAATTCTTTTCAAATGACTTGAATGTCTCACCTCACATTTTTCATTCTTTCTTCCTTTGCAGCATAGAGAGACTATGGTGAGACCTGTGGATGGCAGTCACAAGCACATACTCTACCATCTTTTCCACAGCCTTGATGAGGAAGGTTCACTGGACTCCACCAGCTGTCCACCTTTTTGCAGCTTAGTGTATGTTCCTACCCCAGCTACAGTCAGAACTGTGCAGCTTTATTGGTGGAATAATCATCCCCTCCAAACAGCAGAACTTGATGTCAAACCAACTCTGGGAGATGGGGTGAAGAACTTCCAGGAATTGTGGTCCCACCTGTCCTCTCACACAGCAGAGCCTTGAAGTCCTCAGAGCAACCATCAATCCAAATGTACCATCAGATGATCATGGACCATACCTCTGTTCTAAACTATGTTCAGCATTCAAACTCAAAGATGCCAAATGTTTCATTTTAAGGCCTAATAAGTGATTTTTAATATAAAGGGTTAGACAGATTTGTAAAACCCAAGAATTTAACTTTAGACATTGTCCATATTTATCTTTTCAGCTGTTATTTAATTTGAACTATTACTGGCCGAGTTTATTACTGATCATTTCAATAAATGTTCTCATGGGAGACTGAAATATTGAGTTTATTGAGCAAACATAAACATAAGTGCAAAGGTTCAACGAAGAGTAATTTATCATGGTTATCCCAAGTGATTAAAAACTGGGTAGTTGAAGTACTGAATTTTAAATTTAGTTTTCGGAAGTCAATAAATGCTACCAGCAAACCACAAATGGGGTACTGAGATCACAATTAATTTTTGTTTCAAATCTTCAGGACACATTGAGTCATTGTCTGTGTGTGGTAGCTCGGTCTGTAGGGCAGTGGGTTTATATGCAGGTGGTTCAGAGTTCAATAGCTGGACAAACAATGGCTTTTAGACTTTGTGTGAATTTCTGGACCACATGAAATGGTCTGAAAAAGCAAATGAGTATCATCTACTTGCGTAGCTTGGTCTGTTGGGGCATTGTCTTGGTGTTCAGGGTTCAAACTCTGAACATAGCAATTTTAGGCTTTGTGTGAATTCTGGACAACATGAAATGCTCAAAAACCAAGTAGTAAGTGTCTGCTTGTCTACTTTGCCCTGCAAGTTACTGGGTTTGCATGCTGATGGTTCAGGGTTCAAAACAAACAATGTCTTTTAGACTTTGTGTGAATTCTTGACAGCATGAAATGCTCTAAAAATCTAAGCATTTCTGTTCTTGTGTAGCTCAGTCTGTAAGGCCTTAGCTTGGAGTGTGAGTGGTTCAGGGTTCAATCCCCAGAGAAATACTTGTGTTGTGGAAATTGAGACTTCAAACCTTATGACTGAGCAAGTTTTGAAGTACAAAAGCTATGGTTATCCCAAGTGATTAAAAACTGGGTAGTTGAAGTACTGAATGTTAAATTTAGTTTTCGGAAGTCAATAAATGCTACCAGCAAACCACAAATCTGGTACTGAGATCACAATTAATTTTAATTTAAAATCTTCAGGACACATTGAGTCATTGTCTCTGTGTGGTAGCTCAGTCTGTAGGGCAGTGGGTTTATATGCAGGTGGTTCAGAGTTCAATACCTGGACAAAAGATGACTTTTAGACTTTGTGTGAATTTCTGGACCACATAAAATGGTCTAAAAAAGCAAATGAGTATCATCTGCTTGCGTTGCTTGATCTGTTGGGGCATTGGCTTGGTGTGCAGGTGGTTCTGGGTTCAAACCCAGAACATAGCAATTTTAGGCTTTGTGTGAATTCTGGACAACATGAAATGCTCAAAAACCAAGTATTAAGTGTCTGCTTGTCTAGTTTGCCCTGTAAGTTACTGGGTTGGCATGGTTCAGGGTTCAAAACAAGCAATGTCTTTTAGACTTTGTGTGAATTCTTGACAGCATGAAATGCTCTAAAAATGTATGCGCTTGCATTCTTGTGTAGCTCAGTCTGTAAGGCCTTGACTTGGAGTGTGAGTGGTTCAGGGTTCAATCCCCAGAGGAATTCTTGTGTTGTGGAAATTGAGAGTCCAAACCTTATGACTGAACAAGTTTTTAAGTACAAAAGTTAAAAATAACAAGTTCAAATGTCCCACCAGAACATGTCCAAGTGTTCACACATTCATTCACATGTGTGTTCAGAGTAAACACGCTGTGAAACGTGTTATATGGATATGTCAGTTGGCCAACTTAAGTTGGCCATCTCTACTTGCCAGGCAACTTAAGTTTCTTGGTGAAATTTAATTAAGTTGGCCAACTGACATATCCATATAACACGTTTCACAGCGTGTTTACTCTGAACACACATGTGAATGAATGTGTGCACCACGCTCTGGTTGGTTTGAAGGTTGCATCCATGGCCACCATTAGGTCACTCTCACCTAAAAACCCATACACATGTTCACAGCTGGATTTCTGGAAATCCAGCTGTGAACATGTATATGGGTTTTTAGGTGAAAGTGGCAGGATGAATGGTGGTCATGGATGCAGCCTTCAAACCAACCGGAGCGTGGTGCACACATTCATTCACATGTGTGTTCAGAGTAAACACGCTGTGAAACGTGTTATATGGATATGTCAGTTGGCCAACTTAATTAAATTTCACCAAGAAACTTAAGTTGATTGGCAAGTAGAGAATGACATATCCATATAACACATTTCACAGCGTGTTTACTCTGAACAGACATGTGAATGAATGTGTGAACACTTGGACATGTTCTGGTGGGACATTTGAACTTGTTATTTTTAACTTTTGTACTTAAAAATTTGTTCAGTCATAAGGTTTGGACTCTCAATTTCCACAACACAAGTATTTCTCTGGGGACTGAACCCTGAACCACTCACACTCCAAGCCAAGGCCTTACAGACTGAGCTACACAAGAACAGAAATGCTTAGATTTTTAGAGCATTTCATGCTGTCAAGAATTCACACAAAGTCTAAAAGACATTGTTTGTTTTGAACCCTGAACCATCAGCATGCAAACCCAGTAACTTGCAGGGCAAAGTAGACAAGCAGACACTTAATACTTGGTTTTTGAGCATTTCATGTTGTCCAGAATTCACACAAAGCCAAAAATTGCTATGTTCTGGGTTTGAACCCAGAACCACCTGCACACCAAGCCAATGCCCCAACAGATCAAGCAACGCAAGCAGATGATAGTGGCCAGGGCTACTATTAGAAACAGCGTGTGTGTGTGTGTGTGTGTGTTTTTTTCGGAGATCGACGGTAAAGTGAGCCCTCACTCGATTTTTACGGTAACAGCAGACTAGTGGATCATAATCTCCGGCTGCAAGATGAGCAGAAACAGAACGGAAAATGCTAGTTTGCAGTGATCACTTCATCACAGGTAAGGGCTTACTAAAGGTTTTTATGGCGTTTTATTGAACAGTTATTTAGAAACGGAGCTACATAAACAGCAGGTAAACAGTTTGATACTGTTTTCATGTGTCCTCACCGCAAATAGCTTCTAGAGTGCTAATGTTTTTAGCAGTTAGCTCAGTGTTGTAACGTGGCAGGAAAATAGTTTGATACTGTTTTCACGTGTCCTCACCGCAAATTGCAAACTGTTTACCTGCCACATTACAACACTGAGCTAACTGCTAAAAACATTAGCACTCTAAAAGCTATTTGCGGACCACAAATAGCTTTTAGAGTGCTAATGTTTTTAGCAGTTAGCTCAGTGTTGTAGTGTGGCATTAATACCTTAATAAAATGAAACAAATGTACCAGAAATGTGGATTTAAAAAGGCTTAAAACGTTAGTTATAAGTAGATCCTAGCACGTTCTCACTGTTAGCATTAGCTATCATTACGAGTTAATTACGTAACTAAAATAGCACGTCTCACGAGCATAAACACGACAACGGTCATTTAAAGCTTCTCCGGATCTCTAAACTGTTAACCAACCTGAAATAAAATAGGCTTTCAGACTCATTAAAGGCTTTTGGTTTGCAGTGTAATATGAGATTTTCCACACGAGATAGTTTGTTGTGTCGATCGCTTCAGCGTTGGGTAAATCATCCAGCATGTATTAAAAGTCCAACTTTTAAAATTAAATGAGTCATGACCTAAAGGAAGATATCATGTCTGTGCCAGCTCGTTTAGAACACTCACTTTCATCCGTCACGCTGTGTTTTATAGTAGAGCAAAACACTTCCTGTCCACTGTTTGAGTTCAGCGCGGTGGCAGGGTCACGTGAGTGAAACCCACCAATCATCACTTTTGATTTGCATGTGAGACTTCAGTCACCGCTCAAATAGACACAAAATCTTGTTTTTATTCATTCTACTGGTAGTTAATTTTGCTCAAATTGAAATATAGACCTGCCTCTAATTCTCGCCTCCTTCCAATAAAGGCCTGAACCAGGATGCGCTTGAGTAAATAAAGGCCCGGGCCTGTATTAGAGGATTTACGGTAGTAGGATGCTCTGATGTCCATAGTAAATATTGATGTGTGTGCGTTGGTTTTCTGTATGTATTTATTTTAAGCGTTCCATCTTGTTTTTTGCTGTTCCTCATGTCCATGAATGTAATACTGCCCTCTGTTTCTTCCTCATATGTGAATTTTATGTTTCCTGTGTCGTCTATGTTGTTTAAATGCTCTGTTAATGTTTTTGTTTGTCCTTCAGGTATGATCTCCAATATATCATCTACATATTGCTTCCATAGCTTTATTTGACAGTTTTCGGGTGCAGTAGTTAATGCTTTTTGTTCTAAATCTTCCATGAAAAACTCGCAGAGGGTTGCTGATAACGGATTTTCCCATCGCGAATCCTTCCAGTTACGGCTGCACAATATATCGCAAATATATGTCATCGTAATATCAGCATGCGCAATAGGCATATTGCAAAGAACTGAAAAATATCGCAATTAATGGTCATCTCAGATTTTTGCTACACATTTGGCCAATCGGTTGGGTTCTTATAGGTTAGATGCCTTGGTGCCTAGGTGGACGGCACTTCATTTGGATGGCTAGCAAACACCTGAGTTAGCTTAGAGAGCGTGGCAATGACTGAGGGTAGGACGTGTGTGGAAAATGTTAGCGAGAAAGAACTCATAATTCAAACAGCAAGACTATTATTTCTAAGTACTTGTGTTCAACAAACACAAGATTTAAGTATTTGATCATTTATCGCAAGTGATATCGATATCGCAATATTAAGCACTATTATCGCATATCGCAAGTTTTCCTAATATCGTGCAGCCCTACTTCCAGTTGTCTGTATATTGTCTCGTTGTAAACAAAATATGTGGAATTTGCAACCAGTTTTATTAGCTGTGCTGTCATCTATTTTTAGATTTGTTCTTTTGTGCAGGGTTTTATCTTGTCTGAGTCTGTCTATAACTATATCTATGGTTTTTATTGTTGGTGTCTTTGTGAATAGAGATGTGACGTCATGTGATATTAGTATGTCTCCTTTTTCCAGTGTGATCTTTTTTAACTCCTTTGATAACTCTATGGTGTTTTTACAATGTTGTTCTGTGTTTCCTAATAGTGGACTGATGATTTTGCTAATATCCTTTGCCATGTTATATGTTGGAGTTCCTATACTGTCTACTATTGGCCTGAGTGGAGTGTCTTTTTTATGTATACACGTATACACGTTGGACCACGCATTGGAACTGCGTCATCAAGGAGGAAAGCGCGGGCAGCAGGGGGCGACATCGTCCCCTGCTGCCCGCACATAAACGGAAGCGGAAGTGAAGCTGCATTAGCAGCTTAGCTCAGAAGAAGGCCACAGCGATGGCCGAAACGTCAGCATAATAAGGTAATAAGATATCCTACCTGTGTTTTAAAAAGAACCAAAGTTAAAAAGATTAAAGCACATACACAGAATGAACGTACCGAAGGTGATTTAATATTGTCCGACGAATAACTTTATATTTTAACTATCATGCCATCCCATATGTCATGTAATAACATGTGTTTTTTAGTTGGGTAAGCACCTTCCTTAGTAGAAATGAATGCACTGGGGGCGAATAGAGACCCATCCAAGATGGCTGCCGGCCACTATGCCAGCTCCAACAGGCAGTGCCAGTCCATGGGGCATCTACAGTATGTATATGATGTCTGTTGCATTGGGTGAGCTTAACACTAGTGCTGCAACGGAGAAAAACTACCAAGATGGCGTCGGATCAGGAATGGCGCTCTTTTGACACAGCTTTGGCATCAACTTTGGATGATTTAGACTTGGGCTTTTCTTTGAGACATGAGCAGATATTAATTTAGGAAAAAAATGTATTTGTTTTTTCTTCAACGGTGAACGGCGTTGACTGATGTCTGTACGGTGAGTACGTCACATTTTTCGTTGCTCTGACTGGTCCTAGCATTGTCCAATTGCATGGGTGGTTTTAATAGCTCTTGGCCAGACTACATGTACAGGAAGGCTTGCCAGGCTAAAGCTAAACAAGACTTTTTAAAATTGTGTTCATAGCTTCATAATTTCTTTGACAAAGACGATAACCAACATCTTCTCTTTTAGGATCTAAAACCTCTCCGGGCATAAACACAGACTCAACCCAATAAGACGAGTGCAGACTTCCTGCTTCCCAACACCAGTTGGGTCAAAGTCGCTTCAGTTTGCCAACGTGACGCCAGTTTGGCTAAAAGCAAAGATAAAGAAGAATCCCTCGCCCCGTAAATTCGGTGTTTTGTCGGCTCAGGCAGGTAACAGTAGGGTAATAGAGATGCAGGACGGAGCTGGGGGTTAGGGCAAGTGGTTAATGGCATCCAGATGTGCTCCAGATGTGAGACAGAGTCAGAATGCTTTACTATGTAAATCAGATATCCAGTGCTCTGCCCTCATACAGACATTACCAATGGAGCAAATCAAGCTGACGGCAGAAACGGCTGAGAGCTGAAGGGATTCATTTGTGTGTGGATGTGTGTCGATAGCCTGAGTACGCTCCTGCATGCTGGAGTGGACTCGTGTGTGTTTTCTCATTTAAAGCTCCAAAAATAGACTCATGAGCTCAGACTTTTATTGTTATCAGTAAAACATCCAGCAGCACCAAAACCCAAACATACTCCAGATTACTCACTCACACAAAACACATGTGGGCCCTAAGCATCATGGGTACGAGCTAAACACACTAGCATGGCGCAGGCCTTTTTTTAGAGTGGGAGGTGTTGACTGAGCTTGTACGGTTTAGGAAGGAGCTACTGAGTCAGTGACCTCTCATGAAAACCAGCAGCAGTTAGTGAAGCACCAACACTCCCATCTGTCATTATGCTCTTTGAATCATAGCATGATGATACGTTAGATACAGGCAGCATAAACCAGAGGACACAGCTCTAGCCACTGGTTTCTGTTTTATTGTTTACATTTAATATAGCCTGTTTACATTATATATATTTATATTATATATGTTTACATTAAATATAGCCTACTGCATTAAACAATGACAATCAAACAGTGCTGCTAAATAACAGTTTTTTTCCACATTAAACAAGTTAAAAAGTCAAGATGCTGATGTCAGAGGTCGTTAATAAAGCATCTGTTCTATTCTGCTCTTTCTACCCATTTCTGCCTTTCCCAGGATCCACTGATTACTCTTTTCTTATTCCCTTTCCTCACATTTGATTTTTAATCACAATTATTACTTTTCCCATTTTTCAATATTTTTAATTTTTTTACTTTTTTCTTTTTTGTTCTCGTGAAGCGCCTCGTGACTTTTAACTTGAGAGAAGATCCTTCTTCTTCTTCTTCTTCTTCTTCTTCTTCTTCTTCTACTACTACTACTACTATTCTATTCTATTCTGTCTGTTTCAAATCTATATGATTCTATTTAATGTGATTCAAATCTATGTGATTCTATTATTTTTTTATGTGATTCTATTTGATGTAATTCAAATGTATGTATGTGGTTCTAATCTATTCTATGTTTAAACAGCAGACAGGTAAGACAGGATTCATTTTAATAAATATGAAAAAGTGACTCCGTACGAAACTTAGTTTTAACTTTTTGCTGTCAGGTCATGTTTAGGATTTTTATTTGCTTCTGACTTTGTGACCGTGTGTTTGTCTTCATCTTGCTGCTAAACAAATCTCACTGTGGAGACAAAGAAGCTGGTGTGATCTCATGAGATTATCGGCTATATCAGTGGTTCCCATCCTTTTTTCCAACAGGACCCCCTTGCTTGTGTCCAAGTCGAGCCAGGACCCCCCAAGCCCAACTCTTGCCCCCATACACGCATCTAAAGTGATTAATTACAAGCTTTATACAAACATACAGAGCTATAACTCTTACAGAGTCTTGATTATGCTATCGGGTGTGTTGTTTTTGCAAATATAATCTTTATAAACTCAAAACCTCAGCACAGACAAAACTGTGGGGACCCCCTTAGGGGGTCCTGGACCTCAGGCTGAAAACAGAAAACAAACGAGAGTTCAAAACCTTGAAGTGATGATGCAGATAAAACACGTTCTAAGATGCTATCGTGTGTAAGGACGTCACAGGACGACGTTCTGAGAAATATTCATTCATGTTAAAATCACTGAGGCTGACTGTTCTCAGTAGCTGGAGGTCTAACGCATCTGCTGATGATCATCTGATCTGGGCTGACTTTATGCTCTACTTAACCGTTTTTCCACTGCATTTCAGTTCCTCTTCAGGAAATATTTTCATTTTCGGTGCATTAAAGTCTAACATCAGTTCAAAAAATGCGAAACATTTTAAAACAGACAAATATTTCTACCTGCTATAAGAAAGGAACGATATGTGGTGTTAAAAAGCACAATCGTCCTTTTCTACAGCGTAACCTTTTCACCACTTCTCTTGCAACAGCTTGGCTTCGTGCAACGCTTTAACTTGTTTTATGAACAGACAGAACTTTTACACATTTACCCGTCAAACAATCTCTGCGTCAGAAAAGCCACTGAAATCAGAAAGCAGCCTTTGCCCTCTGGGTAAACAGAGTGAGTTAACAACCAGCGGTCAGACAGATAAAACACGCCGGCTGATAAACGGCACGACTGGGTTTTGGGGGGTTTGGCCCGAGGAGGTCACGGAGAAGTCGGTCAGCCTTGAAGGGCTTAATTAACTAGCTTTCAACTCCTCTTGTTGCTGCCTGTGTAGATTGTGTGAATTAATGAAGACCCCAGAGAGCAGCCTCCACCCATCACCTCCCGTCTCCCTCACATCACCCGTCTCACTGAGAGGAGGTGCTAACTACAAACATTCAGCTGAAGCAGACAGAGATATGGGAGCTGAAGCATATGGTCAGCTGCTGTCACGCAAGAATGCTTCTAGAAGTGTAAAGAAGAAAAGCGGCGAGTTAAAGAGCAAAGAAGAGACTTTTAGGAGTTTAATTCTTGCTTCAAGTCAGTCAAAGTTGTCAAAAGCAACAGCAGCTGCACCAGAGTCGATCTGCTTCCAACGATCCAGACGTCAACTCCTCAGTGATGCACTCAGATTGATTGGATGGATGTTCAGTTTACAGCTGATTGTGACAAAGCTGTGTCTGAGAACATATGGCTTCTATTATGAGCATCACATACTGAAGTGTTTTTGGTTCCAGACCTCCACCTTAACCAAAACTTAAAGAGCAAGAACCATCAGGAGTTCAGATTTTACCAAAAGTTTCAAAAAGAAACAAAACGTTTTCTCGTGCAGCCATCAACTCTGAACATGAGCCGTCAAAGTGTAACAGAGGCTGCACTGTGTGGTTCATAGGGGTTTGCATGGCACTGCACACACACACACACACACACACACACACTGAAACTAACTGTCAAACTCACCGGTAAGTGATGAGAGAAAACACTCCGCTCTAGTTGTTCAGTCCGCTCAGAGAGTGTCAGAAAAACTGCAAAATGTAGTCTTCTTTCCCTCCAAAACACGTTAAAAAGTCCTGAACAACGTGTGTGTGTGTGTGTGTGTGTCTGCCCAAGGGTGTATGTGTGGGTGTGTGTGTGTGGGTACTGAGACTAGGGAAGAGGTGGTAACTTCCTCTCAAAGTTGGAGACGGAGTGAGTAACAGTTTGCTCTCTCTCCCGGCTCCAGTCCACAAGAAGCAGGAAAAGCTGTCATCCTATCCCTCGTTCACATGGAAAAAAAGAGGAACAGCCTAAAAAGGGCAAAGTGGAGGAAGAGGGGAGGGAGGAAAGCTGTGTGTGTGTGCATGTGTGTGTTGTGGTGTGATGTGGGTGTGTGGGGGGCTTTCCCTTTGTTGTTGAGGAAAAAGGCAAGAAAGCAACCTCAAGAAAATTGGTCCAAGTCCTCATGCAAAAGAAAACAACAAAAACAACGATGTCTTGTGAGCAAAGGGCTGCTGGATGGATTCTATTATTTGATTTTTTTTCACTAAATGTTCTAAATATCATTTACAGGTTAAAAGCTTAGGGCTAAAATGTGTTAAAACTCACCTTTTTGCATCCTTTTGTGCAGCCATGTGGGTCTCTGCTGCCTCTGAAACACAAAATATGAAAAAAAAAATCAGTTTTCTGTCAGTGGTTTCAGGAATTACGTGCCTGACACAAGCCGTTTAAAAAAAGTCCCCGTTTGTGATGTCACAAATGTGGAAATTAGCATAGAACCGCCTCTCACGTGCAAGATAGAGCCACTGCTGGAGGATCAGCGGCTCTACACTGAGCCCCTCCCAGATATTGGAGTTTCTCAGCCTATAGCAGCCTGGGGAGGGCTGGGTGGGCGTGGCCGGCTGCAGCTTGTTTTGTTAAAGTGACAGAGCCCTGAAACGGCTCATTCTGGAAGGTACTGAAAATGTCAATAATAAAACAGTTAAAATCCTTTTAGGTGAGAGGGATTTAGTTAAAAAGACTTCATAAACATGTTTTGCATAGACCATAAGACTATTATATATATTTTAAAAAAGTCAGAATACCGTAAATCCTCTAATACAGGCCCGGGCCTTTATTTACTCAAGCGCATCCTGGTTCAGGCCTTTCTTGGAAGGAGGCCAGAATTAGAGGCAGGCCTATATTTCAATTTGAGCAAAATAAACTACCAGTAGAATGAATAAAAACAAGATTTTGTGTCTATTTGAGCGGTGACTGAAGTCTCACATGCAAATCAAAAGTGATGATTGGTGGGTTTCACTCACGTGACCCTGCCGCCGCGCTGAACTCAAACAGTGGACAGGAAGTGTTTTGCTCTACTATAAAACACAGCGTGACGGATGAAAGTGAGTGTTCTAAACGAGCTGGCACAGACATGATATCTTCCTTTAGGTTATGACTCATTTAATTTTAAAAGTTGGACTTTTAATACATGCTGGAGGATTTACCCAACGCTGAAGCGATCGACACAACAAACTATCTCGTGTGGAAAATCTCATATTACACTGCAAACCAAAAGCCTTTTATGAGTCTGAAAGCCTATTTTATTTCAGGTTGGTTAACAGTTTAGAGATCTGGAGAAGCTTTAAATGACCGTTGTCTTGTTTATGCTCGTGAGATATTTAGTTACGTAATTAACTCGTAATGATAGCTAATGCTAACGGTGAGCACGTGCTAGGATCTACTTATAACTAACGTTTTAAGCCTTTTTAAATCCACATTTCTGGTACATTTGTTTCATTTTATTAAGGTAATAATGTCTAATTCTATAAATTTGAGCCAGAATAAAATTCAATGTCTGAAAAAAGTCATATTCTGGTGAGACTCTATTTCTTCCATACAAACTTGCAGCAACTTTTCTGCCTTGGCTGCTCAACATTTTGGAGCAGCACAACTGAGGAGTGGCATAGAGACTTTTGGGTAAGAGAAGTTCTTTGACATCTTTGACTTTTGAGATATCTTTGTATCTTTCCCAAAAGGAAACCAGAGCTCTAGTGACTGAGCACCACCTATAAAGATTTTATTTTATGAATGAAGCCATAAACACAGCGTCACATTGTTCGTATTTATTTTGGGGATTAATACTTAGCATCTTTTACAGTTTCCTGCAAAATAAAGCCCGTCATTATTTCCCTTCATAAACCGACGGAGAGCCGTTCTGTTGCTAGGAGGTGTTTCAGGCCGAAGTGGAAAGTGGATATATTTATTCATTTTGGACTTCAGCTGACTGTTTTTCTCTCAGCTAAATGTGGTTCTCTCTGCAGTTGGCGTTCAGACAGTAAATCAGTGTGACTGTTGGTTAATAATCTCATTGTTGGGGTTTATGAAGGAATCCACTGCTGGGGTTCTCTGTATCCAACACTTAAAGGACTTCCAGAGTAGCTTGGTCACTCACAGTTTCCATGTATTGCTCACTTACAAAAAGCTATTTTTAAACGTGCAAGAAGGAGATGTTTCTAAAAGAGCTGCTTCTGTTGCAGCCTGTGTGAAAAGCTTTGGCAATAGGAACATTGTTGAAGAGAAATGTTGGTGCCATTCAGCCATATTCAATAGATTAAATGGAACTGCATTAGTTTCTCTTGCTCAATTTGGCTTGCCAAAACTGTCAGCAATTTAAGGTAAAAACATTGCTACACTGTGTATTGAGCAAGAAAAACCAGTGGAGATTGAAAAGATCCACAGAAAGAACATAACAAGGAGTTTTAAATGGAACTGGTTGAGTTCGATCACCAAACAGCAGTTCAAATTCCCCAACCTTCTTGGAATTTTTTAATGACGTTACATTAAAGGTTCCTTTTAAGCGTTACATCGTTCTCCTGGGTGACTTCAATGCCGATGTGGGCCTGTTTCGACATTCGGAACTTCTGGGTAATTTTACCAGACCTTTGTGTAATTCACATGTCTCTGTTTCACCGGGCCAGCCTGAAAGGACCACTTTCTAGGCAGTTTCGGGGACCAACCAATCTGAACTGGGGTATATACTTGCAAATAGCCAAGTAGAGTAACTGGGTGGCACTTGTGGTAAACTCATGCTGATTGGTTGTAACTCAGTAGGAAACTATATCTGTAGACGTCACCAAACTGCGTTTGTGAAGTTGAAAGAGTTGCTGGCGAAGTGGAATGGAAGGAAAAACAATAGACAGCATTGCTGCTGATTTAAAATCACCGTTTCTAAATTCCAAGCAAAAAAATGCAGCGGAAATCCCCCCACAGTGTGGTAATTTACGCTGCTCTGTGGTCTACTATAAAGCACTATAAAAACACGTGCTTCTTCTGGTCAATGAATGTTGCTTTTTACATGGTGTACTTTTACAGAATCAAACTTTTTGTCCGTGGACGCCTTTAGGTAGGCCTACTGATCTATGATGTCGTCTCACTGCCGAAATGGTTGCATTATGCCGACATCTTAGTCCTGAAAGTGTTGATTCTGCACGGAGAGACAACAGCTGAGGGGACCGAGCCAGTATATTTTCACTGTCACCTTCCCCCGTCTAGAACTTCCCAAGAACTCCTATAGAGGAAATGTGTTTAATGGTGGAGTTTTCTAGATGGTTGGTAATTCTCTTTGCTATTATCACATCTCCTTCCCGATATCTCAGACACCATGGTCAACCAAGGCAAAGCTCTGAACTGACAGCACTAGGTGGTGTGTTGTGTTGTGATGGGGAAGACAGCCAGACATACCCGAGTAACCCAATCTTACCCAACCCAACAAATTAATGTGGAATGTCTGGCAGAGACTCCTGATGGTTTGATCTCACTTTACATCTTCAAGACTGTTTTCCACACATCCTTGGGTGGTTTGGTGACATGAAATCCAAATGGGCCATTTTTAGGTCCAGGGCCGGTGCTAGCCATTTGGGTGCCCTAAGCACAAATACTCTGTGGTCCATCCATCCATCCATCCATCCATCCATCCATCCATCCATCCATCCATCCATCCATCCATCCATCCATCCATCCATCCATCCATCCATCCATCCATCCATCAGCAGTTAGGAGTTACAGCTACATGTCACAAATGTCACAGGAACTTTTATTTATAATTCATGTAAAATAATTTAAATTCCATCTAGGGGTGGGCGATATCATGTCATTCACAATATAACCAGTAATTATTTTTTGCCAAAAAAGAAAAATCTATCATGTTAAGCTAATTTCATGATGTAATTGCATCCTCTACACAGAGGATTGTGTTCATGTGGGTCATCAGCATGAAGTTATTAAAAGTTATGAAAGCAAACATGGCTGGAATCTTAGTTTTAATTCATATCATATCAGTATGGAAAATGCGTTTGAGGAAATTTGGCCTCACCAGGCTTCCGTACCTGTAACCTGGTTATGCAGCGAACGGGTTTAGCTCGTCCCTGCACATAAACAGCAAAAACACACCGGTGAAGCGGTGAATTAAAACGCCCAAACCGGATAGCGACGCAGCTGCATAGAAGCATGTCATTTTGGCGACGCGCAGGTCAGGGCACGGCTCTGGGACAGAGAACCGAGCCTGCCCGTCCCATCAGCAGCGGGTGAAGCACATCGCTCCCCCTGTCTTAGAGCGGGCGGCACAGAGGCACATCAACTTGAATTAGACAGATCAGATGGGATTCTGTGTGTGAAATAACGCCAGTTAAATGGTCCTCTCTGTGTTGTTTGTATGCATGGTGTCCAGTAGCTGATATTATAATTAATATAGTGTTTTTTTTTATAAACCTGATTGCTTGGTGCCCCCATGGCCACTCGGTGCCCTACGCACTGTGCGTGATGCGCGTTTAGGGAGCGCCGGCGCTGTTTAGGTCCTTTGTTGCAAGTGGTGCTTAGAGGAGCTGTGGACTAAAGATAGTTATTAACTAGACAACCACGTGGTCAACATCAGTAGTGATGAAAGAAGTCATGTTAACAGAGCCTTGACTGTCTTGATGGACTCCTGAGAAAGCTGATGTGGACTGAGTTGCCATTGGGATGTAGGAGTTTGGGAATGTCGCTTTTTGTAGGTCTCAAGAAGAAAGTTCTGGCAATCCGGCAGCTTTTAAAAGGAAAATTGGTCTCGTCCCAGGCTGGGTTTAGTATGGGTGCGGTGCTGCTGACCTACAATAGCAGTTAAAGAAACACTTGGCTGCCATGTGTACCAATGGTTAGGTAGAATGTGAGGACTCAAGGGGAGGAGACGTAGCCTAGAATTCTAGATAAACCGTAGCAGTAGCAAAAATATTTTGCACTGCAGGGCGGTCTAGTCACGCTTCATTGTAGCCTCAGCAGGTCTACCATTGGCCTGAGCAGTTTTTTGCCTTGCCAATCACAACGCTCTATGTTTGTTGGGTGGGCTTTGACCTAGAACTGAAAAACTACAAATATGGCACTGACTCAGTAAAGGTGCATCAACTTTGGACGATTTATGCTTGGGCTTTTCTTTGAGACATGAGCAGATAGACGTGCTTAAGCCCTTTATTTCATAAAAGTATGTATGTTCTTCTTCTTCTTTGACTGTGTATGGCAGACTGCCCCGTTGACCGATTGCCATAGCGATGAATACTCTGATTGGTCCAAGCTCTGTCCTGTTGCGTGCGGAGACAGTTTGAAAGACAACCATAGATTCCGCACCATGACTGGGTTGTTTCAATGGTTTGTGGCCAGACTATATAAATATAAATACAAGGTGGCTTGCCAGGCTAACCCAGCCTTTCCACTGGATTTGTAAGCGGCGCATAACGTAATAGATGTGTTTTACCCGCGAACTCCATTCCAACCAAGAGCGTTTCAGATGCAAAATGGGAGCGAAAACATTCCATGCAGCTGGTCCCACGAGTTCACAAAATCACGAGAGAACTGCAACACCACGCGTGATTTCGGAAGTTCACATGATAACAAGCAAGGAGAAAGATGGCAGCATGTATCCAAAAAGGTCGGTGGCTACGAAGGTTTCACAGGAAACAATGTACTTTTTTTTACTAGTTAAGCAACTGGAAATCTGATGGTGACTTTTATTTTGAAAGTCTCCAGATGTTTTACACTGCTTTCGTGTTTGACTTCCTGTCTGACCCGATCTGAACTACAGAGTTTGACGTGTTCTAAAAGCGCAGAACATAAAAATAGACTCGAAACGTAAGCAACATATCCTTATGCTTCTGGGACACGTCCAAAACGTGACGCTTCGCAGCCCATGGAAAGACGCAGGTCTGTCCACTATAAAGGCGGATAATTGCTGCGAAGTATGTTTTGCGGCCATTACGCAAAGCTTATGCATCTGGTGGAAAGGAGGGGTAAAGGCGAGGAACAGCAAGACAGGAAATGATTGCATTGTGACAATCCACACAATACATGTTCATATATATATACTTTTATGTATATATCTATCTATAATGATGACAGAAAAAAGAAAAACAAAACTGGATAGAGTTGAATAGATAAAGAGAAGGTCAGGTTGAGAACCATCTATAGGCTTGAGCTATCGGGTGCCATGTCAAATACCCAGAGCGCTGAGATGTTTATACAATCTAACCTCTAAACCTTTCTAAACTATTTGCTCACCCACCTCCCTTTTAGTCCCTGTCAGCCCCTCGGTGCTGAGTGAGAGAGAGAAGAGAGAGGGACGGGGTGAACATGGGTCTTCTCTTAACACTGATGTCACTGTCATGAGCATGGATGGATTGCCTGTGTACAACCCTGGATCACTTCCTGTCCCTGGTTTCCCTCTGCAAACCAAACATGCCTTTCAGTCAATCTCCTTTCTATTCGGAACAGCTGGTAGCAAGGTGTTCTAACCTGTCAGCAGAGTTTACAATGTCTGGGTGTTGGTATCGATGTGAAAAGACGAGGCTTACATGGTACGCTGCCTCGGTTTTTGATTTGATTCATCATTACAGGATCCTCCTGGGGGAGAGTTGCATTTATAAAGTGAAAACAATCTAGTTATAAAGGGTATTAGTTTGCATGTTTTATACTGAAAACAAGATTAAATGTTGGCAAATGACATCAGTAGGCTACTTCACACCTGGAGCACAAACACGGTAAAGCAACCAGTTTTACTATTTCCTGTCATTATTTGTTGAACACAAGATTTTCGTTTCAGGCAGCAGCTACACTGTGAACACCAGTTGGTGATATTTAAATAGCTGATAATATTTTTAAATCACATTTGCATCAGTGTTTATGACTTTAATCCTTTAAAGCCTGAAATGTGCAATAGAATAATAATAGTAAAATAGTTTTTTTAATTATAGCTTTTTTCCTGACAGAGTAGTAGTCCTGTAACACCGTGGATATCTATCCCCGCAAGGTCGGTGGAAGGCGCTATAGAGATCAAATTTGATTGATTGATTGATTGACCCGTTTTAACAACATCGCTATAAAATCAAATTTACCCAAACTACAAGAACTTGAGAGACGTGAGCTAACACTGAGCTAGTTTCACTTCTTGTTGAGTATTTTGTCTCATATGTCTCAAAGGTAAAACTTAAATCAGAAATTTTAAACATGGTGCTCACAAAATTTTCATTTGTTGTTTGAAACTGCTTCCTGCTCCTGACAAAAACAGTTCTTTGCTCTGATTGGAGCTTGGAGTTAAACAAACTCTGACTCCTGTTCAAACTGGAACCCGTCTGGTAGAAAAGCTTCTTTGGTTCATTCAAATGATTCAGTGGCCAAAACTTTTTAAAGTAGAGAGTTGTGCATTCCCAATAAGCCATTAACTGGCCAACAAGAGATATATTCTAGAAACAAAGATTTTTTTTTTTTGCCACTTTGATGGTGCAATTTAATGTGAATCAGTCTCCCCGTAAGTGCAGGGCCACTAGAATCTGTGACTCAAACTGAGACAAACAGAAAAAAATCTAAAGTAAAACCTAAAGCATATAAAGCTCTCAGTCTGAGATAAAATATAGTTTGGACTTTGACTGAGTCCTTCTCCTTTTTTGACCAAAAAAGGTGTTTTCCTCAGTTATGGGAATCAATGGAGCTGTGTGTGCACAGTAAGGAGAGCTGTGCATGTGCATGAGCAACCAGACGTGTGTTGTGACAACAGAGAGGAAAGTAAAAGTGGGAGACAACTCTGGTGAGAACATCAACAAACCCTTAGGTTTCACAGCAAATAGCTGTTTGCTGCATCGAGGTTCCAGTGTTGTATTGTGGGAATTTAATTCTCCAGGGAGAGTTATAATCCTTGTGAATTCCAACAGTATGACTCTTCAGCGTCCTCGTTTTCATGCATGTTTCTGCAGAATCTCCTGATTCTTTCTCACTCATCAGAGACGAGTGAACCCCTTATCGATGTTTTATTCTCTTCTGTTCAGAGTTCAGAAGCTGGAATTTGAGATGGAGTGATTCAATTACTTTTACAGACCAGGTGGAAAAATCCTCTGCTTTCTGCCAAGGATATGAAATCTTTATCTGTTGAAAAACGGTTCAAACTTTCTTTGGGGAAGATTCAAAGACATTCTGGTCAGTTGGGCCCTTCTGTCACAAAAGTAAAAATAATCCAGATCTTCACGGGATGCAAAAGCTCATTTTAGCTTACCCACCTTTGAAAATATTTCCAATGAAAGACCCCTTGATTAAAGAGTGGCTGAAGGTCCTGAAGATCTTCCTGAAGTCCACTATTATCTCCTTGGTCTTGTCGGTGTTCAGGAGCAGATTATTCTCTGAACACCATGTGGGCAACCGTTACATTTCGTCTCTGTAGGGGGTTTCACCCCAGAGATGAGCCCCATCACTACAAAGACATCTGCAAACTTGACAAAGTTGTTTCCGTGGTGTGAAGAGCAGGGGGCTCAACACACAGCCCTGAGGGGTGCCAGTGTTAGTGATAATGATGATGGAGATATAAACAAGGAACCAATTCTAACTAAACAGAGTTTAAAACATTCAATATTAGACAAAGATACACAAAAACGTAGCCAGGCAAACCATCCTATATATATGTAAACATGTAGTCTGGCCACAAGCCATTGAAAACACCCACACAATTGGAGCAGTGAACAATGTGATGGCTGCCATACACCACCAAAAAGGAAGCAAACACATCCGTTTTTGAAATAAATGACTTAAGCACGTCTATCTGCTGATGTCTCAATTGTCCAAAGTTGATACCAAAGTTGTTTAAGATGAGCTTCGTTCCCAAGCTGATGCCATTTTTGTAGTTTTTCTCCATCGCAGCTCTAGTATTAAGTCTAGTGTCACAAAAACTATAAACAAAGATAGATTTTATTTAGCTTTGAACATTTGTCTGATATGCAAATAGCCCAAACTGCGAGACTGAGTATGTTAATAATTTGTCTCAGGAGGATGTCATGTAACAAAGTTCATATCCATGCTTTATATAATTTATGTTCAAGAGGTGGAAAATCACAGCAGGAGGGAAATGAGAGTTATGAACATAAAGCAAGCGTTCCTTGCTCTGGGATCCCATCCCATCCATCCCATAAAGCAGCTTCTGCTGGCTAATGCCTCCAGTGCACCTTTTATGGGGGGGCATGGAGGCCAGAGAGGCGTGTGTTTTCATGCAGTGGAACGAAGGTGTGACAGAAAAAGCAAATCTGTCTTCAGGTCCTTTAAAGAAGATGTAATAAGCTGTTTAAAATGGCTTTTTGTGCATTTTTCCTCATTTTCAGCCTTTTTTTCTTCATGATATGAAACTTTCCAACTGAGTTAAGCCTTTTGATATCTCTGTCTGGTTTTAGTTTAGGACATAATGATGCTAATTCTCTGAAGACTTATCTGAGGATGTTCTCTGCAGCGCTTCAGTGAGGACAGATGAGTCACTGATGGGTGGAGCATTTCCTTTGTCCTCTAAGGTTTTAATTATAAAATTTTGCATTTTAGTTATACAGAATTTGTTCTGAAAAACAAACTTTTTTTTTTCAGAATTGCATTTAATTTAAATGTTGCAAACGTCTGGTTGCAAACAACAAAAGAGCCTTTTATTCTGATTTTGTTAGTGAGCCTAACCCAGTCTTTTATCAGAGGTTTCCGTTTACCTTCCACTCACACAGCCTCCCTTCGCTGCAAATCATCAACAGCAGCTTGGCATGGCAACATCTGGAAACACGGGAGAGGAAACGCTTCCATTAAACTGCAAATGGGTGAAATAGCGTGGCTTGTGTTACCTTTAAACTCCCCTCACCTCAGCAGTGGGCTGAGTAGACGAGTGGTGTCTTGTCTCAGCACCATCACAGGGTTTACACACACCCACACACACACTTCTTGTTTCATCCCTTTCCCACCTGCAGGCAGACCCTCCTCAGTCACACATCTCCACCCGCCTCTGCAACAAGCCAGCCTGTGTATTTAAATCAAACGCAGAGCTGGAAAACTTTGGTTCGTTTCCCATAATCCAGGAAAAGTCTCCTTTGAATGTGTTGCCTTGTAATTACACTCGTTTCGTTTACCTTTAAGCTTGATTTCCCCCCTTTCCTCTGTTATTTGCATTTTCTATCATTTTTTTTATCTGCTCATTTTTCCCAAGCACCCCCCCCCCCCTTTTTTTTTTACCTACCTACCTACCGCTAACATAATTCTACCCTCCAAAGAGTAAGTGGGGTATAAATCAGCCCCAGGGGCAAGTGGACGTCTGCCAGCCGTGAGGAGTTCCAGGCAGGAATGTGATCACCGATGCAGCCCAGAAAAGATTTAAATCCTGGCATAAAGAACCCAAGCTTTACGCAAAGCCCCTTCCCTCAGCCCCTACAACTCCTCTGCAGCGATGCAGCTGACAGGACGGGTTGTTGGAGAGAAGCCCTTTCCTTTCCTTTTGTTTTGTTTTCATCCCAGATTTATACGAGGACGGGGGAAGAGCCGTAACTTAACAGAGAGGTCGTGGGAGGAAGTCTGATTCTAAGTGATGAGCCTGAAAGCCCACTGGGTGCATTATGCAACACAATTCCAGCTAAAGAGAGTGCGTCCTGAGACTTTTACTGGCCGACCGCTCGGGTTAGCAAGCAGGATAATGAGAGTAACATGTGGGATTTAGATATGTTTTGATGCCCCGGCAGGCTGTATGATAACAGCTCAGCTCTTAAGACAAAGTTCACTGAGAAACCGTTTTTTACTTGTTATTTTTTAAATATGATAAATCACTTTGAGTTTAACGTGCAGGCTAAACATGAAAATAGTCCTCTACCCCTATTTCCTGCATTAGCCACAGATAGAAAATACACAAGGAAACGCTAAAATTAGAAAAGCTAGGCAATTCTATGTCGCACTGAAAATTAGCATTCTTGGACTCACCCATCTCCGCGATTTAAGCTAACAAAATAAAACCTGGGGATTTAGATATTACTTTAGGTCATCTAACACATCTTTGTGCAGATGATCAAAAAGCTCAAAGCTAACGGTGTTTAGCAAAAAGCTTCCAGATTCATTTGAAATAGCTAACGAGCTGTAGGGATGACAGTCAGAACTGGCCGCTAGTACTTGGATATCTACAATTATTTAATTAACACACCTGGACTTCACACAGCTAAAGAAACACAGGTGTAACCGGGTCTCTTCTGTGTAGAACAGGTTAAATTAGGGCGATGGTGGCAGAGGAGTTAAGTGGTCGCTATGCAATCGGAAGATCGCAGGTTTGCGTCCCACTCAGTCTGTCACTGTCGTTGTGTCCTTGGGCAAGACACTTAACCCGCCTTGCCTGCTGGTGGTGGTCGGAGGGACCGGTGGCGCCAGTGTACGGCAGCCTCGCCTCCTTCAGTGCGCCCCAGGGCAGCTGTGGCTACACTGTAGCTCATCCCCACCAGCATGTGAATGTGTGGATGACTGATTGTGTTGTGAAGCGTCTTGGGGGGTTGTAGAACCCTAAGAAGGTGCAATACAAAAACAGGCCATTTACCATTTAATGCTGAAGGATCGCCATGACACGGTTTGTCTTTGGAGATGAACAAATGCTCCGTTTATTCTGACGGGTTCAGTAAACAGAAACACAAAGAGAACGACACTAAGAGGCTGGGCAGATCTCAGGAGGGACAAACAGTTACATATACATAACCTTTATATGTTTGACGTACCTGACGAGCTCCGTAAAGACAAAACAAATGACATTGAAGGCTGCCTGTTCCAATTACAGAACACATTTTGTGTAATTAAGTAAGAAGAAACTAATTTAATCCAGTTACCCTAAACCTCCGACAAACTCTCTTCATGGCTGTTAACCATTGCCTTTGGCGTGTTTTATCAGCTGGAAACCTGTAAAATGTTACTTCTTTTGTCTACTTGTGCAGCGCTGCAGGCGATAACCATGCTGATAGATTTTACTTTGTCTCAATTTAGCTCAATTTATTGACAACTGACAGATAATAACAACGATGGTCAACGAACAAAGATACGTGACGTCATGTACCAAGGGGTCTATATGTGATGCTTCTTAAAGAAAAACTGCACCTCATAGAAGTACCCACAATTTCACTGTAATGTAATAAAGTTAAAAGTTGAATATTAATAAAAAGCTATTTATTTTTTAAAAATAATACCTCGCTTGGCGAGGAAAATGGTGGACTCTGCAAGTCAAGCAGCTGCTTCTGAGTCCAGAAGATGTCGTTATCCTTCTCAGAAGAGGAGCGACCATTAAAGATCTAAAACCAGAGTGAGTTTAGGTCGGCACTGGACGTGGTGCTGGCTGCTCACTTCACGTATCAGCAGCAAACCTGGCGTCCCGACGGCTGGAAACCTTGTTCTATTGTTGCAACTACAACCTCCACACACTAGATATCGCTTTAGTGTTCCATATTCAACTTTTAATTAATTCAAAACTCCAAAACCCGCCTTCTCCTGCTTCCTTCTGCCCTGGCTCAATTCTACTTCCTGAAACAGGAGCGCCAGAGCTGTTTTTCCACATGAGTTTGACTCACAAGGCATTCATTTATACCAGAGACCACTGCAGATGTAAAGAAAATCGAATGAACTTGGTCTACCCTACGGGGGAGTCAAATAAACTCTTGAATTCACCACTCTCAGCTTTTCTTCCCCTTTTTTCCCATGAAGAGTTCCAGCAACGCTAATGAAAAATGTCACTGTGCCCTGCTGAACGCATGGCTTTAATAAAAGTTGGTCAGGACAGAACATGGCGACCACTACGATTTACAGCTCAGCCCTCTGAGGTGGAGAAGAACTGAGGGAACTTTGGTGATAAAACCGTTTGAAAAGTGGGTGCTGAGAATTTAAATTTGTGGCGTGCACTTTACAGCCAGGGTCGCCTCAGTCGTTTCACCACTGACTGATGAAATCTGTTACCAAGCTGGTTGTAATCATGTCATCTCCTGCAGCACAGCAGCTGACATATTATCATGATTACATGTTTACCGTGTTCTATGTGAGGCTGCTTCCACCAAAACTGTATAGTTTTCTAACTGAAGCTGCTTCTAATCTGTAACACGTCACAAATGTTTGTAGCTTTTCTGAGCCAAGATTGAAAACATACATTTTTTATGTTGTCAGCACTGTGGCAACATTAGCCCACTCTTGTGTTTTTACGTAAAAAGTTATATACAATAATATTCAAACACATTAGAAGGAGTTTTATGTTTAAAGGTGTGGTTCACTAAAAAACCATTTATTATTTCTGATTATGATCAGAGTTTTTCATGCAGGCTGAACATGAAAATAGTCTCCTACACCTATCTCCTGCATTAGCTTCTGATAGAAAATAGACGCTAGGATTTGAAAAGCCTGACAGATCTACATCACACTGTCACTTAACATTCATGGACTCATAGAGACACACTCTGAGCTGAAAGGCTAACAAGTGAAAATGGGTCTTAAGTTAGTTATATTTTCAGAAGTTAAACAACTTATCTTTCTTTTTTTATTTTAAAATAATTCAAAATCATTGCTGGGACAACAACAATTGTATTTGCCAGAAAAAACCTTCCTGTCGTGTTCTGGTCAAATCAGACCGATTTACAACTTAAAATTGCCTGTTCTTCAGGTGCCTCTCCCTCTCCATCTGTTGACTGGTCAGTCTCCTCAAAGTATGGATCAAAATCTGTGTTGTCTTCAACTTCAGAGACATCCTCCGCTATCTCTGGTTCTTCATCATGTCCCAAAACCTGGACCAGAACCTCTTCAACAGATAACTGCTTGGTCAGTTGCCTACTCATTGTGCTCAGAGTAAAAGAAGTGCAAGGCAAACATCCAGCTATATACATGGGGTCTGTGTGAAGATGATTCATTGATTAGTCTGGAAGGTGTGGTTCGCGTTGGGAATCGGCACAAAAGCGTGGGAAAGAGATGGGTTTACATAACACACACCTGTCTAGTCTGTGTGAAGATATGATGCATCGTTTCATCAGGAAGTTTGTTCACGTGGGAGGACGCGGGAAAAAGATGTGTACCCAGAAAATACATTGTTCAGTCTGAAATGAGTGAGTGAGTGAGTGAGTGAGTGAGTGAGTGAGTGAGTGAGTGAGTGAGTGCATATAGTCTGGATACCCCTACATTTCCTATGGCGGTCACGTTTGACCGGGAAAACCACAGGTGTAACAAGGTTGGTTAAAACACTCAAAATTCAATGAAAAAGGTGATCATCATTTTTATATGTTCAAGTGCTTATTGTGGAGGATATCATAAGGCCTTGAGGCAATCAAATGTAAAACACAATTTTTATGAGTGTTTTAAGTTGTAAATCCGTCTGATTTGACCCGAACACGACAGGAAGGTTAAGTTAAAAAATTCAAATACATAATTTCACAGAAATAAAATTCAGTTAAATTCAGTTTATTTATATCGCGGCAAATCACGACAAGGGTCGTCACAAGGCACTTCACAAAGTAAAACCTTCCAAATGAGTTCAGTTCATTATGCCAGTTAGTTCAAAGTTTCCTATATAAGGAACTCAGCAGGTCCTCATACTAAGCAAGCATGTAGCGACAGTGGAGAAAAAAACTCCCTTTTAACAGGAAGAAACCTGCAACAGATCCTGGATCAGTATGAGCAGCCATCCGCCATGACTCACTGGGGGTTTGAGAAGACAAAGCAGACACACACGCACACACACACACACACACACACACACACACACACACACACACACACACACACACACACACACACACACACACACACACACACACACACACACACACACACACACACATTTTTTAGTAGATATTTTATTTGTTACAGAAAAACTTTATTGTCTTTATTCAAATTCAACATCTAAAAAAAGTCCTATTCCTGTGAGACTGTATTTCTTCTGTACGTTTGAGAGATTGCAGCTGTTTTTTTACAGAACAGCAGTGAATATTATGAGGCAAAGCCATGGCCACTAACACTTAGAGAGGATAACATTTGAGGCTGACGCTAAAAACAGCGAGAGCAGTGATTATGGTTTGATCAAGGCATCCATCCAGAAGCAGGCTGGAGCCAGTTTGGCTGTCAATCATCCACACGTTTGCAGACAAAAACACAGAGATGGTAGGAGAGACGGAGAGAAAGGCTGTTAACAGGTAATCTGAGCTTTGCTGATGGATGCCACATTTAAAACCCTCTGTTTCTTTGATACTATATGCCTCCCCATATTTAACATCACTAATTTACATTCCTTTCTTGTTTAAACCAGCATTACAAAACAAATGGCTCACAGCGACTTTTAGAAATGCATTCTTCAAAACAAAAAGTATGTTGATAAAAACTGAATGTGTGTTCCAGTGCGTTTGAATTTTGAGAGGAAAATGTTATTTGAGAATACATTTAGAGTAATAAAAATATATAAGAATTTGATTAAAGGTGTGGATCGCTCGTTTAATCAATACATTAGTAGTGGTCTCTAGTAGGAATGAATGCTTTGTAAGTTGTACTCTGGGGAAACAAAGCTCCGGTGCACCAGTTTCAGGAAGTAGAAGTGAGCCACATCAGAGGAGAGCTTATTTCCTGATATTTGGACATCTTGTCTCTGATTGGCTAACAGCAACATGACTCTACCACTGACTGTTTTCTCTGCAACGTTGATGTTTTATCTCCACAAATAACACCCTGGAGGAGTTCTGCTGTGCAGTGGAGTTGCTAATGCTAACTGTTAGCTTCTACTAGCCCAGACGTTCTCTGCTGTTTCCTGGACACTAAACCAACAGCCTTCCCCGTCGCAAGTCAAGATGTGTGACTCCATGAAAGTGACAGTGTGACGTAGATCTGCCAGGATTTTCTAATCCTAGAGTTTCACCGTCTATTTTCTATCAGAAGCTAATGCAGGAGATAGGTGTAGGAGACTATTATCATGTTCAGCCTGCATGAAAAACTCAGAGTGACGGATTATAATCAGATATAAGATTTAAAAAAAAAATTTTTTCAGTGTTCCACACCATTAAAGTATAATAATAGAAGCAATGTCTCTTAAAATTTCAGCTATTTTAAATTCTGTTAGATAGCAAATTTGACTCACATTTTCTTATTGATTAATTTGATGGCAAATGTTTGATTTGTTTGATTTTTTTATTTATTTCCTCCTTCAAACCTTTCTTCCTGACTCCCTGTGGTACTATGGAGCACCACTTGCAAACACAAAGAGCAGCGTAGGAGTCTCCAGGGCTTTTCAGAGGTACCAATTTAGTTTACACATAAACAATTTGAGTCCACTTACAAGACTGCAATTGCAGCCTATTTTAACTGTCTCTGGCCCACAGCGGACAGGGACACCAGAAATACTTTTGAAAAGAAAACAAGTCGAAGTGGTTTGAATTCTGCTTTGGTTTTCACTACAACAGCAGTAATTTACTGTTTTGAGAGCCTTACAGTCAAAGGCGTCAGAAATGATTTCTTGTTAAATTTTGATGTCGACACGTTTTACCAGTTTAATATAAACGAGGTGTTTGCAGATTTCTTTCACATCTGCAAAACATTTGTGTGAAAGTGAGTGGCTAGTCTGATACAGCTGTCATGTTGGATTTAAGGATCTTTGATAGCTGTTATTGGATCAAATTAGAAAAAATAAGAACTTTACTTTTGACAAATTCTTGTTCCTGCTTTTCTGTGGTTTACTTTGGCCTCAAAGGCAACACATTCAAATGTCTAAGTATAGTAAGTAGAAGAATTACAGCTTTTGCTGTGATTGTTTTACAGCATCAAATCTGACTTTTACCAGATCTGAGCAGAGCTTTCTTTGTTAAAGAGGAAATATAACTTTTTTTTTCAATTTATAACAGTTCTATGGTCTAAAGTAACATGTTTATGAAGTTCTTTGTACTAAATCCTTCTTACATGAAGTGGTTTCAATTTTATTATTGACATTTTCAGCACCTTCCAGAATGAGTTGTTCCAGGGCTCTGTCACTTTAAGAAAACAAGCTGGAGCTGGCCACGCCCACCCACTCCCACTCAGGCTGCTATAAGCTAAGAAGCTCTGATATTGGGGATTGGCTCAGAGTAGAACCACTGCTTCTCCGGCAGCAGCAGACCTCTCTTGCTAATGATAATTTTCTCATTTGTGATGTCACAAACGGGGACTTTTTGAAATGGCTTGTTTTAGGTACATCATTTCTAAAACCACTGACAGAAAAGAGATGGACAAAGATGCAAAAGGCAATTTTTGCATCATATGATCAGGTCTATCATGGACAGTGATTTCCACCCACTGCATAACGAGCTGGCCACTTACAGTAGCATGTTTAGCGGGAGACTGCGAACAGTTAGATGCTCCACTGAACGATAAAGGAAGTAATTTCTGCCGGCTGCAATTCGCTTGTTCAATTCCACTGTTTAGTTTTTTTTGGTTTTTTTTGCACTATTTCAGTATATGGAGTATGATGTTTTTAGATTATGGGCTGTATTGTAATTTTTTTGCATTGGTAACAGGTTGGGGACTGGTTTAACTGTTTTAACTGTTTTTATCTTACTACTTTTTGTTATGACTGTTTTTAAAGAGGACCTAGAATGTAAACCAACATTTTCCTTGTTGTTGTTGAATAAAGACAGCTTGGGTGGTCAACAGTAGCATGCCAAAAAGTCAAAGCCGTGTGTGACCTACTTTTTATGTAAATTAGAAAGTTCAAAAAGGTGAGAGAAAAACATCTGTTCTGAAAAAGCCTTTCTTAACACGTCATAAGGGGGAGCCACGCCTCCTCAAACCTGCATGTCTCCAGTGTCTGAGGCCTTCTTGGGAAACCAACCAATCAGCAAGCAGCTCATTATCATATTCATGTCCTGGCCCAGTGGGAGGGGTCAACAGCTCTTTTCACAACAAGGCTGGTTTAGGGGGTTTAGAATGGCCTGTAGAACATTTATTATGCTTTTTAGAGGCTCAAAGCTGTTTTAGATTGTTGATTCTAGGTCACCTTTAATACTTTCTATCTTTATCCTATTATCTGGAGCAACTACTCTATTACATAATTTCCTCTGGGATTAATGATGTATTCTGATTCTGATATATCCGCTTAAAAATATCTAATATTTTTCTTTAACAGGACCATTTAAAACATAGAACCTCTTTGTTAGTATTCTGATTATCTTGAGAATTAGAGAGCTACTTGTTTGACTATAGTGACCTTTTCAGGACTCTGGTCTAAAAGATGAAAAACATGTCATCGGTTCAAGGGGCTGGGAAATTGTTAAGGTTCCATGATTCAAAACTAAAATCACAAAACATGCTGAAAAAGGATAAATTTCCTGGTTTTTTGCACTCCATCACTAAAAAAAAAGGCACCCTGAGAACTGAGTTTGACATTCTGGTGCAAACTTAAATATTTTTTCATATCTATCATTGACATACATCTTGGAAAAACAAGTAGACGGTCAATCATCCCCTTTATTAAAACACTTATGTACACCCTCATTTTGATGGACAATCTTAATAAAGTTGAGTTTGAACTATCTCACACAAATGAACTAAAAATAAAGACCCTCGCTGGTATTTATGAGGAAAGTTAAATGTGGAAAAGGCCAGTTTAATGCTAAAACCACAGCCTTCAGAGACGCCGTTCTCAAATACATGTGACATAGTAACTAGTATAAATAAGATGTCAACAAACAATCTGTTTCCATTCAGTTTTTCCCCCCACAGCGAATGACCTAAGGTGGATTAGGCTGCTGTGATTATGTAAAAAACAAACAAGGGTGTGCAGTTTGCAATTGAAGATAAGAAGGTGAAAAATGTGTTTGAGCCTAAATGATGCACGCTAAAGCCATTACTCTTTTTTCTCCTCTCTCTCTTATTAGGGCCGAGCCCAGAGGAGTGTGTTGGAGGAGTGTAATCGAGATAATAACACAGCTACACAGCTGTTGATGGGGTGTGTGGAGCAGAGCCAGGTTAGAAGTCAGCATGTTGAAAGTAAGAAGACAGGTCGGCTTCAGAGAACATTCTGTGGACAGGACCCAACAGGTCAAATGAGAGGAGATAGAGGAGGGGAAAAGGTGACTGAAGTGATGCTTTGGTAGCCTAGAAATCTAGACAAGGTGTAGCAGCAGCAAAAGATTTAGCCATGTGCTGTTGTAGCATCAGCAGGTTTACCATTGGCTTGGCTAAGTTTAGTACAGGCCAATCACAGCTTTATGTTTGTGGAGACGTTGGGCTGGCTTAGCACAGCTTTGGCATCAACTTCGGACAATTTAGACTTGGGCTTATCTTTGAGACATGAGCAGAAAGAGGTACTTCTTCTTCTTGCGAGGAACCTCACCTTGATGCCTTTGTCCCGCCCCGGTTGCCTAGGAGATACGTCATCAGGAACCGCCAAGGCGTGTTCCAATCGTTTCTAATGTTCATGTGCTAGCAAGGTGCTCCGTTTGTTAGCCGTTTAGCTAATTCACCAAGGATACATAAGAGGTGCCTTGTTGCCTTATCTTGGTCAAGAATTTCCCAGAATGCAGCGCGGTATTTTCAAACAGATGTGATCAGGAGCCGGCAGCAGCTACTTCTGGGGCAAATTTCCAGTTTAAATGTAAGTCAACTAATTGTAGCTATCAGGCTTATATCTAAAATGTTTTTTTAGATCCAAAGCAGTTATCTATGGTTGATTAGTTGGTTAGTAGTTGCAGCTTCGGTGGCTAGCAGGTATTAACTCGTGATTTAACTAATATATACACAATTAAAAACGTAAAAGGCTTGATATACATCTATACTGAAACTTAACCCTACTATGATGGGCAGGACGTAAACAAGGCGCGTAAGCAGGGGGTGGGCTCTGGCCAGCCGTGGTCACGTGGGGCAAGTCTGTTCCATTTAACCATTATCTTTGACCAAGGAAGGACAGTGTCCTCGTAAGCAAGGCAGGCAAGGTTCCTTGACGCTGAGAAACACCCCTCATATTTACATATAAAGGATGGCTTGCCAGGCTAATGCTTTTGTGAATTCAGAAAATAATGAATTTAATAAATAAAGTCCCGTTAGTCATCATCACACACTAGTGAAATTACATCTCTGCATTTGACCAATCCCAGTGGGGAGCAGTGAGCTGCAGAAGTGGCTGTGCTCGGGAACTATACCCCCCATTCCAACCCCTTAAAGCTGAGGGTCAAGCAGGGAGGGATTGGGTTCCATTTTTAAAGTCTTTGGTATGACCCGACCAGGATTTAAATCCTGATCTTCCAGTCTCAGGGCAGCCACTTATACCACTAAGCCACTGACAAGGTTAGCTAAGTCCTCAAAATGTTTAATGCCCTTTCCCTGAAAGCTACAATGGGCTAATCTACAAAACAAGCTAGCTTAAAACATTTTTTTCATGCCTCCTAATGTTCTAACATAGTATAGCTATAAATATATTGTAGAGATAAAAATAAATAAATAAAAAATTACTGAAGTGGATCTCTCGCATTTGTCTAAAAACCTCCGCTAATAACACGACTCGGACCGAAAGCAACTATTGGACCATCTGGTTGTCGTCTCACCGGACCACTGCACTTCCACATGTACCTGGGTCCTCCATTCATTACTCACTCACGTATTTAGCAACAGAACACCACTGGTGTGAGAGGTTCTCCGCTCAATCAAATCAGAGAAGGAGAAACAGCCGGCTGCTACCACTTCAACTTTAGGACAAACTACCAGAGTCCCAGAAAGAAAAACACCATTTGAAGTCACGGACAACAAAAGACATTTGGACGCAGAAAACGGTGACTGGTGTTTAGCGCTCTCTCGTTTCCTCTGGCAATGCGGGTTTCTGGTTCTGGTGGATGTGGTCCAGGGATGATGGCCAACAGCAGGGGTGTGTGTTCTGTTTTTGGTTAAAAACCTAGCTTGTTCTGTAAATTTGCTATTGCAGCTTTAAGAACGAATGAGGACAAATGGTGTTTGCACTCTAATATAACAATCTCAAACAATCCCACTAAAAGCGCTGTAGTTCCAGCACTCCACACCCACGATGTTTGGTACACATCACTCACTTTTGTCCCTCTGAATCATTCAGGCATCTGCTTCCTGTTGGCCCCCCTGCCACAAGCTCTAGCTCCGTAATCATTCATCACCATTGCACTTCCTGTCCTCCGTCTCTCCATCCTGCCGTCCCCCTCTGTGGGAACTGTTGACTCATGGTTGGCTAAATCAACAGCATTAGACCAGAGGCATCCATCTGGACGGCGGTCAGCGCTTCCACCCGCCGGCCGTTTGCCTCTTTTACCGGAACAGACCCCCTGCAGTTTTTAGTCAACGCACAAAACACTTGTGATAACAACATGAGCTGATGTTTACTTGAGAACAAGGACTTTGACACATCACAGTAGGAGGGCAGAAATGGTGTCAAAAGTGAATAAATGGTTGTGAATGTGCCATAAAACCATAAAACGTTGTTTGTTGGGAGTGAATGCTCTCTTCTCTAGCCTCGTTTGTAACAGAGGTTAAAGCCAGTGGCTGTATGCCAGAGGATGGGTGTTGTCAGAAGTTGTCATGTATATCCTCTGCATGCATGCACACCTTTAAAGTAAACAACTGAAGTCGTCAAAGACTGACTTCTGTCAACGAGGAGCTGAACAAGAGTGGACACGTGCAGAACAGAGCTAATCTTTTGCTTTTAGCAACAGCAAACTCATCTCAAAACACCTTTTGACTGGTTTCTTCCTTCCTTCAGGCTCAGCTGAGAATACATCACTGATATCTAAAACATGTCAGCTGAAACTGGCTGAATTCCAGCGGTGGCTGGTGAAAAAGATTCTTGGTGGGGCGATGCACAAAAACATTTCCTTTCTCGGTCCGTTATAAGTTTTCAAATGAACAACAGGAAAAATTATTACAATTCCAATCCATAATTTCCCATTTTACCCAGTGGCACCCCCAAGGGGTGGCCATGGCCGCCCCTAGAAAATTGCTGGCTCCCCCAGGGAAGACCAGTGTTCTTAATAAATCATGTTAATGTTCACTCAAACCATAAATTCATCTCATTTAATCAAGACATGAATGTAAAACCAAATGAAAAAAATACAATTAATGAGTAAATAAATACCGTAAATCCTCTAATACAGGCCCGGGCCTTTATTTACTCAAGCACATCCTGGTTCAGGCCTTTATTGGAAGGAGGCCAGAATTAGAGGCAGGCCTATATTTCAATTTGAACAAAATTAACTACCAGTAGAATGAATAAAAACAAGATTTTGTGGGGATCTGTGCCTACCGATGACGTCACACTATGGCAATGCCACACAAACCATGTTGGGACCCATTTTTTTCCCGGTGTTCTGTCAGAACACCTGGCTTAGAGCTAAAATGAATATCAGATTCTGCCAACAAAATGGCTGTATAAAACAATTTATATGTAAACCGAGGTGTTTTTGCAAACACTATAATTAATACTTTTGGGCAGGGTTTGAATTACACAGAGGATTCTGGGGGCGCCCAGTGACGGGGAGGGGTTGGGGGGGTCTGTTTGCCTTGGCCCCCAAAATGCCCTGATACGGCCCTGGACGTGGGACTAAATTTAGAAGGTGATCTGAATTGTATCAAATATATAAATATTACATGCTTATGAATTATTGCTTTATGAAGGTCAAAAGATGTAGTGGAATAAATCTACCAACATTTTTCCTTTTCAAGAACTTTGTTTTGTTTTCTTGTTTTTATTTGAATATTTTCCTGTCCTGTCTGGCTCTGATCTTCCTGCTTCTCCTCTCACTCCACCAGAATAAACTGTTTCCTGGCTTCCTCCTGATTCACCTCGAGTTACTTTTGAACTAAACGGGTCAAATGAAAAGCTGAAAAATAGTGGAGTGTGCGCTGCGCGGCCACGCGGGTGAGGTGAAATCACCAGCGCACGGGTGACGCGCTCCGCTGCGGAGCGCGTCAGACACGAATAAAAGATACGATCAAAAGACAGAAGTAACTCAGAAGATTATATGAACGGACATGAACGATCGCGTGTTAATTATATTTTTTGGTGGCGCCACTTTGAGAATGTTACTGTGGCTGTACGCAGGACGCAGCTTCAACAATCAGCATCATCTGTCCTCTCTGCACACAAAAAACAATGCGCTGAGAGTCCATGTAATATAAAACAGGATCTTTTTTCGGGCTTCCCTGGGTGTGTTGTTGAGGGCTTCCAGTTCCCCGTAATTCAAACCCGGCTCCTGGATGAAAACCCGGACATTTTCATCAATATAGGAAACCCTCGGACGCCCCGGACAGAGGGTGAAAAGTGGACATGTCCGGGGAAAGAGGACGTTTGGTCACCCTACTTACCTGTGATGAAGTGATCACTGCAAACTAGCATTTTTCGTTCCGTTTCTGCTCATCTTGCAGCCGGAGATGATGATCCACTAGTCCGCTGTTACCGTAAAACCTGGTATACGTGCGCCTCGAAAAATCGAGTGAGGGCTCACTTTACCGTCGATCTCCGAAAAAAACAAAAAACACGCACGCTGTCTCTAACAGTAGCCCCGGCCACTATTAGAGACCGGCCTTTATTTACCCCCGCTGACAGCCAGACCGGCTAATATAGGAGACCCGGCCGGTAATGGAATACAGGCCAATATTAGAGGATTTACGGTAATCAGAATTTTAAAAAATGTATTTATGTTTCTGCTGCTCACTATTAAAAAAAAAGTTTATATCTCCATAGTTTTTTGTGAAGTCAGCAACAGGCGAATTTAAAAAGAAATTCTAAAATACATTTTTAAATAACATTTAAAATATGTTATATATATTGGTATATTGGAAGCATTTTTTGTTTATTAATAAAAAAAATAATAAAGGAGCATGCAATTCATCGCCACAGGCTAAACTCTCCCAGAGCTACCACAAGGACCAATTTGGTGTGCCACCCCAAAATCCCCTCTGGCCCCATCTGGCCACCCTTATCAAAATTTTCTGGGGGCACCTTTATTTATATAGCACATTTAAAATACAACGTGACCAAATTGCTGCACATGCAGGTTTATTAAAAACAAAATAAGACAGAAAACCCAATGAAAGTAGAACCATCAGTGCAAGGCAGTAAAAGCACATAAAAGCAGTAAAAACAATAAGAAAGGACAATAAAAACAATAAAAAAGTCACTAGCTGCAGATACTTTTAACCAAAGCAACTTCTAGTTCAGGGGTAGGGAACCCTGGTCCCAGAGAGCCGCTATCCAGCATGTTTTAGAGGTTTCCCTGCTTCAACACACCTGATTTTAATCAGCAGGTGACTAACAGGCTTCTGCAGAGCCTGATGAGCTGCTGAACAGGTGAATCAACTGTGTTGGAGCAGGGAAACCTCTAAAACATGCTGGATAGCGGCTCTCCAGGACCAGGGATCCCTACCCCTGTTCTAGTTTAATCAAGTATCCATGTTTTTGACCTGTGGGAGGAAACCAGAGTACTCGAGAAAAACTCATGTTCATGAGGAGAACATGGCTTCCACTAAAAGAGAATGATGATGTGTTCAATGCGCCTCAAAAAACGAGGACATAGCAGGCAAACAATGAAGTAATCGATGTAACCATGGGTTTTACCGACGAGACACGCATGGAAAGATACATTAGACGTCAGTTGTATACGATGCACACTGAAGATACCAATGCAGTTGCATCGCTAACGTCATGAACGCACCACCGGTTCAGATCGGTGAATCTCTCCATCCCTAGTCTCGACTTGTAGAAGCTAACCGTTAGCATTAGCAACCCCACCACATGACAGAACTCCTCCAGGCTTGAGTTATTGGTGGAGATAAAACATCAACGTTGCAGAGCAAACAGAGTCAGTGGTAGAGTCGCGTTGCTGTTAACCAATCAGAGGAGAGATGCCCAAAAATCAAGAAATAAGACTCCAAATCCTGTCGTCTGAAGCTCAGCTCACTTCTAGTTTCTGAACCAGGAAGCCTAGAAATCTAGACTCCACAGCCCTGACCAGTCTGGTCAGCGCGCTAGCTGTTTGGTGGGCGGGAAGATGCGACAGAGCGGAACAACTAAGATGGCGGCAGCTTGTTTGAAACGGCTTTGGCATCAACTTTGGACTATTTAGACTTGGGCTTTTCTTTGAGTCAAGAACAGATAGAGGTACGTAAGTCTTTTATTTAGAAAAATTATGCATTTGCGTTTTCTTCAACAATGTATGAGAGACTGCCCCATCCGGAGTGGTGAGTACATCACGATGTTAGCATGCAAAGACAGTTTCAAAGACAATCATAGATTCCGCCCCTCAGCTGAACTTTTCCTCTGGGTCGTGGCCAGAATATATATTCATATATAAGATGGCTTGCTAGGCTATCAAACAGGCGCACCGGAGCTTTTTTTCCCCAGAAAACAACTTACAAGGCATTCATTCCTACCAGACCACTGCAAATGTATTAAAAATATGAGTAAAGCTGATCTTTAAACTCTAACAGACGTATGCTATTTCTACACCTAAAAGACTAGGAAATGCACCAAATTGCAAACACGCAGCACGCATTCTTCAGCCCTCCCGTCGACAGGGGAATGCTAAAACACAACTCCCTTGGTATGGAAACCATCTGCGTCACTTGTAATCAGCTTGTGCAGCGTCAGGCTGTTTACACTAACGCTGCATGCTTCGGAAGAAAGAAAAAGAACAACAACAGGCAGAGCATCATAAATCAGCTTCCTGTTAACCCCCCCACAACACAAGTTTATGCAACCTCAGCACACTCCGATGCTTATCACAGATAAAATGAGTGATTTGTGATGGGATGTGACTAAATTGCACAGTTTAGGAGAACTCCTGGGAATGTTTTCCTCAAGATATGTGCAGTTAGTTAAGATGATAGATTATTGCTCCGATTAATCTGACTGGTGTGGAGAAGATCTGAGACGATAACTGATGATTGGCAGGCTTTCGTTTGTTTTCCTGTTGAACCTCACACCACCCACACACACTTCCAAAGACACCTCTCTGCCTTCTCTCTTATTTTTGCTCCATTTGGTGAGATGTAATAAACATCTCCACAGAGAGAATGAAATTCCAGGGTTGCAGCTGTGGTATTTGACTACCAGCCATGCTGTAACATGACGACGTAGTCATTATATTACCAGGTAATTAAATAGATGGAGTAAAACATTCCTGCTTTGCAGGAATAATGACGATGCATCCATTTCCTTCATGGATTCCAAATCAAACATGATTTTTCTTCCACGCTGAACGCCACTCAGACCTGTTATGTAAGACAGTATTTATAGAAGATCTCCAATTCCACACACTTTTTTTTTCTTATAACCCTCCTGCGTTCCTAATGGAGTCAGATGGACCCCAGGTGGGTTTCTTTTGTTTGATTTTTCATGACTTTTTCTTGGTTTCTTCACTGATCCAGATGTGGAGAGTCCTCCTGAGCATTTCCAAGGTCTTGGTCCAAATTTTGCCTCTTGCAGTCCCGATGGAGTCCAATGCACACCGTGTGTGCTTTTTCCAGTTTGAGTTGCCTTTCTCAGTTTTTTGACTAATCCTGCTGCAGCCAGCCCTCTTGTAAGCATGTCCAGACATTTGGCTGAAATAGTGTTTGTTATTTATTTTCTTTTTTTTTAACCCTCCCATGTTCCTAATGGGGTCTATTGGACCCCCAGGTGTATTTTTTGATTTTTGATGAGTGAGCACCACCCTGCTCAACAATCCCGTCCTGGAGGGGTCACCCGATAAGACAGCGGGAGGCCAGATGGACTCAGAATGACTTCATACTAGGGGTGGGACTCGATTAAAAAAATGTATCTAATTAATTAGAGGCTTTGTAATTAATTAATCTTGATTAATCACATTTTAATCGTTCAAGAAAATTTGCCCTGAAAGCTATAAATATATATATAAGCTATAAATAAATTGTATTTCAATTCAAAACAGGAGAAAAATATATATGTATATCACTGGCAAAAATAGGACAGACCTAAAAGTACAATACTATTTAAGTACATTTTGATAATGGCATTGTCTTTAAAATAATAATAATAATAATAATAATAATAATAATAATAATAATAATAATAATAATAATAGTAATAATAATAATAATAATAATAATAATAATAATAATAATAATAATAATAATAATAATAGTAATAATAATAATAGTAATAATAATAATAATAATAGTAATAATAATAATAATAATAATAATAATAATAATAATAATAATAATAGTAATAATAATAATAATAATAATAATAATAGTAATAATAATAATAGTAATAATAATAATAATAATAGTAATAATAATAATAATAATAATGGGTTGATAGAATCTGTGTGCAATTTGATTTGATTTAGCACCATTAGAGACAGAAATGAAGGCAAAAACACATGAAGACGGATTTCTGATCACTCATTTGATTGTAGTTTTAGTTGTGTTTGGAGCACATAAAAAAGGTTTACATGGTCTTGTAGCCAGGGTTCTGAGCTTTCTTTAGAGGTGCAGCTTGACTATATTGATATTTAGGGCATGAATTTTGCTGCTAAATTTCAACATCCCCCAATTGGGGGACCCTCAGGCTTAAAGGGTTAAATGCGTTAATTTTTTTAACGCATTACTTTTTTCTAATTAATTAATCATAATTAACGCGTTAAATTCCCACCCCTAATTCATACACAAGTTTAAAAGTGAATTTGAGTTGTTAGTCACAATCAGTGATTTTTCTCCCAGTATGCCATAATCAGCCTCCAAAACTAGAACCAACGGTCTGGTTTGCCTGGGACGGTTCAGTGTAGACACTAATGTTTTTGCGTGGAGGTGCAGGAAGGCAGCACTCGTGGTTCACCCCAGGACAAACTCTGAGAAGCAAATAAACTATTACAGCCTCACAAAGTGCAGCAAGTGGACTGTTTAAACGTGTTTTTAATCAAATCAAACTTTATTTATCATGCAGCGAGTGCAACTCAAAAGAACAGTGAACAAAAAAAGTGAAATGATGATGCATGCAAGTGTGTGGGAACAATGAACACAGCTTGAAGCCTCAAACAGTAAACTATGGGTTGTTTTTTCCAGTTTCAAAACATATTTGGTCATAAAAAACATTACTGGTGTGCATGATCTCACACGTAAGGGTGTTGAGTCCTGGTGTTTTTAGAGGAGGTGTGAGGTAAGCAAATCGTGACTGTTCTTCACTCTACTGTATTAACTGGATCTTCATCTCTCTTTTTTTTCTGATTCATGGCTGGACCCCCACTGCTGATCCTCACAGGCCAGGTGTTTGGAACAAAAGTCTAAAACTGCTGCTGAGGTAGATGGAAGAGGCATGGGAGTGCCAAAAGTGTAATAAAAACCATTTGGACCATAATAAATCCAGTTTTACTGCATAATAGGATCATTTATAACAAGAAGTCTCTGGTAAACCCTTCAGCCAATGTTTCAGTAGGTCTGACTGAACACCAGGTTAGGTTTTATTAAAGGTTTTAGGAAAGGAGGATTGAAAAGAAGAACGTCACGCCTACTCCACGACCTTTAGGACCATGGGAAGAGCAAACGGGAAGCAGGAGGCCAGGACCTCTGGGGTCTTTGGATGGAGCAGAAATGCTGCTACCATCTTATCTTCTCCAAAGCGGAGACAGACCACCACCTCAGACATGAATTAAGCAAAGAATGCAGAGAGCAAGATCTCATTAACAGAAGGTCACTGATGAACCCAAGAGCATCGACTCTGGGCTTTGATAAGATGGCGCCTGGCAAAAGGAGGTCAAGGAGAAGGTCAAACATGCAAAACTCAAAGTTTCATTCAATTCATTATAAGAATCAGGAAATAAACTCAACAAAACCAGGAATTCTTCATTTTTATTGATGTAATTCATTTATCTATTTTTTCATGTTCTTTTTTTAATTAAGAAAAGTTCTATTCAAAACCCCTAAAAGTCTGAGTTTCACGTCAGAGTTAAACAACCTTGAGTTCAGAGTTGCCCCAGAACCAAATTTCTGGAACAGCCCCCTGATCGAAAGGGCAGAGAAAGAGGTGTTAGATTTGGACATGAATCATAAGTTATTCCTTTCCCCTGCAGGAGAGAAAATGTTCCTGGTTGCCTAAGACAGTTGTTCCCAACCTTTTTCCCTTGAGGACCCCCAATGCATACTCAGCTATAACTCTAATACAGAGTTTTGATTATACTATTGGGATTGGATACATTTAATTTTTACAAATATAGTTTTAGTAAACTCAACTTCAGCACAGATAATCTTGTGGAGATCCTCTTGAGGGGTTACGAACCCCAGGGTGGAACCATGGCCCTAAGAGGCTACCACCACAATACCACCATGTCCTGTGATTGGACATTAACCATCTTCACTCAAGAAGCTATAGAAGATTAGCATCATCTCAAGGTAGGAGCTTCATTCTGCATCAATATATCAGGGTGAGTTTGAGATTTTCAGCTACATCTAGCATTTCATTTGCGACCGACACACTCACTATGAAAAGAGACACTATGCCGTTTTGGTTTGCTTTTAGCATCCCCTAGTGTTTGTTGGTGAAAGCGAAAGTAAAACTTCGTCATTTAACACCTTAATCTAACAGCTGAAATGTCTCCTCAGCCTTCATTAGAGTCTACAGGAGCGGTTCATCACTAAATCAAACAAATCAGCTGTGTTCATGATCTAAAACATGCAGGAAACATGCTGGAAGCAGACTGCAGCACCAGACATGTCAGCTCCACTTTATTAAGTCCAACAGGGACCAGACCGGCACTCTGAAGTTGCAAGTGTGATATTCTGCGCACAGAGGGCGGTGGGGGTCTGAGTAACATTTCATTAACCCTTTAAAGAGTCATTTTAGCACATACTGGCTCAAGAAAATTATTTAAAAAATATTAAAAAGTTGCATAGCATGGCTTTAAAGCAACACTGTTTAACATATTAAGCTATTGCTTTCAAACTGGTTTTAGTGGTTCTTCAGCAAAGAACACGAGAAATTTCACACTGGACAGCACTCTGTTGGCCAGAGCTGCACTTAACTTTTGGTGTTTGGCACCAGTGAAAAGGTCTACCTGCTTTACAGCAATAGCTGTTAAGAGACTAATGTCTTTGGAGGCAAAGCAAAGAGCTAAAATCAGAGTTGGTGCGGCCTACGCTAGTTTGAGGGAGCTAAAGGAGACTACAAAATCACAGACTGATGCTGACCTGGCTTTGTTGCTACTGAACTTGTAAGTAATAATATTTTTGTCCAACAGTGTGGATGTTTTAACTTTGTGGTTTATTTTAGGATCAATTGACTCATGTTAGCATTAGCTCTTTGTTAGCGCTAGCTACAGCAGGCTGCAGCAGGGTTGTTTACGACTGTTGTAATTCCAATTTCAACCAGTTGGGGGAGAAGTGGGAAATGTATTAACTTTACAACTCCCAAAGACCAGAAGGGTACTGAGCAAATGTGAAGCAAAGGGACAAAAACAGCCTTTTACAGCCCAAAAGTGACACAAAGCAAATAAAAAAGTCACAAAACCGACACACATGGAGTCAATCTAAATAACTTTTGAGAGAATCATCCCCTTATGCTTCTTTGTTTTAGTGAGACAGACATCTGATAGTTAGAAATGTGTTCATCTTCTTCACCTATCAGATGTGTTGTTAAAGCCGTCTGACTGACAGCAAAGACACCATTACGGTCATAAACTCTAATGATCCAAAAATATCCTTGGTTTTTCTTTCTAGGCTTTTAAAACGAGTTTTAACTTAATATATTTTTATTTGAGTCAGTCATATTTAACCAACAGGACAAAGTTGCCAACTAATCTCAGATTTTTAATTCCTACACGGAAATCTGATTAAATTCAAATCAAGCAGGAAAAGTCCGAAGGTCAGATAGTTCCCAGGGCCGAAACGACTCCTGTGTTATCTGACTTCAGTTAACACAGGAAAAGATACGATCCGAGTAAAACTCAAGCCTCTGAAACGGTTCTTTATCCGTGTTTTTTCAGTGGGCTTCACATACAACACTTTACATCACAGACGATGAAAATGCACGTCCCTGCTGCCACATTCTCTTTTACATGCATTCATTTTCTCAGGAGAAATGATAGCCTGTCAGGAGTTTTCACCCTCAGCTACTTTTAAAAAGACCGTAAAATCCAGACAGCTCATCTGAAGTCCTTATTTTCCGAGTCTAAACAGAGCTCGAGTCCACACCCTTTGTGTGCAGTAATTAAAACTGTTCTGTCACATATCTGAGGCAGTGAGTGTTCTGCGTATACAACAGAGGACATGCATGCATTTGTGATTGTTGAAGACGCAATGAGACAACCCAGACTGATCCCTGACCAGCCAAACCTCCAAAACAACTGGAAGGGATTGCATTATGAAAGCTGACATTGACCAAACCGACAAACATGGACTCAACTGTGCAGATGACAGATCCACTGAGACTTTAGTCATGCTTCCCTGCTAGAAGAGCTCTCAGAGAGACTGCAGCCAGTGTGGGACGCTTCCCAAACCGAACGCCTAAAGAATTCCCATCTGGTGCAGGATGTTTGCTTCAGACATGTTTCTTCTCCACGGGTGCCCGGCACCACTTGGGAAATCCTGGTTTGGTTTTAGTAAGCGGCACCCCACCCATGCCTCATTGGGGTTGAGGACACAACCACAAAAATTACACCCTACAGGAATGTTTGTCACCCAGTGTCTACTAGAAGAACCACTGTGAACCCACTTTACCCTCACGGGAGCGAGAATAGACCTGAGCAGTCAGTCGGGCATTTATCTGGGAAGTCTGTAATGACAGCTTTCTGCTGGATTTGGCTTTCTGTGGTAAAAGCAACGACTCAGAGAGAGTTGGTTTACGAACAATGTGAGCTGTGTTCCTGATGTCGGTGGGTTGTTGTTTTCTTTCCTCACTGTTTTTTCATAATTCAACATTTTCCAAAATGTCAGAGCATGATCATCGTTGCACATGTTGAAAATGTACAGTTTTGCAACTCCGGAGACTCCAGTGGCTGAAAAACAACAAGAAAAACCATAAAATGGTCTAAACCATAGATGGGCACATGGATCAGTATAATGCTGTTTTTAGCAACCTTTGGAAAATGTAGTTTAAGCAGTTTTCTTTAACAGCAGAATGGCACTTTTAATACAAGTAGGTCAGTTCCCATCACTTCAGTATCAGAATTAACTAAATATAAAAAAAAATTCTACACTGGTATGCTATCCTATACATATGTAATTATATAGTCTGGCCACAACCCATAGACAGAGCTCATCATGGGGTGGAATCTACGGTTGTCTTTCAAACGGTCTCTGCACAAAATTGGACCAATGGTAGCAACGAACAACATGATGTATTCATCACTAGAGGAATCAGTCAGCAGAGCAGTCTGCCATACACCGTCAAAGAAGACCAGTGTTAAAATGTGAACTCCAAAGTTAAGAGTTACTACAGTGTATTAACCCTAACACCGGTGTTAAATTGTCTAATTGAGAAACACTGGGCTAGGTGAATTCTCATCAGCTACAGCCTCCATACAATTCTGGTGTCCCCCAGGGCTCCATCTTCGGCACACAACTGTTTTGATTAAATGTATTGCCTCTGGGATGTATTTTTAGTAAGCACTACATCACATTCCACTGCTAATGCTGATGATGTTGAGGTCTACCTTCCCCTGAAACCAAACAGCAAGGGTTGTGCCCAGCCTTTACTCAGTTGCCTAAATCAGATGAAGTCATGAATGAGCAGGAACATTTTATATCCCAACAACAAAAACACAGAGATCATTTTGTGTGGTTGTAAACACAATGACTTTCTCTCTGGTCTATTTGGTCCTCTCACCCCATCATATAATCTCTGACGCTAACAACAACTTATTATCTTTCAAAGTTCATGCTCTGCTCCAATGCACTGAGCACCTCTGGAAGTGGAAGAGAGAGACGTGCACTCCCGTCTCAGCTCATCCCCTTCATCCTGGGCTTTGATGTGGGTCTTAGTGATGAACTTCCAGAGATTAGACAGCACTCTGAAGTTTGACTCTTTGATTATGGAAAATATTTACAACACACAATAAAGAGACGCATATGAAACCACCCACACTACAGCTCACTTCTGAACAGGCGGCGAGAGGAAATCCAGGGGCTGTTTGCCACCACCAGACACACGATGAAGGAGTGGGAGGAAGTGGAGGATGTGAACGGCAGAATTTATTTTGCGTTTTGGTAAATCTGGTTTCTTTACAGGAATCACTCTGAACATGAATCGTTGCGGTTTCCTTAAACCCTGCAGGTGGGTTATATATTTTCTGTAAATGATGTAGCTGTTGAACTCCCACAGAACTGCTGCCAGAAAGTTAGTAAATGTAATTCATTGTTTTATTATGGATTCAGCAGAAATGCAGCTGTTACAGATTTAAGACACTTTTTTTAGAAGAATTAAGCTTTTTCTGAGCTCTGGTTTACAGCTGCTGATGTTTGTATGAACTATAAATATCAAGGGAAGCTTCAGAAGAAAACTTTTTTTGCTGAATAGGTTTTATTGTTTGCAGAAATAAAAGCTTTCAAGGTCCAAATCCAGACTCCAGAAGCACCAACCCCTTTTGTTGCCTGTATAATATTTAATATAATGCTGAATCTTAGAAGGAACACATTCAGGTAAATTTTGTTCCTGAGAAATGACATAACTGTCAAAGATTATTTTTTTAAACCTAAATTAACGTTTGTTTGTCTTGGGGCATCTGGAGCAAGTGTCTAGGGCCTGATTCTGTGACATCAAACTGACCAAATGTTCTTTTCTCTGTGAATTTAAAGAGACGGTTTAGATTGTGTGTGTGTGTGTGTGTGTGTGTGTGTGTGTGTGTGTGTGTGTGTGTGTGTGTGTGTGTGTGTGTGTGTGTGTGTCAGGACAGCAGCCACAGCTGGGAGGCACAAAACCACCTCTCTCCAACAATCTCCACCATTAGGATCCCAAGCCCTGCCCTGACCTGTCGTAAACAATCCTGCTGTAGCTAGCGCTAACAAAGAGCTAACTCTAAGACGAGCCAATTGATCCTAAAATTAGCCACGAAGTAAAAAGATCCACACTGTTGGGCAAAAAATATTATTAGTTACAAGTCCAGTACCAACAAAGCCAGGTCACCATCAGTCCGTGATTTTGTTGCCTCCTTTAGCTCCCTCAAACTAGCGTAGGCCGATGTTCACTCTAGTTTTAGCTCTTTGCTTCGCCTCCAAAGACATTACTTTTACTACCAGGCTCCGCCATGATGTCAACGAAAAACGCAAACTTCTTATTTTTCTTCTTCTTGTGCTTTTTACTGATGATAATCTAACTGAAAATGCTAACCGTTAGCATTACAGCTAACAGCCATAAAGCAGGTAAAGAGCTCCCCCTATAGGGCACCAACCCATAGCTCCACAAAACTATCAAATGCGGTTTTTGGCCAGCAGAGGGCTGCAGAGTGGTGTCAGATATGACACAGGTCAAGTTTCTAACCCAACAATCACTGAGATCAATGTTAAAGCTCTGGCTTAAAGTTTAAAAAACTATCTGTTGTTGCTTTCCCTCCAGCCTGTACTGGGTCAACTCAGTTCCTTCAGCTTGCAGGACATGCTCCAAACACCTCCTATAGGAGTCACCCAAGAGGCATTCTGACCAAATACCTGAACCAACTCAGCTCGATGTAGAGGAGCACCGGCTCCACTCCAAGTCTCTGCTGGATTACGGAGGTCTTCATTGACATTCATTTTTGATAATTTAAAGAGAAATGTGCACAAATATGATTATTTGTAGCTTTAACCAGAGTTTCATAATATCTCTGCCTGAAGAACTCTGTAATGCAAAACTGATGATTGTACAAAGGTTTGAAATAAAAGACTTTGCATAAATTGCTGTGAGATTTTTGAAATAAGACATTTTAGCAAGATTTAGACTTACATGTAAACTATTGACGGTAGTTTGGAAACACAGATATGAAGGGGTTCAAATGGAAAAAAGATAGCCATGTGGAAAATATTAAAGCACAAAGATGTTTCATAACATCTCATCACCACTGTGAGCCAAGCAGCAAGGCACTGAATGAACTAGTAAATTCTATCTGCTGACATAAACATTAAAAACAGTTAATAACGCAAATATGGAGGATGCATAGTCACCCACTCTCACATCTGTTTCTGTCTTTTAAGTTAAAAAAAAACACGAAACACACTTTTATATTAAACTACTGTAGCTCTTTCTGCAAACATACAGTATTTATGAGCCTAAGAATCATTCCAGCAGAAACAGTGGGTCCACACACACTCACAACACACACTCCTCCTTGTTCGCCCTGTACTGGGCCGTTTTCATGGTGCTGATGGGGTGACAAGGCTCCCATTGACAGAGCTCCTCCCTGATGGACCAGATGTTCAGAGTTAGCGGGCAGTTTGAAAATGACGCTCAGTCTTAAGCCATGTTGGATTTCTCACTCAGCTCCTAACAGAGGCGCTCAGGGACAGAAAAAAGCAGCGTGAGAGGAGGGGATTGTGGGAAACGAGGAACGGGAAGGCATGTTTTCCAAAAGAAAACCATGCGACTGCTGAAGAAAGTCCTCAGATTACTCCACCATCAGATGGCCTGGCTCATCTCAGCCTCGTCCCGGTGAGATATAGGACAAGAATTTAGTTTCTCAACACTAAATAAATCCATATGCAGGCAAAAAATGCACAGACTGGTTGGGGCCCTTCTGCATCACGTCAAACACACTGAAGACTTGTGAAAGCGCATTTTACTGTCCCAAGATGTCATCCTAGGAGAGACAAGAAGCAGAAGGATTACTTCCATAGAGCGGGGCGGGGTCACGGAGAGAAGCAGAGCAGCTGTAAACAATCTCCTGACCTCGTGCACGCCAATGAGTTTCATATTATTTCAAATAGCTCAGTCCTGCGTTTGCATGAAGCTTAAACCTTCTGGCAAGAATCACTCAGATTATTTACCGATTTGTGTGTGCTGAAGACAAAAGCAGAGTTAAAGCTTGCCGTGTGATAACGTAATACAATCTGATAGAGGCCAAAACGAGGTAATAATTTAGTAGCTTGCATCTGATTCATGATAGATTGAATTAATGATGTGCAGAAGGAGCAGCTGCTTGGCCCAAACTGCTGACAATGATGCAGAAAGAAACATTTGATAACGGTTCATGCTAATTTAGCATGCTAATGCTATCTGACAAGTGGTTTGGGAGTGGGTTTTTTCATACATCTTGATAAGTTAATCAGTTGTGAGACATCAAGGGAAAAACATTTACCTTACTGTATTTTGCTGTTCTTTATGGAATGGCATAAAACTAGCAAATTATGCGATTATAATCATACTAGCATAGGTTTTTGCTTGAGATCAATAAGATTGTAGTTTTCTAGCACTGAATTTAGCTAACAATGATAGCATCACAGTTTGCAAACAGAAAACTCTGCAAAGATCATGCTGGCATAGAATGTTGTGAGGTCTTCTTTACAAAAGCATGTGCATGCTAATCCTAGAACGTAATGGGTATCACTTCTACTGTACTTGGTCGTGCGTCACAGACTTATGTTGTTGATTTGGTGTTGAGATTTAAGTTCTCTCTTTGCTACAGTGACAGTAAGAACTTTGAAATGCACAAAAACCCCTTGCGAAAATGTTCTTAGTATTATTCAAAAACTGAGAAAAAAGTCACATTAGATATTAGAAGTAAAAAAAAAGTTTGACTTTATTCTCCCCACTCGACGTTCAAAATTTCACTCAGAGCTTTTCTCGAAAGTTGGCAACCCTAATGCTAACTCATTTGTTGAAGCAGTTTTAGAGACAAATCGAGAACTTTTTAATTAATTTGCTCATGGACCTGCACCTGCCAATGACATCACACTATAGCAACATCACTTGGACAAACTATTTTGCGCTCCATTTTGTACTCGACTAAAATCTATGTCAAACTCTACTGGCAAAACAGCTCATAAAAATATACACATGTGAATTTTTGCATGTAATTATATAATTGACACCCCTGGATGTTTGTATAGGCTAAGTGTTGAATTTGTTGTATACTTCATTAATTCTTATGTTGTTATTTGCTTAATAAAGTTATTTAAAATTTCATAACAATCCCCCAAAACATATTTTTCCCATGTGAAGAAATTAATTGGAGTATCTAGACAAGTTTATTTGAGCAGTCTGGGATTATTTATTGGACAAAATATCAGTTATAAAGGTAATGATGTTTCCTATGAAGAAGAATAAAAACACGTGCAACTACAGCCCCGATGACATTAGGCATGTTTCTACTATTGGAACTTTAGGGTAATTTTACAGGAACTTCCCAGAATGCATGTGTCTCCACTTCAACGGACCGGCTGAACTGGCCATATACCGGGCCATTTTCAAGAACCAATAGAGTACCTGAAGAGGGGTAGGTACTCGGAAAGGCCCGGAAACAGTGTTGCCAGATGTACGATAATTATCGTATTTGTAGGATAATTTAGCCCTCTGTACGATCATTGTACGATAATTTTAGCCCTTCATTGTGTGGAATGTGCGGCTGCAGATTGCATCCAGAGACATTCCTAAAGCTAAAACTACTTTAAAGACTAACTTTGCACTGTTTGATGTACTAATATTGAAGCTGTGGGTCATCAGACATGTCCGGATGCAACTAAGTAGTGTACGATAATTTTTCTCAAAATACGATAATTTTAAGACCCTGGTACGATACTTTAACATTTTCAGTCTGGCAACACCGCCCGGAAGAATTGCTGAGCTGAACTTTTGGTTAACTCATGCTGATTGGTTTTAACTCAGTAGGAAATGACATCAGCAGACTTCGTCCAAAACAACCAACATTAGTAAAATTAGAAGAGTTGCTTGTGAAGCAGAATGGAAGCACAAGCAAATAAGCACCATTCACACTGATTTAAAATCATCATTATTAAAATCCCAATTCCAAAAACGCAGCGGAAATTACCGCCACAACGACGTAATTGACGAGGCTCTGTTGTCTCACAGAGCACTGTAAAAAACGGCACTTATTCTGGTCATTGAACACCACATTTTACATCACACAGCAGCTTTCTCGGTCCTCCAAATTGATTAAATTGCTGCCGAAGCAGTGGTGATATACTGACGTCTGTGCAAAGTCCTGAGAGGGCCACATTTGTATTGAACACAACAGCTGAGAGGACCAAGCCATTGTATCTCCTGGTCAATTTCCCCTTCCCAGAAAATTACCCTGAAGTTTCAACAATGGAAACATGCCTATTAATTAAAAATACGTTTCAATGTTTCTTTAATTTCAAGCACTAGTCTCAAGGATTCTAGCAGCACCCAACCTAGCTAAAACAACATGGCCGACTGTTCTGCTCGTGTTCCTTTGTTTCTTTTAGCTGTCATTTCTCACCAGGCATGTTGTCTAAAATCTTTCCTGTTGAGAAGCAAGAAGATGTTTGCTGTCAGAGACAGTCAGCTAACAAGACCTGAAGCTGCTATGTGAATCACACACAGATCTAAAGGTTTCAGCTACAGAGCTTTCCCCCCCTGAAGCCATGGAAGCTGCAGCGACGAGATTTGAGCCTGACACGCGGATTCTGAGAGTTCTGTCATCCCGGTCCAGCTTGCTATATCATCACTTGTCAAGTTGACAGTTCACAGCAGGCCAAAACAGCCCTCGAGCGGTGAGGAAATGTTCTGGAGCTTGAAAGGCTGTCAGCAAACAATCAGTGGGGCAAACTGAAGTGTGAGACAGCAGCTAGCTAGCGCCGGCACTCTCAAACTATCACACTCAACTCTAAAGAGTCTGGTTCAAGGAGATTTTATATGCATGAAAATGAAACTTTGGAGCAGCTGAAGGATTAACCAAATTCAACCGTGATGTCATAACTTTGCAGCTGCTTTGACCACCGGGTCAAGAACCTGCAGCATTGGTGTTGGGTGACTTATCCATGAATATTAGATAATAGCCCCTCCTAAAGCAGCAATCCGGAGTTTTCCCCTTTCAGGAATTATGTATGATTATTCAGAAATCCGTAAAGTCCTAAAGTCTTATAATGTAGTGTGATATAATGTAAGTAATACATATTTTTTGCTAAGCCCGCACCCTGCCCCATAATATCCGTGCAAAAAGACACTGAGCGCTGACCAGAACTAACCAATAGCGTTAGACTACCACTTACGTGCTTCAAATTTAAGGAAGCACCTCGGCTGATGCAGAGTTGATGAACTTTTCATGGACAAGTAAGTCTTTAAAATATAAATATATGAAAACACAACATGACATGAGAATAATAATTGTAAAACAACATTTGAGCTCTGTTTGTCGGCTACAGAAGCACATTCATAAACAAGAAACGTGCAGTCGCCATCTTAAATTACCGAGTCGACCGACTATTGGTGCAATACGCTTGTCAGCCACTAGATGGTGCCATCGGATAAAATAAATACTCCGGAGAGCTACTTTAAAGGAACTAGAGGCAGGAAAAAAGAAACGATGCTCACGAGCAACGCGCCCGGCTCTGCGAGTAACCGCAGCCCAGCACGGGAGCGTGCACATACGGCTATGTTACACAAACACAAAAATATCATTACCTGACCCTCTTCACACGCTCTCACGCCACACCTCCAATATCTCACGCTGAAAAGGCAACTCCCCGCCGCTCTCACGGACAATATTGCGGCGAAGCAATCCACGCTGCAGCCCTGATCACAGCTAATGCTACTACTGTAGCATGATCACAGCTAATGCTACTGCACGCTAGCTCTCTCTGAGTCATCGGTGAGGTCAGATCATTGTCATATCATCTCTAAACACAACCTATAATGTTTCTTACCTGCTCACTAGGAAATGAGCCATGGCAGCATCCTTTTTGAGTCCCAGATATAGTTGAAGCAGCCTCCATTCGTCAATCACGTATCCGATATAGATTCGGGTCCCTGCCTGTCTTTTACCATATTTGGTCTTTGACTCACGAGATGCCGCTGAATAAACTTCCTTTGTGCCACGCTTGGTCGTTTGCTAGTTGCAGTAGAATCCATTCCCACAGTTCTTCTTTTGGAGTTTGGCGGTTGGCAAGCAACTTAAGGTGCAATAGCGCCACCTACCGATCTGCAGTGTCGAACACATTTTCTTTCTGTTTTGAAGCTGTCGTGAACGCGCAAGCAGTGTCAATTGACGCCACATCCGTAGGGCAGCGCGGGAAATTTGTGACCAAACTGCAGCGCATTTTGCAGCAAACAGCCTGTTCAAGAAAATGGAACGATACATGGGTGGCCTCATTGTTTTTGGTTTATAACGCTTCATCACCCATTAGCTTTGAAAAAATGAACATACATGTTTAATTTTTTACAGATTTTTTAAAGATCCTGCCCCATGTTCCTTTAAGGTTTTTTTTTTTTTTACATTTGAGGAATAAAACTACTAGAAAGAAACTCTTGATGCCTAGTAATGAAGCATTACAGCTGATTTTAATAAATCAACCAATCTTACTTGTGTCAGAACACCATTTTAGCTTTAGTTTAGGTCATTTTTAACATTTTTTTATTTAGTTTTACTAGTATTCCTAAATAATTGGAAGTCGTCTGTTGGTTCATTATATATATATATATATATATATATATATATATATATAAAACCTTTATCTGTATTAGATCTGAAGTTTTTTTAATTAATTCTGATTCCATGTGTCTGTCACCACCACAAAGCCTCTTACTGCCGGCACCAGTTGTAGCTGCTGATGTGGTTTTGCTTTTTTTGTCTTTTATATTTGCAAGTGAGAGACTTAATATAAAACTCAAGCTCTATAGTTTAAAGGATATAACTTAAAAGTGAGTGAGAACAGGGATGGAGCAAGACGATCTGGATCCTTTGTAGCATTTACGAGTTTTTGTGGCTACTGTAGCGCCTCACTCCCGTTGACGGAGGTCATAAATACATTTTCAGATGTTCGTTTTTACTGTTTTCTCTGGATTTATGATGGGAGAAACATTAAATATTTAAACAGAGACCAAAGAGGGGCCTGTATATTATCTTGCCAGCAAAATCAAACTTAGTTGTGAGCAAATGCTGCAAATCTCACCTTATCTTTTCTTTTAGGGGTCTTGGAAATGGTGACTAAAAAATAAATCGCCTTGTCATGAAAAAGAGGTTGGGCTTTTTGTCCCAAATTGGTTGATCTCATCTTGAGTTTAAAATTTTGTAGTTAAAATTTTCATCGTTGAGTAAAGACATCGTTAGATCCTATGTTTAACCCTTACAGGTGCATGATGTAAGACAATGACATCTTGTGGTCAAATTTGGTTACTGCAGCCCATTTTCCAAACAGACATCTTCATTACCGTTCCGTGACTTTCCTAGCTGTTTCCAGCTACGGATCAGCACCAGAAGATTCTAGATGAGAAACGAGTCATACACAGTAAGTTGATAAGTAGATAAATACATTTCACTGCAATATCAACTTAATGAAAAACTAGCTTGAGATATTTTTAGAGTTGACTGCTTCTAATTCACCATTAGCATTAGCTCAACGTTAGCCTCTAGCATGCTTCTGTCAATATTAGAGTAAAACAAAAAGATGCCGTGGCTTCTTAGGCGTACAAGAAATAACTTCTGGGTCGCTCCTGTTGGCTTAAAATCTTTACAAAACACTGCAGCGTTTGCCGGCGCAGATTCTGCAACCCTGCAGGCTCACAGAGTGTAAGCAAAGACTTCATCCCTCTTTGGCTATTTTGATAGGAGAAAAACTGACAACCTCCCCAGCCGTCTGACAAGGAAATCTGTTTCAGAATAACCTTCCTTCCAACATGATTGAGACATTAGACTGTTTGGTGATTATTTCACTGTAAAATTCTGACATATTGTACCTTTGAGTGAGAAAATCATTTTATTTCACATGGCTGCTCCTAATTTAGTTCCGTGTTTCTAGCCAGCAGACACCATAAGCCTCACACTGGACACAGCTGGAAACACATTCACACTCTGCAGCCATAAACAACCACTAAAAAAGCCAATGCAGCTGTGCACTCCAGCCACTTACGTCCAATACATTTTTAAAGGATTAAATACACAGCTACCAGTAAATTATACACACACACAAAGCTATGACAATACAGCTGCACACACACATCTGGAAGTGTGAATTTCCGTATATGTCCGGCTACATAAATCCTGGTATTTTCCAGTGAAACTGAACTGCTCTGAGGTAATTAAGACAGAACATTACAAGTATCTGACGTAGTCTTTAATGAACACTTGTTTTAGATTCCCCAAGAGAAGCTAGGAGGGATCTTTTCAAGGCCAGCTGGTGGATCTGTGGAACTTTGACCCCAAAGATCCCTCAGCTTTCAGGTGTTGCTGGATGGGAGAGGCAGTCGAAGCACAGATGGGTGGGAAGTAGAACGTGAGAAGATGTAACGTGATAATTTCCTCTTAGATTTTTATTTTTTAGTACTAATAAGTCAAAAAAAATCTAACTCTGCTTCTCAGACCTCAGGTGAGGTTAAAGGGGGATTAGAACTCACTACAGCTGTGTTCTAACTCTCCCGATCTTTCATAAAAGCACACAAATGGCGTTTATTCAGCATGGTGTAAACCTCTGATGCAGGGGTGCCCAATCCTGGTCCTGGAGGGCCGGTATCCAGCACATTTTAGTGGTTTCTCTGCTCCAACACACTTGATTCAGTGGTTGAATCACCTGTGCAGCAGCTCATCAGGCTCTGCAGAAGCCTGTTAATTACCTGCTGATTGAAATCAGGTGTGTTGAAGCAGAGTTAAAACTAAAACGTGCTAGATACCGGCCCTCCAGGACCAGGATTGGGCACCCCTGCTCTGATGTGTTGGCTTTTATTGCCGCCTTCGGCTTCGTTTCTGAGGAAATTGCTCCACCTAGTGGAAACGACGAGACGAAGCTGAATGTTTCCATATCAAAGTTTATTGCTGACATGCAAGTAGAGATCTGATGAAGTAGAAAAATAGTTTTATACAAATGTGTTTATCTGTACAATTATTCAGTTTTCTGTATACAGATGCCCATGTCCAACCAAGCAGCTTACAACACATTCTCCCGTGGGGTTTAAAAATAAACAACAACAAAACCCCATCCTACACCAGATTTACAGTTGGAGCGGTCAACATTGATTCATTTGTAGTCTTTGAACAGCTGGGGGAAGATCTTTCTGACTGATTTTTTTAATTTTGGGGATTAGTTTCTCCGACATACCTCAAGTTTTAAATTGTGCAAAAGTAACTTGTTTGAGTTTGACAGGTGAAACTTAAAAAATGAGAATATGGTGCAAAAGTTCATTTATGTCAGTAATTCAACTTAAAAGGTGAAACTAATAAATGAGAGACTCATTCCATGCAAAGCCTTTATTAGTTCTAATTGTGATGATCAAAATCTCAATTAGAATATTGTTCAATATTCTAGACACACTCTAATCAGCCAATTAATCCAAAACACCTGCAGAGGCTTCCTGAGCCTTTAGATGGTCTCTCGGTCTAATCTGAATGACTAACATAAATGGACTTTTGCACCAGATTCACATTTTTCGAGTTTAACCTGTATTTCCTTGGGTTTGCGGTTTACCTTCACACCTCTGTAAAAACAAACGTGGGACGTGGTGCGAACCACCAGCTGGAGGGCGAAACCCTTTAGGGATCAGGGAGAGCACGTACTCATCGTGTCTCATGGGAGATGGTGGAAGACACTTCCAGAACCTTTAATCACAAACAACCTAGACCACTACAATACTGCTGCATACCCATGGAATTCACATTGAGATGGGAGAAAGCCATCGGCCCTCTTGACGTATTATTTTAGCCTCCAGGTGTGATTGTTTGATGGCCTGGCGGCCTGACGTGTTGTAAACACAGGTGTTAAGTTACCAGGTGGAGCCGCTATACATACAATGACCACCATGACAGTCACGATGGTGCATCATCTATTTACATACTGACCACGGAGTGCAGCCTTGAGTGGAAATTTGGGAGGGGTGATGGCAGAAAACCCCCCCTCGTGAATCGAGATAACATGATTTTATTTGTTTCAAAAATAGAACTATGCAAAAGTCAGTCTTATTAGTGTAGCTTACGTTTACCACAAAAATGGCAAAAAAACAAACAATTTAGTAATGAAAAACAAACAAGAATGCTACTGTTTAATGAAAAACAAGGTTGTGATGGCTTAGGCGGCACCGCTGCATGAGCGAACACTTCTTAAAGCTGAGAGAGAGAAAAAAGGAGACGCCGGGCTTGTTTCTTCGTCATAAGTTAACGCTGAAAGAAAGTTTTTCACTGTTTACAATCAATGTCTGTGATCCAAGCACCAGTGGTTTCAGGGGGAAAGGTTTACACGAGTGAATAAATAAATCAACACGAGTTCAGCGAAATAATCAGAGGCTATGTTCATGCAATCAGTTTGAATATAAACAGGAAGTAGAAAGCCTAAAGCAGGTACCGATATGCAAAGGCAAGAAGCAGTGTACAAATGTCTAACAGTCACCAATAAGTAGCTTCGCCGTGGTTTAAAAAGAGTGTAAAAACAGAATTCCTCCTAAAAGAACGAGTTAAAAATCTGTGAGTTGTGTTTTCGTTTAGCTGTGAAACATTACAGTACTGATCATCGGCCACTCAAGTCTCACAAGAGCCTTGTGGCGAGATAAGACAAGCATGTCGAGGACGAGCGTGAGAGGGGGAACGCGGGATCTTTTCCAATCTTAGAGCATTCGTGGTATTCCCAAAAACATTCAGCCAGGCCCGGTTCTGGTTTTCACAGTGTCTGCCGCGGCGGCAGGCCAAATAACAGAACACGATGATCGTAGGGTGGCGAGGTTCAACAGCTCAACGCGCGTATGGAAGCGTAGAACGGTGGTTCACATTCACCCCGACAAAAACACTTATTCCATGGTCGTTACTAATGAGCGGGAAACGGGGAAGCTACCTGGAAGCCATGTTGTTCTAAATGAGTCAGAGTACCGTTTTCCTTGGCTGAGAACAGATTTAAGACAGGATTTTGTTTTTTTTGTGGTAATGGGAACATGACAGTGCCGTGTGGTGACACCGAGGAAGAGTTCCCATCACTAACGCCTTGGCCTCATTCAGTTCTTGGCATTATGACTCCCAGGAACCTCACACTAGCTGCCTAGGACAGATCTCCACAGGGGTGAGCAGAAGCAGGACAACGCAAAATATCAAAGCGTTCGTGAACCGAAGCTTTGATGTTCAGGTTTTCTTCAACGATAAAGACATAAAATGCTACTCATTCAAGGTAAATGAAACAAAGCTTATTCAAAAATCTTTAGAAACCACTGAAATGGTTCCAGAACAATTTCACTCCAACAGAAAACATTAATGCTTTACGTCACTGGTGGCATCTAGACTGGTTTGTTGCAGCCCCTCGCCTCAGAGGCGAGAGCGCGGGTGACCAACAGAGAGGAGAGACGAAGAGGTAGATCGATCTGAAGTCAGAGTGGCGGACAGGACAGAGAGGAACAGGAACGACTCGGAGGAGGAAGGTAGAATGGAGGTATACGTAAGTGACATCTGTGATCCGACTTGAGGCAATACCAAACCACGACGGGTGGGTGGGGGGGTGCTACATGATTCTGGACCTGTATTGCTAAGGTGACCCAGAATTGAGAGGGAAGTGTTACAACGAGGAGATCTCACGGGAGGAGGAGGAGCATGTTTCTTTAACACTACAGGCACAGCCGCGTGTCGGCGCCACGTGTGACTGAGCCAACGGCCTGGTGCACAGTGACTGTTGGCGACCTGAGGGCAAGGAACCTTTGGCTCAGAGTTCCGTCCTGGTCTTCGACTGTTCCAGAGGGAATCCAGACAGGAGAAAGCTCTGAGTTGGAAATGTGTTTTGGTGCCCACCTTCCATCTGCGTCGCCTAGCTTGCAAAACCCACGAATACGAGTCTTTGCTGTTCTGCGAGCTCAGGCGGGGGGGCCTCCTGTGTGCTAGCTCAGTCCCAGAGTCCATTCTGGTCTCTGCAGGCGTCGTTGCTCTCTGGAGTGGGTGACCGCGGGCTATTTCCGGAGGAACCGTTGGGCGAGGAGAGCAGCATCTAGCGGGCTGACAGGCTGGGCGTCGTGGCCCAGACGTCTAACAGGTGGGATGCTGCCAAACTGCCGGCTGCTGAGAAAGCTCTTGGCGTCGTGGCAAGTGTTCTTCTCCTCCGCCAGCAGCAGCTGCTGGCGCATGTAGTTCTCAAACTCGTATTGTGAAGACTCTTCAATCGCCTTGGCCTGGGTGAAGAAAACATTCGGCTCAGTTTACCGCAATTAAAATATGGTGGAGCTCTAGATCAGCAGCTGTGAGTCTTTAGCTCAGAATAAGGCTGAATGAATCCAGACACATTTATGGTAACGCACATTTACGTAAACACGCCTCCAGAACCTCACCTCTTGTAGATGTTCTGGGTGATTGAGCTGATCGTCAATATCTGGAACCACCTGCAGAGGGCCACTCATCGAGGAAATGGACTGCCTACGAGTAAAATAAAACAATCAACAACTAAATCACCACCGTGAGCAGAGCACGAAGCTGAACCACACAGACAGACTGCATTTCACCGCCTGATAAAGTACAAATCATGATGCAGTTTTACAATCGTCCAGCAGAGGGGGCATTTACCACGAGGCGATAATGGCGCTGAGGGACTCCAGCACTTCTCCTGCAGTCAGCCTCTGCTGAGGGTCCAGCACCAGCAGCTTTCGGATGAGGCACACCGTGTTCTCCGACACACGGCCGTCTCTGGGAGGCGGTGGAGGGAGCAGAGAGAATCCGTTTAGTGACAAATCTCTAACGCCAACATTACAGTGTCAGTTTAAAAAGGTACTAATCTGGATAGAAATGGCAAATATCCAGTAAAAGCAATAAATTTAACTTGAGTTGAGGCCTGTGCATCGTTTGAAAGATGGATGAGGATGGGGGAAAAAACCCTTAAAATGGTTGAGGTCATTATAACCCAGTGCGATGGTAAATGAATGAGTTGACTCTGAGCCGTGTGTGATTCCAAACACTCACTCTGGGATAGAGTACTCTGCAGCCTTGATCTTCCGGAAGAGCTCTTGAGGTATGCTGTCATAAAAAGGAAACTGGCCGTAGAGCATGGTGAACAGGACCACGCCGAGCGCCCACATGTCGCTGGGTTTACCACGGTACGGCCGACCTGTGGCGGGAGGAAAAGGGCATTTGAGTTCGTTCGTCTAATTAACAACGGCACCTAAACACAAGATGCAAACGTGATGTTATTGTAGCGCAATAAAAGTTTATATCCTCATGACTCAGAAGTGAGCAAGCATGGAACGAGTTCCATCCCCGTCGAGCGAGCCGGTCTGATGATTAACAAAACTAGCAAACAGAAACAAGCACTGAGTCAGTGCTCGTACGGCTTCTTACAAATTCTCAGAACCATGAGTGGACTTTGGGGTCGGGTCAGAGCTAAAAACCTGACTGGTCTTTGGAAGCGTTTGTGACCAGGCTCTGGTGGTTTAACTCCATTTAGAAGTGTTTATCTTGCAGGAAACACAGATTTATAAGTGAGAAACTCACATTTCAGGAAAGGCACGAAAGTCTGAGTAAACAGAAAGGCAGGAAGAGCAGACCCAGCAGTCTGCTGACGTTTCGTGGTACGCTAGCCGGACATATTATTGGTTCCTCTTTAAAAATACAAGCACAGAGAAAAATCTTAAGATGCACCACTGAATGCAAACGTTTTATGGGAGAGCTGGTTTTGAAAAACAAACAAAAACGCTGAGACAATTAGATAGGAGCAGGATGGGTTTAACATCGCAGCCGTGCATTACCGTAGACCCTGTCACAGCCAGGGAGGCGACAGCAACAGCAGTGAGCAATTATGTTAAAGCTTGTGTCATGCACACACACACACACACACACACACAGGCGGGGGATGGGAGTGGTTTCCCTCTAGTGAGTCATCAGAGCATGAGTCACTGATGCTCTGTTTCATCGTGTGCCTGTCACGTTATGCTGATATGTATGTGGAGGTTTTATCTGCAGCTTTTTAACTGGTTGGACAGGAAAGATGTGTGTTTGAAATCATTGTGAATCTACACTGCACGAGTTGTTGCTCGGCAACCCTGTGATCAACCCGGTGCAGCTACGGTGGAAGAGTGTGCAGCCCTCGTGTGTCATCGTTCACTTGAACAATGGGAAAGAAAACCCGATCCAAGCTTTTCTCAGACGAGGAAGGCAGCGTCCTCCGTCTATGAGAAGGTGCACCATCCCCATGACTACAGAGAAAAGGGGTTTTGCCCGTCCGAGGTTTCGTCACAACATCCTTCTTGTTGCTTAATAATTGGAGAATCAAACAGCGGACTGAACTGCTAACGTTGCGCAACGTGTTCAGAAGAATTCCTGGGTTCTCTCGTGACTCACTCACGGGTGACTTCTCCCACCAGAGCTTTTAGCTCTGAAACTGCCACATTTTATTTGGATTATCGAGTTTCTCCTGAAAACAGCATCATAATTCCTCCCTTTTACCAGCCCTGGTGACATTTTCACACTCGTTTCCACGCGATCAATAAAAGCAACACGGGTGAGACTGTTGGGACGGGTTTTAAAGGCGTCAACAGCAGCAGGATACTAGATGTGACGGAAGCTTTAAACCGTTTTCCATTCATTTAAAAAGAAAAACTGTTTTTAAAGAATGAGCATGCGTCATCTTTTTCACTCACCACTTAATACATCAGGGCTAATGTAGGCGGGACTCCCCCGCTGGTCTTTCAGCAGGTCATCCTCACTCACCAGATGCTTCCCCAGACAGAAATTAGTGATGGTGATGCGATGAGTCCTTCAATCAGAACAAAAGAAACATCTGATGAATAACCTCTAGTCCTTCAGTGAAACCTGGTGAAATATATCAAACAGTTCCAGCTTAATCTGTCATAAATGAGTATGTTGAGGACATAAAGCACTAGATGACCTTGAGAAACAAAGGTTTATGAGGAAGGATGCGCTCGTGGAGCCTGACATGGTCAAGGGCTGGGTGAAGAATTGAATTTGCATTTCAGTTTCAGCTCTAAATAATCACAAACAAGAAAAGAACTGATGAAAAGAGTCAGCAACACTTTCCAAGGAGCAACATGAAACAATTCTACAGTGAAATAATCACAAAACAGTCTCATGTCTCAATCATGCTGGAAGGGAGGGGTGTCAATTTTTCTCCTTTCAAAAAAACTAAAGAGGGACGTAGTTACCGTTTACAATCAGTAAGTGTGAGGTTGTCCGGAGCTAACGCTGTAGCACAGGCATTTGTAATTTCACACCGGCAGGCAAAAAGCTACAGAGTTGTCAAAAGAACAGAAGCCAGTAAACAGGAGCGACCCAGAAGTTATTTCTTGTACCCCTAAGAACCCACAGCATCTTTTTGTTTTACTCTAATATCGAGTGAAGCAGGCTAGAGGCTAACGTTGAGCTAACAATGCTAACGGTGAATTAGAAGCAAATAGTCAGCTCTAAAAATGTCTCAAGTTACTTTTTAAATCACCAACAACTCGATATTACAGTGAACTGTATGTGTGAAGTGAATAATGAGTCAACTGTGGTGTTTTACTTCCTTTAATGAGTCGTTCAGAGCTATAACAGCAAGCTAACAGCAAGACGGTAAACAACCACGCTTCCTCTAATCCTGGACACAAATTACCGTAATAAGTGTAGTAAACGCTCCCTGCAGTAAAAACACCCAAGAGTGCCAACACCAGATATAACAATGTATTTATCAACTTGCTGTGTGACTCGTCTTTGCTTGTCATCTAGAATCTTTTTGCACGGATCCATAGTGAGAGAGTAGAAAATAAGCTGCAGTAACTAAATTTGACCACAGGATGTCATTCTTACATGTTACACCTTTAAGTGATGCCTTAAATGTATGACAGCTGGAAAAATATTCATCTGATTTGATCCTAAATAGGCCTGATTTTAGGCATCTTTTAAGGTGATATGCAACGATTCTGGTACGAGAAATTTTAAATGGCCACTAAACAGCTGAACTCTGCCACGTGTTGCTGCCGTCTTAAAACGTGAAGTCTGTTTCCATTTGTGTTAAATAATCATTATTTAACATACCAATCTATTTATATAGCACCATTTAAAAATAGCATGGCAGCTAACCAAAGTGATGTACATAAAAGAGCCAAATGCTCGAACATAAACAAAAACATACTGAAAGCATGGAACTCAGGTAATACATAAAAACATCAACAGAATAAGAGAACAAGTCAAAGGTTACAGCCATTTAAATATGAAAAGAATCATTTTCACAATGGAGCAGCTTTAATGGAGTCGATCAGAACTGACCTGAAACATGTGATTCTAGCCACTGCGACTCTTTGGGAACAATAATAAAAACAAAACTCCGCAAAACTTTGTTGCGTTAAAATCTGACTCTTCACATAATTTGGTGTTTTCAGAAAGGTGTTAAAATAGGTCATCAAAGTAAATTCAGTTTGTTTATGACAGAGCGAAACCTGCCTGTATTAATCTGAAGTATAAGGCCAAAAACTCATCATGACACAAACGCAGCCACCGTCTACGGCTCGGGCCCTCTCTGCATCACGCTCTTCACCCACATCCGCTTTCTAAAAGGCCTGAGGTCAACAGCTTCCCCTTTTCTCTCTCACTTTCACACCCTGGTCCATCACACACACTCACTGCTCCTATTACAGCATCTGGATCCAATGCCTGTCAGACATCCACTTTTCAAGCAAATGTCTCGATCCTCTCTGCAGAACATTCACTGTGGGCTTGAACCTTTATTCAGCTGCTTCTGCAAAGCCACACGATGGCCGTGTGAACTGCACGAGAACCGGCCAACGGAGAGGTGCTTGTTGCTTCAAGGACGCTCAACAGAAAGGCTTCCTTCACAAGAGTCAGCGTGCATCACGACCTGAGCTTCTATTCTTGCACCGGAGATTGGATAAATGAAATTGCATGTTTGCCTCGTGAGGCAAGACTCCCCGAGGACTGCAGAGAGACCGCACCATCCCTGCTTCCTGGTCACGTGATGCTGAGTATGTTAGGAAACCAGAGACCTAAATGCCCCCAGTGACTTCTCCTTTCCGCCCCGTAATAAAAATACACCGGATGACGAGAAAGGAGGTTAAACTCAGGGCAACTTCTTCATAGAGCAGCAAATATCACTTCTCAGAACTGTTGGGGGCAGGTTATTTAAAGGGCCTCAATAACAGCTCTTCGTTTTCATTCTCTGTATGCTGAGTTTTCATTTTAAAACATGTTTTTTTCCCCCACATATAAGCTTAGAAAGACGTTGCACTTGCAAGAAATCCTCAGTGAAATCCTGACTTCCCAACCGCTGTGAGAGGAAATGACAGCACTGTTGCATAAACTGTTGTTTTTGATGCCATTGGTGCGATTCCCAGAATGATGATGAGCAGCGTGGGAGCGGAGGGGGCTTCAACCAGAATGCATCTGAATGGGCTATGTGGTCCCACTCTGACTGTACCATGACACACATCTGAGCTGGGATGATGAGGAGCCAGCAGGGTGCAGCATGTGGCCATGCACCCAGAAGAAAGAGGAAAATGGATTTATGCAACGTAAATAGAAGAAAAACAAAAGAGAACGTAGGGTAAATAAATGATTATCTGTGTGTGTGTGTGTGTGTGTGTGTGTGTGTGTGTGTGTGTGGCTTGCACTGCGGTGTGAGTCAGCTCTAAGCTATTGGGCCTCTGGCATGCCTCCTTTGTCTCCAGCTGGGACGAAGTGTTCCGCTCGTCTGCTCCTCTCCCCACCAACCCTCGTCCTCTGGCCAAAACGCTCTCCTATTTCATCACTACTGCTTTTACTACAACTGCTGCTGGTGGTGGGGGTTAGGGGGCTGCTGCAGAAGGCATGTATGCAATAAGAGCTCTAAACGCACATACTCAGACTTTTTATGCAGGTAGAAAAGTTTGGGGAATCCTGGCTGTGGTCTCTAGTGGGAGATGCAAACATGCTTTATATTAGGAGTCCAAGAGAGTAAAAGGGTAGAATGCCTTCTCCAGCTCAGGGACAAGGTCCTGCCCCAAGTTCAAGAGTTTAAGTATCTCAGGGTCTTGTTCACGAGTGAGGGAAAGATGGAGCGGGAGATCGATAGGTGGATTGGTGCTGCGTCTGCAGTGATGTGGGCGTTGTACCGGTCTGTCGTGGTAAAGAGAGAGCTGAGCCAGAAGGCGAAGCTCTACGTTCCTACCCTCATCTATGGTCACGAGCTTTAGGTAGTGACCAAAAGAATGAGATCGCAGATACAAGCGGCTGAAATGAGTTTTCTCTGCAGGGTGTCTGGGCTCTATCTTAGAGATTGGGCGAGAAGCTTAGTCATCCAGGAGGGACTCGGAGTAGATCTGCTGTTCCTCCACATTGAGAGGAGCCAGATGAGGTGGCTTGGGCATCTAGTTAGGACGCCTCCCTGGTGAGGTTTTCTGGGCACGTCCAACCGAGAGGAGACCTAAAGGAAGACCCAGGACACGCTGGAGGGACTATGTCTCTCAGCTGGCCAGGGAACGCCTTGGGATTCCCCCAGAGGAGCTGGCCCAAGTGGCTGAGGGGAGGGAAGTCTGGGCCTCTCTGCTTAGGCTGCTTCCCCCGTGACCCGACCCCGGATAATCGGACAATAATGGACGGATGGAGTGTGAGTACTGCTTATAAAGCAAAGTTTGATGCATAATTTTACTCCACAAAGATCCAAGTATATAAATGAGTGTAATTACTTTTCAAACGTCAGGGATCACTGAACGTTTTTCTTGTTTTTCATGGAAATCTTCAAACACAAAGGCATCATCAAAAGTTAGAAATGATGCAAATTAATGTTTTTTTTAAAACTTCTTTCATTTAAAATAATAAACAAATGCGTTTCCATTAAAAATAAAAGCGTTTAGAGATAATCCCAAACTATTCGTTGGTAGCGTTTTGCTAAATGAACACATCTCTTTAATGCAGTAAAATGTTTTTTCAGTCCCTCATCCGGCACAGTTTGCTCTGAGTTGCCTGAAGTTCATGAAGAATCTAAACACAGCAGCTCTAAAACTGAAACATCAATTTTGCTTTTTTGACGTGTAAATGCACACGTGTGTGTGTGTGTCAGCTGTAGGTCTTGAACCTATAGCCATGCATTTCTTTCTGGACTCAAACTTATTTTTTCAAATGCATCTTCTGCCTTATATCGGCCAATCACAGCCCTCCTTTCACAGAGCGCATAACACGGTCTCTGCTTATGCTCGAGGAGGTTTCAGAGAGTTTACAGATGACTTGTTTTCCATCCTGCACGTCCCATCTGAGCTGCAACCCTCTGACCCGAGGTGTACTCGACAGGGTCTCGCGTGGATCGCAGCGTTGCTCATTCGCCCTCGATCCCAAACACTTTCCCGCTGAGATCAAAGCGGAGGCAGATTTTCTTTCTGTTCTGCTTTACACCAGAGTTCATTTTCCAAAACCCAAACATAGGGAATGAATCATATCATTACTCAACTCGCTGACACAGACTCACACTCATGCACGAGAGAGTCTTCAGGCTTTGGAGAGGAATCTCACTCTTGGTCAAAGAATGTGACCTCGGCCTGGCTTTAAAGCTCCTGGATCAGAACTGTGCAGGAGAAAATACCAGAAAAGTGACTGACGAGTCTTACCGTTTGTTCAGCACCATGTTTCCCAGCTTGAGGTCTCTGTGCACAATGTTTTTCTGCAGAAAAAGGGAGAAGGGATAAAGCCACATTTTGTTCAATGAATCACAAGAATAAGTGAGTTTCTGCAAGGCTTGGGGGAAAAAAAGAGGAACAAACAAATAATAAAGCAATTTCTGCTTGAGTCAGTCAAAACGCTGTTTGAAAGTTTTCTCCATTAAGGGGAAATAAAGCAATCTTTTTAAAGGGGACTAAACCTCGGACCTACCTTATGAAGGGCCTCCACCACACGCACCACGTCGTAGAAGATGACGATGGCCTCGCGCTCGCTTAGCCGCTTCTCCTTTATGACGTAATGCTGGAGATTTATTAGATCTGCCGTCTTGTCGCTGAAATCGTGAGCACACAGGCAGTCCAGTACGAGGCAGATTCGTTTCTTCATCTTGCGGACTTTGTGGGCCTCCATGTCCTCCACGATTTCATAGGCTCGGTCCTGGTGGAGACAAAAGAGAACGATCAGTGGATCGTGTGTTACGTCAGGAAGACGAGGAACATGCTAGCCTGGGCAATAGCCTTCACACTACTGGTTTTCTACTGAGTTTTGCATCAGGCTCAGCGTTTTCTTCCTCTTTTTTGATTTTTGCAGATGCAGTCGGCAACTCTGACAGCCTCTATAATAATCTAATCAATAGCGCGAGCCTAAATGAGTCAGGCTGCACGGCTCAACGCGGCTATTCTGGGAACATCAGGGGAGTGAAATGGACAGGATGTGAACGAGAGACAAAGAGGAACGGCGGAGTGAGAGCGCTGATGGAACAATAACAAAGTTAGAGGAGGAGGCAGATGGGATGGCAGGTGAGGGAGGGGGGGAGTATGAATGAATGAGGCTGTGAACAAAGAGTGACTCAGATAAATATAGCTTTTAATGGTACTTCCACTTCTCTATTGAAACACCCTCGATAAGGAAAGTACAGCTGGCTGGACTAATGACAAGCTAACGCTGCTAACAGCCCTGAATGAGCCGTTTCCTACACAGGTATGATGAACATGTCATCTAAACTGAATAATGAGAGACAAAATCGTCTCCAAAGCTTAATTACACAGAAATCTCCCCCACATCATGGTGACTAAAACCCCAGAAACGGTGACACACAGTTCTTCTTTTCAAAATCCGGGATGCAATCCGACTGAAAATGTGATTAAAGATCTTCTGTGCAGGTGTAAGCGTACCTGGAAGAGGCCGTGATGGTGTACCACCCCATCCTGGTTGTGCAGTAGAGAAAGGAGTGAGTATTCTGTGTGCAGCAGCATCTTCCCCTGCCTCTCCTCCTGGGTCTCCCCGGCAGAGTCCGTTCGCTCCTCCAGCGTGAGGATCTGACGACAGAGCACACAGGAGGATGAAACCACGGAGCTACGTCTGAATACAACCAGAGATCAGAGGAACGCAGGCGTGAACTCTACGTAACCACATGGGTTGGGTGTCGAGCATCGTCTGCAACCGGGACGAATTTTCAGTTTTTCCTGGAATCCTTCGAATTTTTTAATTCCAATGCCTAGTTTCGATACCCAGTCTGCCGAATACCAACGAAGAAGAATCCGCCGAAAGTTCATGGAATTAAAATTCATGGAGAAGATCAGATTATTCCATCAAGTAAGACCTTTGGTTAGCGGGCTTCTTGAATCAGAATCTAGAATCGCTCAGATCCAGAATCAAAACAAGGAATTGGAACCAAAATCGTTACATGTGCCCCAATGGGCTCTATGCACGCTCCAACTTCCGCATTCCACATAAGACCGCACTCCTATGTCCGGTTGTCATAGTGGTCGGCGAAGCTGTGACATGGCTGAGAGTTTGGAGTTCACCCGGTGCTTCCTGGAGGTTAGTGGCTTATGGCTTTTTGGTCGGACGTGTTATTGGTGGAGGTTTTTTTTTAAAAAAATCGAGAGCACCACTTTTTTCTTTTTTTTCATTTAGAGAATATTTGCCGTACATCATTGATTGTAACCTTTGGTAACTCCAGGAAGCATCGGGTCATAGGAGTGCGGTCTTATGTGGAGTGCGGAAGTTGGAGCGTGCATAGAGCCCACTCTAGCACTTTTAAATCACAATTGAAAACTTTCATGTATTCATCAGCCTATGAATGAATGTTTCTTATGCTGCACCTTCTGCACTGTAACAGCTCACCCTTTAACTTTGTCTTTTCTTTTTCATCTATAAATGTAAATTGAATTTGTATGTATTTTAATTGTGCCGTCATGTTGATTTGATTGTTTTTGCCATTCTTGCTAAATGGAAAGCACACTGAATTGCCTCTGTGTATGAAATGTGCTATATAAATAAAGCTGCCTTGCCTTAGATTCAAATGATGCCCAACCATAAAGCCCGGAGCAAACCGCGTTTTTGGCCGTCCTAGTCAAATTCCTTATCGTGAACAAAGTCGTGAGGGTGGACGTCCGGTGTGACCGGCCCAACGACCGCTAATTGAGCACTCACACGACCAAAGTCAGCCTCCAACAGTTTTCAAACACTGCTTGAAAACCTACGACTCCCATCGGGAATCGACCGATGAAAAGACACCCGTGGAAAAATAGTGACGAGATTACAATGCGAGAGTAGCGTGAGCAACATTAGCAACAGTGGAGGCTACATACAGGACCACTCCTTTTCATAATTAGGTTTGAAGTCTAAGAAAAGAAGTGGTAAGGGTGGCGCCTTTTTTCCTCTTTTCGTCGTTGTTATCTGTCAGCTTTTAGTGACGCATGCTTTTCGGCGAGTATGCTCGTGACGTTAGCATGTCCTGCTAGAGCGAGACGTCGTGCAGTTTGGCTTCCTGTAATCTCGGACCCTACAGTGTGCCACCAGTGTGAGTCCTCACGGTGACATGAAACAGTCGTGTGTGACACAGTGTGGCCTGAACTTCACAATCATGATAGTTCAGAGTTGAGGTCCCACGTGAACAGCTTTCCTTTCCTTCTTTATCCTCTCGTCCTGCTTCAGAGGCCCCTGAGTTGTTATAAAAGCATTAGATGATCTAGTAAAGGCACTACCAGGCTCACGTTTTGTTGTGAAAGACGGGCAATAAAACGAACACCCAAGAAAGGTCAAAGGTTGGAGGATCTTCTGTGACGTTACTGCTTTTGCTCTGAATCACCTGCTCGATTTGAACTGAGGCTTAAACGACCGCGTGAACGAGCGTGAAACATCGACAGACTTACTTTGAGCTGATAGAAGTCGTCTGTGCCGTCTTTCCTGGCCAAACACTGAACTATGCTCGGCACCGGTGAGTTGCCCAGGCGAGGTCCTGCAGGGGTAAGAGAAAGAACAGCTGCATAAGCAAAAGGCCGCTGAAACGCCTGAGCATGTGCTCTCACTGTAACGCATTAAGGGCTCCGTGTGCATCAACACCCAAAGTGCAATGTTTCCTTTGGCACCAAACACTGCAAATAGTTTAGGAGCAGAAAAACAAACAGGCAACGGGAAAGAATGGAGGAAGAAAAGTTGTCCTAACTCAGACTTGGGCCTTTCTGGCCAATGTCATGGGGATCAGCAAAATTCCTCAAATTCTTGTCTCAGGCGGGAGTAGGTAAGCCCTCCGCAGCTCACAGTTTTCCCAAATTTCTGCATGGAATTTAAAAAAACAATGCTGCTACTTCTGAACATTTAGGTAAAACATGGTAGTAAAATTCCATACCAAGGATGAAGGGGCCGGCTCTCTTTGCATTACTGCCATTTATCCCGGGACACTGCAGCTGGCTGGCCCGGGATGTCTCTCCAGCTCCCCTCTCTGATGAGCGCCGCTTGGACATCCTGGAGCTCTACGGGGAGGCAAATCTGATTAGTTCATGGGATAAAAATAGTCAAGTAAGGAGGAAAACACACACGTGACGGCTAAGACAAACTCTAAAAGGTAGATCAAAAAAATGAGTGCCATCAAGTCTGGAATTTTATAAAAACGGCATAAATGAAGAATTAAGACACAACTTAGAGCTTCAGCAGAGGTTAAGAGGGTTCAGGGCAGCTCCTCCCAGCCCCCCACACACATTTACACACCTCAGTGTTAGTGTCAACCCATTACAGTTCCATTTAAAATAATGGCGGCTGGTGTCGAGAGCAACACCTAAGATTCAATCTCCATAACAGCACCAGAGGAGCCAAGCAGACGCCTTCATGGTTGGCCTCTTTAATCCTGCAGCAGTGGACTTGGGTTTAGATAATCTCTGGGTTTTTAATCTCAGAATCTGCACAGCCAGTTTATCTGTGCAGACCTCACTTTAAAAGGGAATGCATGTTTTAACAAAGCAGAAATGTAAAATAAAAAAAAAACACCAAGCTTGTGGGCAGGGTGATAAGGAAGCAGAGTTGTGCATGCCAGCGACGGCGTGACACATCCTTGTTAAGCTACTTTAACCAACAGAGCAGATCTCCTTTACCTTCCAGAAACCAGTGAGAGAGAGGTATGCACGTTTTTAACCTGATACCGAGTGTCTGTGTGATGAAACGCCATCTGTTTCTCGTAATGGGGAAGTAGAGCCACACATCGAGAGGAATGATTCACCCTGCAGTCGTCCCAAGTGTTCATTGGATGGAAGTACTTAAATGTCTGGGTGATAATAACCATGCAAGGTGCCTCCAAACCTCTAACTTGTGCAGTAGAGGGGGCAAGAATCTGGTGACGCCATTTATATCACAACACAGGGGAGACGATACCATATTTTGTGATAGTAAAAGCCAGATGATATTTGCTATTTCTAAGGCTGGATTTAATTGGAATATCAGGCCAGAGTTATCGTGAGATCTTGTGGTTCCGTCACAATGAAGTAGGGGTAGACCGATATATCCATGGGCCGATATTTACGTTTTTTTTATACATTCGCATCGATCAATATTTGTCCTTAGTAAAGCCGATTTAAAGTCAGGCACATCCACGGGAAGCCCGGTGCTGCTGCAGAATTTGATTTAAATCTATTTTTACATTCACTAATAACATCTGCATAATGAATAAATACTCTAAATTAACTTTATTTAGGTGTCTGACTTTAACACTGAGCAGTGCACAAAGTTAAAGGTGTAGCGGCCGTTATTTACTTCCGGGTGAATCATCTAAACCATTGGTCTGCATAACTGTCAATTTCTGGTGAAGCCAATCCTGAGTTAGCTTTCACTCCCTATTGCTAAAACTATTGCTGGTTTTGTGCTCGACAGGTAAGCTAACGCTCGGCATGCTATTTTTACGGCCTCACAATAACACATTACAGCCGGTAGCTACTTGTAAACAGGGGCTGGTAGAGTGTTGCGCAACGTGGGGAGGGCGGTTCTTCAGAAACATTGTATGCTTCACCTTTAAGATTTAACAGTTAGTTCAATTCAGAGATCAAAAACTGATGTTATTAGTGACATTTTAGCATGAAAATGAGGTGGAAAACGTCTAAATATTGGCCATAAAAATCGGCATCGGCAATAAAATAAACAATATCGGTCAACCTCTACAATGAAGGCGGAAAAAGCTGCTGCCACCTAGCAGTCGGAGTTTGAATTGCACCACACAAAAGAAATACAGTAAATGATTGCATGTAGATTCTCAATTTAAAAAAATCAATACGCTGCTTTTAAACATTGCTTCCGTATCATGACACAATATCGCAAAATTCCAGAGTGTCAATTTTCCGACATTCCTAATGTGCTTCATACAAACCCCCAAAAAATGTAAACAAGAATGGCCAAATATATAAAAGCTTAATAGTAAATGGCCTGTATTTGATATAGCGCCTTCTAGGGCCCTACAACCCCTCAAGGCGCTTTACAATACAAACACATTCACACACTGGTAGTGATGAGCTACATCGTAGCCACAGCTGCCCTGGGGCGCCCTGGTAGAGCACAGGCGCCACCGGTCCCTCCGACCACTAACAGCAGGCAAGGAGAGTTAAGTGTCTTGCACAAGAACACAACGACTGCAACAGACAGGGCTCGAACCTGCAACCTCTCCAGTTACGAGGCGAGCACTTAACTCCTATGCCACCGTTGCCCCAAAACTACATTTTTTTTTTATAAGAATCAAAGAAAAAAAGTTCCAGCATCTTTTTGTCTTGGCAGTTATGTTTTGTAAAAGTGCAAATCCACAAAATCTGCATAATATTTTGCAAGGGAGGCGTTCCAAAATTCATTTTTAACCAGTAAACAACCTCCCTGTGCAGCTCGCCAGTTAGCTTTTTTTTTTTTGGGCGCAGAGGAGGCAGGACAGTTGGCAGTCAGTAAGGGCTAGTATGAATTCTCACTTCCACGAGGCTTTTTTGTGATCCCAGATAGCAGACAGTGTCATCATCATGTCTCTCGCCCATCTGTCTCCATCCCTGCTAGTCATCACCCACTGAGTCTGATGAGTTGAGGCTTTATGACAGCAATAATGGTGCAAGCCAGAGTGACACACACACACTCACACACACAAAAAAGCACACAGCCAATAGTGCTTCTCACTCAGGTAACACGACTCGTGATGCCTCTGGATGAGGGATCGCTTCATTTATCCAGCAGATGAGACAAGAATATATATAAATCAGTTCACTGCAAGGAAAACAGCTCGGCTGACTCATTCACATAAAATGATACCCAAATATACGGCAAACAAACCTGAGGCTATTCATCTAGCGAGTAAATAAAGCCAGCTGCAGAGTTGTGCAGCCAACCCCAGACACATGTAAAAGGCAAAGGTCGACGTAACCCACTACTGCACGCTGACCCAAATGACATCAGTGTGATGACAGCACGCAGATATCCTCTTCTGACACCACCGTGTCTCTCTGCACAGCCACTGGTCTGGCAGGCAAAACTGCCTCTGACTGTACCAGAGGGAGGACAAGAACAGATACAGCCTCTGAATCATATCACACAAAAGGAGGAGAGACACGCTGCCAGTGCCCACGAGAAATGTGGGCGCCTTAAATAGTATCAGAACAAAACAACCACGTAGGTGTCTCAAGATCCACCCACCTAGACTCCATGCCATTCGTCTGGCTCTGCAAGAAAAAAAATGCTTGATTGCAAAAACCAAGGTAGCAGCACCACAGACGAAATAAGGATGGTGCATGCACAAAATGCAATCAAGATGATCCAAAGCTGATGAATCCACAGGTTGGTCAAAGAGAAAAAAAGTAGGAATAACTGAAAACACACACACAGGTGTGTATCCTGATTGCTGATGTTCTAGCTGGAGCTGTGAGAACACATCAAAGCAATCACAATGCCCTTGACCACACGACCACGTTACGGACGCAAGGTCATGCTGTGAAACCCACTTGACAATAACTACAAACGCAGGCTGTCACAGATTGCATGATGGTGCCATTTTTCACAAGCAGGTCTGGACACTCTGTTCTGGAGTAAAAACAACGCTGACGTTATTGCCTTGCAGCTCGGACACAACCAGCACACAAATGGCATTTTATCTGTAGTGCACCAGTGGAAGGTAATGTGTTGTTTTTACACACTGCACCGGCGTAAATATCAGGCTCGACGCGCTAATTAAACACAATTTGTCACCTTATTTTATAAAACCCACAAATATCGGGTTCGTATTTACACTTGGCACCACGGTGGAGACAACTCAATTCGGCTAAATACAGAAACAACAGAGTAGCCACACAAAGGGACAACACACGGAGTGCAAACTGTACAAAGCAACCGTTAGCAAGTGTTCTCTCGCGTTCTCGACAGGTTTAAATACCACACGGCTGGTCACTAGCGACTTTAGCTAACGCGAACCTGGAGCGTGTGGGGCAGCCGGGAGGCCATTTAAACAAAGTAGGGAACATTACAGCTGGCTAACGCGGTGTCAGAGAAAAGCCTCGCTTACCTCGAGCCAAAACCGCCGGGTACGATCTCCGTCGTCGCCTTAGAATATAGACATTTCGTGCATGAACGCGGCGGTGGGTGTACGGAGCGACTAGCTTAATCGGGATAGACCAGAGAGGTTTGTTTTCGGTATGTTTAGCTTCTGTTACTGAAATGAGCAATTAAGGAAAAGCCTCCGCTGCTCGCTGATCGCATCTTTCCACAGCGACAGCACCACCTGACAACGGAAATGACGCACAAGCATTTTCTTGATTGACAGCTAGGCTCGTCCAATAGGAGCCTTTCTTTCTTCGCCCAACAAATCCGCCCGGATGATGATGAAATTCTTTGCATAATAAAAGTTGCTAAATGAAACCATGACATCATGGTAGCTTGGCTTGTAAAGTTTTAATGCTTTAAAATTATTTTTTGTATGTGTTGCAAGCTGTGTGATGGTTTTTACTCAAACGAGGAGAAGAAAGGAATGTAAAGGGGTCCGAAATCCAGGGTTCACATGTAAACAAGTCAATAATAATGATACTAATGTTTGCAAATTAATAGTTCATGGAAAATTAAATCCAATGAAGGCATTTAAAAACAATAAGACACATAAACAACCATTTATATTACTTGAAAAATAGTATATTATGAATTTTGTTGCTGTGTAGAGGGTAACTGGGGTATTTTTCACCTTTTCACACCCCAGTGGCTCATAAAATATGGAAGCCCATTCCTGCCACTGTGATTAAAAATATTTGTATCTCATAATTATGACTTAGGTATCTCATAATAATGTGATACTATCTCATTATTATAACATAGCAAAAAAACCTCACAAAAATATTAAAGTGATGAAAAAGTAGGCATGTTTATAGCAGATCTTCCTGTTTAAAAACTGAAATAACCCTAAACATCTGGAAATTAATACTTGAACGTTGCAACGCACAAATGGTATTTTTAATTGAGAAATACAACATTGCTCCTCATTTAGAATAACTACATGAGTCAGTAAAACTATATCTCTAAATGTATCACATCAATCCATATTTTCACAATACTGCCTGTTTAAAGATTGCTACATGCATGATGAAATGACAATTAACTGTCATTTTATGCAATTTCCTTTAACACAAAGGTTTTAACAGAAAGAGACGTCATGCTGTTTCGCAATACTCTGCAGTCTTATTTGTGACTGAATGACATTTTGAAGAGCCCACCTGAATTCCTAAAGTAGAATGGCTGATTAATCTCAAATTCCACCCACCGCTACCAGTTTCCAATTAGTGGGAGGATGTGACAGACCCAGAGAGGGCAACCTAAATGGCAGAGACTTATTTTGAGTTTCACTCGTCTTCCTGTCTTGACTCAGCAGAGCATAAACTCCCTCAGCCGCATAAAACACATGTCAGGCTGCGGCTTTACAGTGTCCTGCCCGCATGCTTTAAAGAGGAAACTGAATCATAACTAGAATTTGAGTTCTGTGAGAGAAATAGATTCAGAGAAAGACCGAATATTTTTCCCGTGTGAATAACTTTTTGACTAAAAAAGTACATTTTTAACCCTGCGTGAGAAATATTTGTGCAGTTTGTGTCCTAAACTGTATTAAACTTACACATGCACCTTTGAAAAGCTGAACGTGTTTTCGAGTAAGCACTACTGAGTTACATAAGGAGGACTGGGGCGAGCTTTGGTTTCTGTTTGTTTTGTAAGTAGGTAGTCTCTATCCTCAGGGCCTCTGTGCATCTTGTGTCTCTTTTTAAGAGATTATTGGGACAACCTCACCAGAATCCTCCTCCCCCGGATCAATTCAGAGAATTGTCTCAGCATGTTTGCTGCTATGGAATGTACTCGTTGTGAGTGACTGGGGGAGTGCAGACAGTCGCACTTTGACTCGTCTGCAGGCAAAAACAAAAGGCTGTTAGTGATTTTAGCTGCTATGGCGATCTTCATCGTAGGTTTGCTGTCTAAGCAAAGATAAACTGCTTTTAATGAGATGATTTTGCTGCTAAACACTTAATTATACAACTATGAAACACACAAGACACCCCCGTTTTATTTTGCTCTGCAATAATTTGGAAAAACAATAACTAAACAAACTCGAGGTTAGATATTCAGCTTCATTTGTTGTAACTTAAATAAAAGCATTATTTACGCCATAAGTGTGATATGAAATTGTATGATCTTAAAAAAGGTCAGACAGCTCCCTCTTCTGTTTAAATGAATTAAATACAACACCACATTAAGGGTCAGTGGAATACAGTTCATTTACAATTGGAAAGCAGTCTTTGAGCCTTTATAAAGCACATGAAACTCTGTTGGGGTTCACAATGACCCAGGAGCCTCGATAAATAGTCAAACAAAACCCCAGAAATCAGACCTTCAATGGAAAGACTGGTTTGCCCCACCCACTCGGCCAGGATACGAATATAAAAGTAAAGCCTACTTCACACTGAAAGCATCAGTACAGCAGCGGAACGTCGCTGCTTCAAATATTATAGTCTATTGGGGTGACACAAAACAGCCGCGCTACGCGGCAATTTCCAGACGCGTCCCAGAAGCGGCATGCCACGCCGCTAAAGATAGGATCGGGTTCTAGCCATTAACATAGGGCTAGACAGGAAATCACTCTCGATTTCAGTGTAAAATGCCCAGTAATCTTCAAAATAAAAGTCTATTGCAGCGATGTGATTTCATATCTATGTAGATTACGTCTATATGTGTGACCTCGCGGCTTATTTACTTACCTCATCGTTCGAGAAGTGCAGTGGTGTGTTTTTCATGGCTTTAATCCTGGCGGTAGAGAGGAACAACATTATATATGACATCAAACAGCGATGTCACGTGATTTCCTTCTTTTTGGTTTAATGGCGAATGACAATAAACAAACCGTGACCTTTAAAGTCTCGAGGGATTTTGTGATCTCGCGAGTCCAGCGGAGCGTGGCGGTGAAGTCGCTCCGCAGCTGAGATTCTCCCGGTGTGCACTGGCAAGCAGCGAAAATCGCAAGTAAACCGTTCCGCGCTGCTGATGCTTTCAGTGTGCAACAGGCGTAACACAGAGCAGTTTTCTGCTCCTCCGTCATATTGGTTGAAAGCAGAATTACAATTGTCGTAAACAACCCTGCAGCAGCCTGCTGTAGATAGCGCTAACAACGAGCTAATGCTAACATGAGCTAACTAATACTAAAATAAACCATGAAGTAAAAAGATCCACACTGTTGGGCAAAAAATATTATTACTTACAAGTCCAGTAGCAACAAAGCCAGGTCACCATCAGTCTGTGATTTTGTAGCCTCCTTTAGCTCAAACTAGCAAAGGCCGCGCCGATGTTTACTCCGGTTTTAGCTCTTTGCTTCACCTCCAAAGACATTACTCTGTTACTTTTAAGATAAGTAGATAAATACATTTCACTGTAATATCAAGTTGTTGGTAGTAGAAAAAAGTAGCTTGAGATATTTATTAGAGCCAACTATTTGTTTCAAATTCATCGTTAGCATTATTAGCTCAACATTAGCCTCTAGTCTTCTTTACCCGAGAGTATGTCAGATGTCAAAACAAAAAGATGTCGTGGCTTCTTAGGGGTACAAGAATGTCTGGGCTGCTCTTTTTACTGGTTAATATACGGCCCACAACTCTGGCGTTTCTCAGCAGCCATTAATAATTTATATATAAAGCAGTTCAGAGACAACACAGGCTGTTTGGTATGCCACATTAGACACCCCAAGCTGTCTTTGTTCAACAAGATAAATGTGGATTTAAAATTCTGATCTTTTAATATAAATCATAAGTATATATAAAAACATATAAATGATTGCATTAGTATGTGTATTAAGTGTTTGTACACAAACCACAATTTACTCATCCTCTATTTATTGAAAATACTCAATTGCACATTATTATACCAGTTGAAATAGCAACATTTCCCTATACATAGGAAAATACAGTTAATAAATAAAGTTTACAATAAAATATTCACAGATTCTTATATTGCCATAGTCTATTATAACAACAGAGTCACAGTGAAGCCCATTGCTGAGCATTCTCCACCATAATCTACATCACAGGGTAGCGGAATGTGTGTTTTTTTAATTACTGTTCCGTTTAAACTTATTCAACTCATTTGCAGAGTGTATGGAGACATTTATAACCAAAATAAAATTAAAGACAGTTCAAACCAACAGAAGAGCACTTGGGTTTTCTCTGATTCTCCTACCTTATTATTTTAATCAAGATCATTAGAATACGGCAAGGGTTAACAACCTCACAAAGAAGAAATTATGAGTAAATTGTAGAATTATTAGGTTTAAAACCCTCGAAACTCTGTGGTGGTATTATATTTGTGACAGACATCTAAAATAAAATTATTCCATTTGAAAATAAAAGCAGTTTACTCAGAAAAATAAATTATTTTAAGAAACACAAGCTAGCTGTAGCATCCTTTGAGTTTAGAGTTTAACTTAAATCTCAGCTCAAAACACATTTTTGTAATAAAATGGGGAAAAGCAGCACCTGTGGCAGTAGCTGCTCTCATCAGCATCCTGAAATCACCAGAGAACAAAAGGCTGAGTGTGAGCCTGCTGCAGGAATGGCCCACAGACTGATGCTCAGTAGACTTTAATGACGTTTGTATCCGAGCTCTCGGGCATTTCTGTCACAGACCGTCCATCATAGCCAAAAGGTCGTCTCCTTTGCTGCCAGAGCTGGGAGACGCAGGTCCAGACTCGGTGAATTCCCCCATGATCTTGGCCAGTTCTGCATTGGTCTGCCGGTCCTGAAAGACAATGCTGGAGTAGTAAGACTTGCATCCTATTACACTAAATCCTTTTAAACCAGCAAAGCCTCGGATTCCACATCGATCGCTGCAGCTCAGTGACATGATTATTGGTGAGGGTTAAAATAGAACCTAATGGGACCGCGCTACAAGGCTTTTGCTAAATCTACAAGAAAAAAGAAAATCCTGAGGGTTCGTAATTAAACTTTCTACAAGTTAGATAATGCTCAAACATGTTTGAGTTTGTTGCTAATTAGTAATAGCGTGCACTTTCCACCTGATGACAAACTGTTGCTAGTTTGGAATTTTGAAATTCGCCACCAGTCGGGTTCTTTTCACCAGAAAGAGTTTGTGAGAACGGATTAGTACCTTTGTTGCTTGGATGTTTATGACTCCATATGAAATCTCATCAGGTCTCGAATGAAATGCTTCTCTGTCATTAAGAGAATGAAAATGTAAAAGTTTAATAGTCATTTTTGTTCACCTAAAACATGATACGTTTTATTTGATGAAAAGTAGGACACTCACTCTTCTTCTTCATCCGTGGCAAAGAGATTGACCCTAAAGCCGCTTTCTGTGTTTCCTGGTTTCTCCACTTCTAGGCCTCCCATTAACCTGGCCAACAGATTCAGTTCCTCTTTGGCCAGAGGGTTTGGAGCAGCGTTGACCTGTTGATACACAATAGTATGTTTGTGGTTGAACCTGTTGTTTCTCAGCTCCTGTTTCTGACAATAACAAAGGAAGTAAACCGTAGAACAAGCGACTTTCTCCATGCACACATGATCTGAACACGGCACATAGGCTAAACCCGGCAGAGCTACACTTGTTATTGCAGTTATGCTTCTAAAAATCATTCACAACCTACCTTTGTGTGCTGAGCTGAATTTTTAGATGTGCCAGAGATGTGTGTTTCCACGGGGCGGCTTATACTGTACCTGAATAAAAAAACATGAGCAAATGTGTATGTAAGCATGAAAAAGACTCGTAATAACTTCTTTACATGATGACTAGTGCACATCTCAATAATCAAATGTATTTTAATATCAGGAAATTAATCACGTATGTCTCAAAATTCCTGGATAGGGAGCGAGGTGTAACCGCTCAGGCCCGGATGATTATGTCTTATTCCTCATCTCTTCTTTCCACTGGACGTGAAAGCGGCGTGTAACGTAATAGCAGCGTTTTACCTGCAAGCTCATTCCCAACGGAAGCAATTCTGACACGAAACGGGAGCAAAAGCGTTCCACACAGCTGATCCTGTGAGGTCACAAAATCACGGGAGAATTGCAACACCACAAGTGATTTCAGAAGTTAAAAGCAATGAGAAAGACGGCTGCATGGATCCAAAAAGGTTTGTGGTTTCTTTTCCGTTCTGTTCACCTCAGCTATGGGGGTTTTAACAGAAAATGATGTACATTCATCTGCACGTGACTTTTATTTTGAAAGTTTACAGATGTTTTACACTGCTTTTGTATTTTACTTCCTGTCTGGCCTGATCTAAACTGTGGATTTTGATGTGTTTTTGAAGCGTAGCACGTAAAAAATAACACTAGAATCGTAATGATAGCATCCCTTCCCTTCTGGGACGTGTCCAAAACGCTACACTTTGCTGCCGGTGGAAAGGAAACCATCCACTATAACAGCAGCTAATTGATGCGTAGTATGTTACGCGGCCATTTTGCGACGCTTTCACATCCGGTGGAAAGAAGGGGTAACAGAACGAAGACAAAAAATTGGATTCACGTTAAGAAGTTTCAATATTCTTACATGTTGGTGCCTAGTTTTGTAACCCTATCTCCAAAAATGTCAAAGGATCCTTCTCGGAGTGCCGAAGTGTAGTTCCCTCCGTTAACGAACTGCAGCCTGGTCAGCTCTTCACCGGTACAGCTAAATATCCTAAAATTATCCATAGACATAAAAAAAATCACATTAATTAAGGTGAAAAAACTTTTCAGACAAGAGTTAGATAGCTCTTTACGTGGCTTCAGTTTGGAGAAACATTGGTTTTGATCAAACAGATGAGCTAATAGTTAGCCAACAACATCAATCGCAAAAATATCATATCAGTTTGTGTAAATGTTATATTATAGCCTTTACTTTGCCATAAATTCTGAATTATAATGGCGATTTTGGACATAATATGATGAGATTTAGGTCAGAAATGCTAAAGCTACTAGCTTTGCAGCTAATTTCCATTGCAACTCACACCTGTGTAAACAACCATGTAATATGAACCTCATGGTGGTGAAAACATTTACAAACAATGTTTGCGTCTACCACTATAAAATCCCTGACACTAGGATTGTTTTGAGACAGCAAAAAACTAACCTTTGTTTCTCCAAACTGAGGCTGTTCAAAGAGCTATCTGCAGCAGGTAAGATTTTAATGTTTCATAACAACATTTCCACAAAAATCTCACTTCAGAAGAGGTGAACTATCCCTTTAATGGGTTTTAGATCCAGGCCGTTTGACCAGATAAGAATGTAGTTCTCTTCAGGGAGAAGCCTAATCACAAAAGCTTTAATATGAGCTAATATTCTCTTCATGGCATAAAAAAAACAGTCTTTAAAAAATGTAACCCAAAGCAACACGCCACTTATATCTAAAATTAGAAGTTTAATGCTGGTTTAGCAAAACCTGTAATGCAATTAGCGGAGAAGAGGCCGTCTTAACGTCTGATTACATTGTTTGGGTAGCTAAAAGCTAACGGACCATGTGGGGGAAAAACAAGTCTCTTATAGGAATAAGATCTGTGCGGTACCTTATCAAACCTGGCACTTGTGTTCCATGAGGCACCGGACCACAGGTGGGAAGCACAAAACGGCCGTTTGAGTTTTGAACTTTATCTTTTAGGAAAATAGACACCTGACAGAGAACACAGAAGCAAGAGAAAGTGCTTCAATAATAAAAATACATACAAAATGTCTCTTCTGTGACAAAACAATGAACGTACCCTTATATGCATGTCTTGAAAGAAGATAAGGAGAGTTTGTCTAATCAGCTGGAATTCACCATTACATAAGGGTGTATACATCTGAGGAAGAAAAAAGATATTAATGCTTTTATTGTTACTTCTGCCTTATCTGCAGTATTTTGGTTTGTGATCAGACAGATAATATAATATAATGATACTTACACATGGTAACCAGAATGCATTTAGCACCCTGTTATGGATTTTATCACTTGCAATTTTCTTGAAAGGAGACATTTTGACTTTTTTCTTTAGTTATAACAGTTCTATGGTCGACATAAACATGTTTATGAAGTTCTTTGCACTAAAACCCTCTCACATGAAGGGATTTCTGCCATTTTATTCTTGACATTTTCAGCACCTTCCAGATTGAGCCGTTTCAGGGCTCTGTCACTTTAGGAAAACAAGCTGAAGGCCACGCCCACATATCTGAGAAGCTCCGAATATCAGGGAGGGGCTCAGAGTAGAGCCACCGCTGCTCCTCCAGCAGCAGCTCTCTCTTCCAGGTGAGAACTGTTTCTATTTTAATTTCCCCGTTTGTGACATCACAAACGGGGACTTTTTGAAACGGGCTGTTTTAGGCTCATAATTCCTAAAACCAAACACTGAAAGAAAAAAGACTGACGTTTTTTTCACATTTAGAGTGCTTTTTGAGACAGTAAAGACTCACTTGGGAGCACAACAAAATGCAAAAGGTGAGTTTTGAATAATGTCTCGTTTAATTTATTATTTCAGGATACTAGAGATGATAATTACAAATTATTACTAACATGTTGGGTTTATTAAAGTTCAGAGGAGTTATGCTGTTGCAGAGAAATGATGCTTGGTGTCAGGATGTTCATCAGTCCTATGAAATCCTGCGTATTTGTATTTTTATGTGACAACTGCTTCAGATTAATGAAGTACCAGCTAAAAATGATAAAGGAGGACCATGCTACTTATTCAAGGAGAGATCCAGATTACACGCTATCCAAAGCAGGTCAAAGTGAAATAATGATTGCTGAATTAAAATGTCCCATTGTTTAATTATGAAGTTACACACATTTCCTTCTCTTCTTTTCATACATAAACATGATTTTTTTAATTGGCCTTTTGTAAATAAAAATAAACAAAAGCAAATTTTTGTTTAGTGGCACATTGCAGGAAAAAGCCATCTGAAATACGCCAACGACAAACATTCTTTACCTCTATGAGTTGTTGGTAAGTTTCGTCAACCTGGCTGAGGATGCTGGGTGTGTCTTTCACAAAGTCTTTGATTGCATCCATGTGGTTAAAGGAGACAAGAAGGATGTCCTTCGGGCGGGGACACAAAAGCACTTGGTATTTAAAAGCCATGGTCATCAAGTCATAGAGCTGTCAAGAAAAAACAGAATCGCAAAAAAAGCATTCAGTTACGGTCCAATCTACAGCAGAGGGAGCCACACACAGAGTATAAAAACATAGCTGTTTCATGTAGCTGGAAGGAAAACATCAATACCACAGTGTATGTGATGAAAACCTTTGAAAAGTTGGTGTATTTGTGCTCATCCGTGAAGGAACGTGATCGATGTGTGTGACTAAATAAAGTGAGGAGGCCAAAGCCTTACCTTGTCCATACTGGCCTGATTGAGTCTCATTATGGATGCGTGGGCCAGCCTGTCAAACACGGTCCGCAGGGCCTTCTTGGAGTAAAGTTCCTGTGGCTTGAAAAGTTCCTCCAGGAACTTTTTGTTGAACATGGTGGTGATGATGTCATTCATGACTAGTCAGAGCAAAGCAACAGAAAGTCCACATGAATGGACCCAAGTTAGATAAACGTACGTTGCTTTTGACTATGCAAAATCTGAAGACATTCTATTCTAAAAAGGCTTGCCATAATAATTTTATCCAGAACTTAAGCCGAAGAGTTTTAACAAAGCAGCGAGGCTAATTAGAAGCTTCCTATTGGGTAGATCTTGATAAGGAAGATTTTTTCTTATTTCTTTTTTTTTTTGCAATTTGCATTGTGACTATCAATTTAATTAAAATATGATATAGTTTTACATGGGAAAGAATTGCACAATTTAAGAGTAAATATGAAATAAAATATAAGTTTTATTTTAAAAATGGGGAATGAATTACTCTCAAGACAAAGAAATACATGTGATGACTTTGGATTATAGGTTCAACATAAGCAGAAAGAATAATAAACATGTTTAAGTTAAGACAAAATTAAATGCAACAAGCCTATTATGGTGTTTATGACATAATTTGTAAGTAAATCATACATGGGATCTTTCTGCATACTGTGTACATACAATGAGGGGTCTAAGTACGTTAGCTATTGCAACTCAGTTATTAATGTGATTGGTGCAGAAACAGCTGCAGAGCAATTTTTTTAGCTAGACTATTCATTTAAAAAAACTGGTGCATGGATTTCAGCTAGGCCAAAGCAGAGCAAAGAACTACTAATGCACAAGTGTGTAAAACTAAATTCTTGTACTAACAATACCTCTCTTTCTGTCATCCTCTATCCAGGTCGCTATATTTATAAATTAAAAGAAGATACATAAGTTAACTTGTGTTGAAAAATCATAGGCTAGTAAGTTATTTAGAGAATTTAATATGACGTTGCTAAAATGAGGTTAATCAATACACCCTTTTGTGTAGGTTTGGAAAAAGCTGATTTCAAGAGCACAATAAAATTAGCTAAAAGTGGTCAAAGAGGAGGAACGTAACAACAATGACTCAATTACGTTAACATTCACTTGACATAAAGGATTTTTAAAAATGATCCAAACGTGTAACTGCGCTGCCTAGTGAATTAAAATGACTCCAGTAATCATGACCTTCTCAGGGTGTAGCATTTACGTTTTGGTGCAGCAGAGTGACGTTTGTGTTGTTAGCGCGTTAGCTGCTAAGCTAACTACCTTTCTTAGCTTTGTCAGCGGGTATATTCTGAGCACGAAGCCGTTGGTCCAGGATGTAAAGCATTTCACCGCCAAGATTAATAAAAAGCAGCGGCAGCGTCCTCGTAGACATGGTGGTAGTTGGAGTGTTGAATCTTCTCCGGTAACTATCGATAGCTGGTGTCTGGAGTCGGGGGCTAATGTTTGGAAAAGCCTCTTTCTGGTTGCCAGGCCACGAAGAAAGCAGCCAATCACAGTGGAGTGACGTAAAGACGCAAAACGTAGCGGATAAAACGTCTTTTTCTCAAAATAGTACATACTTTCCTTTGTAGGCTGCAACAAACGAAAATACAATCTTTATTTGATATCTTTTTTAAATTATAGTAAAATATTTACCCTCCTGAGACCTCAGCATTTTCTTGGTGTGATTTATTTCCCATAGCTAGATTAATAAAACCTCATAGACATAAAAAGTTAAAAATTATAAATAATTTAATTATCATTCAAATGTAATCTTTATTTAAAATAAAGATTATATTTGAATATTTAGTACTACAAAAGTCAGATAAAATAAACAACAAAACAAAAATATGTGCTGCATAATACGTTGCTCTTCTGGAGAGGAAAATGGCATTGGCAGGTATGGAAAGACCAAAGTTTATTGGAAAACTAATGCTGGATCTGGCTGCAGTGAGAATTCTGAGGGAACAGTGGGATTGGATTAATTCTGGATGAACTAAGAATGCATGAATGTCACTAGTCTGGTCAAAAAAAGAACACTATATTCCACCTGGGTTGAAAAGGTGTCTCTGTGCGGTTGGACACCAGCAGCAAGTGGCAACCAGCAAGCATCATTCATCAAGCAGCAACAGGATGTTAGCCCATTGTTGTGTCACCAAGTCCAGCATGGCTAGCAGATATTGCTGCAGTGCAAGATACCATTTGTAGGTAGCTTTGCCATAGTCCAAGGTATTCCCTGGCCAGTTTAGAGCGCTAATCCCTCCAGAGTGTCCTGGGTCAACCCAAAGGTCTCTTGCTGGCAGGAGATGCACAAAACACCTCCTCTGGGAAGCATCCAGGAGGCTTTTCTAACCCAATGCCCAAACCACCTTTAGTGGTCTGATCCCAAAAGTCTAAAACTGTTTTTTAGGATTTTTAAAAATAAACGAAGAAGGTCAGTAATATAACTTTTCCAATTCCAGGAATATTAAAAGAGCTCATTAAGGTTTCTCTTAGGGTCAACTAGGGTTGACTTCAGCATTTAGGAGACAACACATAAATAGTAGCTGACAGCTGATTTTATATCACATCGCATACATTTACATTTAGAGTTTCCATTGATGTCACACACTCAAGTCAATCAAATAAGCAGAAATGTTAGGTTTAAAACGCCAAATTTGTTCAAAACACATCAGACTTTATTATAACCAGTGTGTTCAGACAATGCAATTTATTTACAGTAAAACAAATTATTAGTATGACCAATCTGTTGTTTCAAAAGTACAAAGAGGCATTTTTGTTTTCATTTGGCATAAGAAAGCTCTGGAAATCAAGAAAGGACTTGCACAACAATAACTCGTTACAGTGAAACGTCTCCATTCCTGATGCGAATTTCACGTGCCATCCTGCAGATTTCACATGGTCCACAGAAAAAAGTCATCAGGGCGTCATTGCATATTGTCCCCTGTGATTTAAAGAAAAAGACAACAGAAAGTTACAAAAAGGAACACGTGTTCTGTTCACAGAAACGTGTTGCAATTCGGGTTTTTTTGGTTGCAGCGCAAACCTAGTTCATGAAATCTCTGTATGTCATAAGAGCTCAGAGGTTAACACTTGTTCACACCAAAAAAAAGGAAATGAAATTTCTTTATTAGGGCGTTGGGCAAAAGCAGTTTAGAAAATAGCTTTTGTAGCCCTGTTCACTTGCATTTATTTTTTCTTTGTTAGGGGGGCCCATGAGCTGACTGGAAGGGGCGGAGACTTAGGCTCCCTATGAAAATGATGAAAGAGTGTCTACTTTATATAATAGAACAGGGTCAGATAGTCAAGTTTAAGCATTTTTTAAGTTACTTAAAGAGGTCCTTCACTCACTGCAGTGGTCTCTAGCAGGAATGACTACCCTCTAAGTCATGCTCTCGGAAATTTAAAAAATGCTCCGGTGCGCCTGTTTCAGCATGGAGAATTGAGCCAGAGATGAAAATAGCTTCAGACGTCATATGTGGACATCTCGCCTCTGATTGGCTAACAGCAATGCGACTCTGCAGCGTTGATGTTTTATCTCCACAAATAACACAAGCCTGAAGGAGTTCTGTCATGTGTTGGAGTTGCTAATGCTAATGGTTAGCTTCTACTAGCCGAGGCGTTCTCTGCTGTTTCCTGAACGCTAAACCAACAACAGCCTTCCCCGTCATGAGTCAAGATGGGTGAGTCCATGAATGTTAAAGCAGCAATCCGGAGTTTTCCCCTTTCAATTATGTATGATTTTTCAGAAATCCGTAAAAGTGATTGTCTTATCATGTAGTGTGATATAATGTAAGCAATACATCTTTTTTTTTCTTGCTAAGCCCGCCCCCTGCCCCGTAAAATCCATGCAATAGGAAACTGAGCAATGACCAGAACTAACCAATAGCGTTAGACTACCGCTTACGTGCTTCAAATTTAAGGAAGTACCTCGGCTGATGCAGCGTTGATGAACTTTTCACAAACAAGTAAGTCTTTAAAAACAACAAAAGTGCAGTCGCCATCTTAAAAATTCTAAACAACGGACTATTGGTGTGATACGCTTGTCAGCCACTAGATGGTGCCATCAGATAAAAGAAATACTCCGGAGAGCTACTTTAAGTGACAGTGTGACGTAGATCTGTCAGGCTTTTCTAGTCCTAGCGTTTCACCGTCTATTTTCTATCAAAAGCTAACACATGAAATAGGTGTAGGAGACTAATTTCACGTTCAGCCTGCATGTTAAACTCAGTGACCATTTTAAAAAATAATAAGTAAAAAAATGTTTTTTCAGTGAAGGATCTCTAAACTACACAATCCTGCTTTAACATGATATGATAATATATGGTAGTAATATAATTTTATTTTATTTAAATAGCCTCACATTTGTTTATATATATTTTTTTATTTAGTAGTTTCTTCTCCAGTTTAGTAGCCTAGTGAACTAGACCAAATCTTGCTTTGCAGAGTTTGTATATATTCACATATATAGGATGGCTTGCCAGGCTACCAGTTTAGCACAATGCATGGTCCAATAAGATGTGTGTTCTACTAAGTGGTTGACCTGCCAGTTAAAGTGTTAAAAAGCTTAGAAATGATCTGTTACATGATAGAAGTGGGATACTTCAGGCCTCCCACACAAGACAAAAGCCTGCTGACTTACCTGAATCCCATAGGTCAGTCTCATATGAGTCCTCATGGCGGTCATCCCTCCAGGCAAACACGCCAAGCAACAGTTTTCTCCATACTTATTAGCTGTGTAGCAGCTCAGAGCAATCGGACAGAAAAAACCAATGGCACCTAAAAATACAAATTAATCATTAAAAAAAAAGGATTTTAAGAACTAGAGACGTGAAAGTCTTGTTTTTTTTAACTAAAATGCAAATTAGGAGGTTGTACTCACAGACCAAACAGTCACTGCAGCAGGAACACAAGCCTGTGCTCCAGTCTCCCGTTTGGACGTTGGTCCCATATCCGCCTGCTCCGGGCTGATGGCTGATCACTGGGTTTGACATCTGGGAATCTCAACTGTCTGGATTTGATTTAGCTGCCAATGAGATAATTGTTGAGCTGGAAGAAAACAGACCAAAAAAATAAATAAAAATCTTTTTTCCATGCATCATCAAAGTGAAACTAAGCTTTGAACTTGTTTTTTTTTATTTATGTTGTGCAATCTGCAACACTTTACAATAAGGGTCCCTTTATTAATGTTACTTAGTGCATTATTAAGCATTAATAAACTATTAAATAAAGTATTAATAACTGCTTAACCATTTTATGTAATGCATTACTAAGCAGACACCGCTCTGGCGCTTTGTCCTAACCTTAAGGACACTTAATGGTTAACGTTAATAAAGGGGCCCTTGTTATAAAGTGTGAGCGTGAAATCTATAGATAATTTCTACTTTTCATTCAAATTTATGGCCATATTGCTCTATATTACTTCCCAAAATTGGGATAATCTTTCAGCAAAGCACTCAGATGTTTCACATCCTGTCTCATACCGAGGCTTGAAGAGCCTTTGCACGTGAATTCTAGTCGATTAACAAAATACAATAAAAAAGAAAGTGAACTGAAACTAAACGTCAAGGTATAAAATCAGCTAAAGAACTTTGTAATAGAAACATATCATTTTGACTAAAATACCAGAGACTTTTAAGCTGATCTACTGCCAGAAAAAACGAAGATGTAACTTACCAGAAGTGCCCGTGAGACTGAGCTCCTCCTGATCAACCTGACAAGCTCACACACCACACAGGAAACGGTGACGAACTCGAGCTGTGAAACGCTGCTTCACCAACAAACTGCTGTTTCTGAGGATGACAACGATCTGCAGTGGCTCACACTGGCCCAGTTAACAAGAACTGCTGGTGTTTGATGGTCATGGGTCACCTGCTGCAGGTCACTGGCAGATCAACCACGTTAGAGTTGAAGAGTTTTGGCAATCTCCCACCAGATAACGGCTATTCCGGAAACTAATGTTCTTGTGAAAATCGTTAAAACCACAGTGTTATTGCACCCACAACATGCTTCATGGCCTATCAGCTTGTGGTTTCACTCGACCAGCGTAGTATGACACAGCTGCAGCTTGACAAAGATGTGCTCTCAGCGTGAAACAGTGAAAAAGAGCATGCAACTCAGCAACTCTGGATCTGATTTAGTGCAACTCCCAGAAAAAGGCTTTAAACATTCAGACTTATGTAGCAGGAATCGATGCAACTTGGTTTTGAGGTTGGAGGAGTGACGTCAGTTTGTGTTGCAAAGTAACCTGTTACTTAGAATTTTTTTTTTAATTTAAAATCCAGCAAAATGTCTCGTCTTTATTTTATTTATTTAACCAAGCCCTGGTGTTCTGTTTGTGACCTAAATGCATATCAGAAAAAATTCTGACAACACATAAAACTAATGACTGTAAACCCCATGTTCCTCTTGACTCCTGGAAAAAACTTTATTGAAATTGCATAAAACTGGAATTAATTACCAAGTGCAGATGTGAAACTACTGGTTCGTAGAACATGGACAAAAGTGCAACACTGTGGCGTTAAACCACAGATAACAAAAGGTCTCTGCCACATGACAGAAACTTCTGTTACTGTTTGATCTGCAGCCTATTTAGTGGAAAATTTGAATTCTGTTCATTTAAAACATTTTTCTAGCTTAGCTTCTCAGAATTTAAGTTTTTTGGTAATTTGAATATTTTGCACAAATCTCAATTAAATCAAAGTCTCAAAAAAAGATGCTCACTTTAGTAAACGTTTATTTGAAGTAATTTTTAACATTTTAAAGGGATACTATGCAGTTTTGGTTTGTTTATAGCACCCCCTAGAGTCCGTTAGCGAAAGTAAAAGAGAAACTTATCTCCTCGCTGTGCGTTCGTCTTTTTAACACCTTAATCTAACAGCTGAAATGTCTCCTCAGCCTTCATTAGTGTCTACAGGAGCGGTTCATCACTAAATCAAACAAATCAGCTGTGTTCATGATCTAAAACATGCTGGAAGCAGACTGCAGCATCAGGCATGTCAGCTCCTTTTTACTAAGGCCCAATACTCACACTTGCACCCTTCAATTGGGCGTTCCCAGCCAGGGGTGCAAGTGCGTAGGGTGTCCCGATTCTCAAGTGCAGAAGTTGACCACGCCCATTTAAAGTTAAAGTTCCAAGTCATCATTACACACTGGTGAAATTACGCCTCCGCATTTGACCCATCCCCCTGGTGGGGAGCGGTGAGCTGCAGCTGTGGCTGCGCTCGGGAACTATTTGGTGGTTTAACCCCCAAAGTCTTTGGTATGACCCGACCGGGATTTGAACCCCGATCTCCCAGTCGCGGGGAAGACACTCATACCACTAGGCCACTGAGCTGGTTTGCACCCTTAATCCGCACTTCGCCCAAGTCTGTATCAATGCAGACTTGGGGCAAGGGTATATTACCCACAACAATCCATTGCGGTGTGGGAATTTTGAGAAGGCAGAGCAATGGCTCAAGTGCCTTTTCTGAAAACATGTATTTTCAACTGAAAGAAGTTCATTTTAAGACGATTAATGATATTTATTCATGCTCTGAATGTTTTAGAATAAGACATAAATGTGGACAGCAATTAATTTAAATTTAGTCAAATAATTGTTGGTTTGTTTGTTTGAAAGCTGCTAATAAAGATTTTTTAAAAAGCACAAACAGCGACCAGCATCCCAGCATGCGTCACAGTCGATGATGTAATGCTCACTGTCCCAATTCGGCAATTATTTGCACACTTGTGTACTACGCACTCGAAGCCTTACGGCGCACTTCCTCTAAGTGCACTTCACAGAAGGGTGTAGGGTGCAGTGCGAGTATTGGGATTGAGCCCAAGTCCTAACAGGGACCGGACCGCCACTCTGAAGTTGCAAGTGTGGTATTCTGGCCACAGAGGGCGGTGGGGGTCTGAGTGACATTTCATTAAACCTGTAAAGGGTCATTTTAGCACATACCGGCTCAATCACTCTTCAAGCTGAATGTGAAGGCAACAGGTGACGTGAGACTGAAGTTGGAGGTTAAAAATGCAAATAAACAGAATCAGCAGCAGTCAGAATAAAGGTTATGTAGATTATTTTTTATTGGTTTGGAACTTTAGTTGGATTATCTTTCGTCTTTGTGTTGCGTAAACTCTGCTTCAGCCGTTGCTCTGCTTTCTGCTTCTGCACAGCCTTGAAGACCTGTGAAAGCAACACGACGAGTGTTAGGGTGTGAAAAACAACTCAACCCAGCATCCTGAAGGACGTGTCGTGATGCTGATGACAAAGTAATAAAATCATCGTAAAAAGAAAATCCAAATGTGAAGAAAACAAACATTTTTCTTTTACCTTAATGCAGAACTCCTTCTTGGCCAGCCAGCGTTTGGTCGCCCGTCTGTAGTACTCTGGGGGGAAGGTGTAGGTGATGCCGAGCTGTTCACACACCCTCTCAAAGCTGTTATAGTTAGTCAGTCGCAGCTTTTTCAGAAGCTTTTTCCTCCGGTCCATGTTCATCAGCATCCGCCTCTTATTGGCTTTGTCCTGCAGAGAGAGCGAGAGAAAAAAAACACCATAAAAAAACATAACTGAGCTGAAAAGAGGAAACTTTGCTTATTAGGAACTCAGAAATGAAAGACGCAGTTTTAAACTGATGACCTCTGTTCAATAAGTATCATCTACTAAAAGAATCTTTAAAGTGTGACGTGATACGGAAACTTCCGACCACCAGTGTGCTTCTGCTTGCTTTTATTTCAAGTGGGGTAGTGACAGGATTTCCTGTAGCACATCGTCTCCTCACACCAGAGGAAGTCAGACAAGAGAAAAAAACAGCATGAAATCACTCGTGACACAAGGCAAACCCTGAAATCAGACTTTTCAAATGAGTCAGTAGAAAGGTGAGATGAGTCGATTTCATTCACCTTGTGGTGTTTTTCCAAATGCTCCTGATAGTTTCGAATTTTTGCAGTCAGAGCAGCCACTGGGAAAAGAAAGATCAGGATAATTACGCTCCCGTCAACAATCTTTGGATTTCAGTAGAAACGTCTACATAAAGTTCAGCAGCTCACCCCTGGCCTCCACCGAGCTACGGTCAGAGTCATCCTGCTGGACCTTTGCAATCAGCTGTTCTTTCTTCAGTTGGAGTTTCTCTTTCTGACAACATGAAAATCATCATTAATATTATTTAACTACTTGTTTACAGGAGCTAAAACAACACACTTATTTAATTTACTAATTATATTTTTAAATGGCGGATGGCTGCTCATACTAAGCCAGGTTCTGTTGGAGGTTTCTTTCTGTTAAAGGGGAGTTTTTCTCTCCACTGTCGCTACATGCTTGCCTAGTATGGGGATTGCTGTAAAGTCTCTGACACAGGTCAGTGACTCGATGCAATCTGCTGAGTTTCCTTATATAGGAAACGTTTAACTAGGGATGTCCAATATTATCGGTCCATCATTAATATCGGACGATATCAGCATTAAAATTTAATATCGGAAAATATCGGTTTTCAGTCTGTTATGCCCATCATGTTTCCCATGTCAATAAATTTGATAATAAAAAATGAAAAGATGTGTGTAGGTTGGCGATGTTCATGTCCCTTTAAGAAGCTGTACCACCTCGAGTCACATGACAACGTGACTCAACGTAATACACGTGACATCCCCATCTAGTGGACAACTTTTTTTTTTGCACATAAATGTAGTTATCGTCCATTTATCGTTATCGAGGTGAGCTCCTCAATATGCCGTGATGATGATTTTAGGCCATATCACCCAGTCCTAACCCAAGGTTTGTTTTTTTTTTATCTGAAAATCTTTATAAATGTTTTATCACTAACTGTAATATACAGAAAAAGAAAAACTACATTACTAACTAATACACACATCTTAGCGTCACGCTTAGGGAGAATGAGCTTCAGCTGCTGTTGGAGACAAAATGAATATGGCACTTTTCCTATTACTGACTTTAATTACAGTAGTTGTCAATTTACACAGAAAATGTTTAAAATTTAAGCATGATAGGAGATATGTGATGATAGTAACTTAAAATGTTTTCATTTTTCTTTTTTATGAGAGGGGGACACAGCATATCGGTATCGGAAATTAAGACTCAGACAATATCAGCATATCAGATATCGGTAAAAAAGCCAATATCGAGCATCCCTACTGTAAATGGCAAAATGAGCTGAACTCAATTGGAATGTTTACTTTGTGAAGTGCCTTGAGACGACTCTTGTTGTGATTTGGTGCTATATAAATAAACTGAATTAAATAGAACAATGGAACTTGTTATTAAAGGTTGAATATGGAACACGGAAACTATAGCGACATCTAGTGTTTACAGGTGGTATTGCAACAACAGAACAATTTTTCCAGCCGTCGGGGTGTTGGTTCACTGCTGATACGTGAAGTGACCAGCCAGCACCATGTCCAGTGATGAATCGTACAGGGTAAGGACTCATTTCTACTAACAAGTTTATTTTACAACAGTATTTACCGTTAGAACATCTTCTGGGCTCAGAATCAGCTGCTTGACTTGTCATGTCCACCATTTTACACAGTCCCAGCCTCGCCTTGCCGAGCTGACTTTTTAGCACAATGTGGCCCTCTGGTGGCTGGTAGATGTAAACATAAACACAGTGTCGTGCCCGTCAAAATAAAATTTTGATTATTATTTTTTTTAATATAGCTTTTAAAGGAAAAACTGTACATTCATTCTGCACAGCTCTAAACGCCCCGTGGAGGTATTATTTAAAAAAAAAAATGTTTTAATCAAAATGTTCCATATTCAACCTTTAATATGAAATTATTTTCATCATGTAACAGATCACTTCTAAGAGAAAGACAAAACTTTCCCAAAACCAATAAAACTAATAGCCGCTGAGTCACGAGTCCTTACATGACTTGCCAGTTCCAATGAAAGAAGACGTTTAACAAGATCGTCCGTCCTGCAGGAAGAAAACACGGGTGTCTGAAGAGCATAAGATCAACAACCTACACTATTACAGTTTTTCTCGATTGCTAAGACACATTTCAGAAAGCTGCTCTCCCTTTCTCTAACTTGTGAACACAAAACCCAATTTTCAAGCTAAATCCCCAAAACCTCAGACTCTTCTTGCAAAACCAAACTTTCACCTCAAAACAGTTCAATCTGTGCTCAAAACTGAACTGTTGTCAAATCGTGCCCTGAGTCAATCAAAATGACAATCACTACTGAACAGTCACTAAACACTACGTAGAAAAATAGAAAACACAATGCTCAGGACATGAAGATGGAGAAATAAATGATTACTGTTCACTGTAGGTGAAATGCATGTTGCAAAACAAAAATAACTGCATTTAGCACTTGTACAAAAAGACAAAACAGAAATCTTGTGCATTTGACACTTGTGTACGGTAAGCCCATATACTAAATATAAAGTACAAAAATATACAAATACTACTTTAAGTGCAAAGAGCAAAGATTCCAGTACGTACAGGTTTGCATATTATCCAGACACATTCAATGTTGATTACGTAGTGATATACTGTAGTGGCCTAAATCACTTTTCCTGTATCACTTACAAAACTAGATCTATTTCTACAGAGGGGTTTTCAACTGCATGCAACGGAAAGACCCCATGAATACTACTATAAGGATGAAGCACTGTGTATGATCCCTCACATCATTAGCCACAAGTGTGATCAAATTTTAGTTGTTGTGTTCAAGTGGTGACACCAGTGCTTTACTTGTGATTGACGTTTGTCACCTGTGCTCACTATTATGCAGCACAGGTGCATCACAATGAAAATGTGTTGGCAAGTGGTGTGTAAACAGGTGAAACGTGCTAATGGTTTTGCCAAAAGAGTGACTGATTCAATCAGTGGGTTCAAGCAACTGAGCATTTGGTTCAGACAACAGGGTTTAGTGTTTTAGCAATTGAGAAAAACTGTAACGCATCAAAAATGTTCATTTAGTTTTGAAAGAATCCAATAAAGAGTATGATTGTATGTTTACGATTGAGCGAGAGGGACTGCAGCATAATCCGTCTTCAGCATTGATGGAGGAAGATCATCGAGTTGGCTCACAGGGCCTGGAAAAAAGATGCACAGAAAAAAAAACGTTTAGGCAAAAAGTGTGTAACATGACCTCGTGGAATATCGCCAAATGAAATACCTGTCTTCTTTTTCGTTGCAACACGAGCATAATGTCTAACTGGAACAGCGAAGCTTCCTGCAACTGAGGAAAAAAACACGAGCAGTCAGATGTTTGGACCCACTTCCTCATTTAGATTCTCACGGAAGGCATCACAACCTTAAATGAATACATGTGGAATTTTGGAGTAAACAAAAAAGTACGAATAACTTTAAATACAGACGTGGACAAAAATGTTGGTACCCTTCAGTCAATGAAAGAAAAACCCACAATGGTCACAGGAATAACTTGAATCTGACAAAAGTAATAATAAATAAAAATTCTATGAAATTAAACCAGTGAAAGTCAGACGTTGCTTTTCAACCATGGAATGGAATTATTAAAAAAATAAACTCAGAACAGGCCTGGACTAAAATGATGGTACCCCTAGAGAAGACTGAAAATAATGTGACCAAAGGGACGTTAATTCAAGGTGTGTCCACTAATTAGAATCACAGGTGTCTACAATCATGTAATCACACAGTGGGCCTATATATAGGGCTCCAGGAAGTCACTGTGTTGTTTGGTGACATGGAGTGTACCACACTCAACATGGAGAGGAAGCGAAGGAAAGAGTTGTCTCAGGAGATTAGAAAGAAAGCTATAGACAAGCATGGTAAAAGTCCATGTCTGTATGTTTTATTTCCCCTTGAGCCGCCCACCCTTTTCTTTGTTGACAGAACTGCAAACTAAGGATGGACGATATATAAAGTTTTTCCAAGAGATATTTATTAGTCCAAAAAATGGGTAATATATTTGCAGAAGGTTTAGATGTTGAGACTTAGTTGTTGTCCGTATTTCATAATCTATTTGATGGCTATTTTTATTGGCAACTATGGACTGCACCACAGTTGGTTCATGCTACACACGTGATAATAGAGGGCGGTACTTCTGACCAGTTAGCCAACAGCTGATGATCTTGCCCCAGCAGAGGGATGGTAGTAGTAATGCACAGTATAACCTGTATACGGTTCATATGATATAAGTTTAGCCACCAGTAGAGATTTTGACTCTACCATCCAACTGTGATTGAGCATGAATGTTGTCAAGCTGCATCAGCTTTGGACAAAAGCAGCTGCAGACCAGAGCGCGTGGATGAAGACACGCTTGTAAAGAAGACGAGGTTACGTTGGGTATACGGTTTGGGTTTAAGGAGTCAGATTGTAATATTTCATTGGAATCACAAGAATCCTAGCTTTCAAATGATGCGTATTATGTATGAGTACATAGAACAAGTGTTGCAAAAATGATGCTGATTTGACGTGGAAGTTTGCAAAGTCTCTTCCGTGAGACTAATTCATAGCCATGAAGAAATATCGCTCATAAAAATGGTGAATGACGTCCAATCGCTCAACTTTAGTTTGAACCCTTGGATGCATTTCTGTTTGCTGCTACTGGATGTGTTAATGTCTCCCTTGGGGATAAATAAAGCACCACCTCCTTAGTCATCCTACACCACAGATAAACGATTCTACTCTGATTAAAAGAAATCTGAGGTTTTCAGTATCATCACAACATACGAAAGACTTCCTCCAGATACCAACTTGTGCATTAAATTAAAAACTTGTTCGCTTTTATAACTGATAAGAAGATACTTTTTACAAGTTACGTGTGGTATTGGCTAAAATTTTGCACGTTTTTGAGACAATTTAGATGAATTTGGCTTCCGGATTCCAGCAGATCTCTGCTGAATTTAGCAGCGTTAAAGAGAGAAGTGAGCAAACAAGCAAAGCTGAGGGGAAATGAGAGCACAGCTATAGATGCTCCTGATACGATGATTACATAGGAAGAAGATGCTCCGATTGAACAGATAAGAGAGCGGGGGGCTTACACACTTAACCACTCAATAATGAAACAAACCTGTGACTCATAGGGTTAAAATGGCCTGATCTCTGAGAATCTACACTGACTTTCACATGTTTTATTTGAAACATGGTGGTGTACGTTATTGTTAAATGTTGTAAAACTAAAATAAATCTTTCGCAACCGAGTGTGCAATTTTAACTTGGTTATCAACTCGTTTCAATACCAACATCATGCTAATAGCGCCCTCTGCTGGTGATGCCCGCTAACAGAAAGATTAGCTAAACAAAGTGCTAACATTGGTGGATTCTGAACAATTTAGCATAAAGAGCGGATATTGATGGGCTGTTTCTTCCACAAAGTAGCAAAGCTTCTTCCGTTTTTGTTTTCTTTTTACTCACCTCTGTAGCCCGTCGGTCCTGATAAAGCGGAGCTGCGCCTCCAAGGCTGGACGGAGCACCGAGCGGAGCTCTCACACAGAACACCGAATGAAGACCTCACAATAGCCCGCAGGCCAAAGCTGGACAACATGGTTCACTAAACAGATGACTGCTTTCTTTAAAAAGGCTCGAAATGTGACATGAAATCACACTCGACCCCTACACGAAGCTCGCCATTTTGGCTAGACCAAACTAGTTGAGCGTGAAACGAGGCTAAGCTATCGAGCCCAGAACGCATCGATGGTAGATAGAAACGGATATGTTTTAATTTTTAGGGTATTAAATAACTCTTGTTTCAGTGAATAAATTATATTATAGCTGCTGTTTTTTTTTATTATTTTTTTTACCCTATCAACACATGGTTTGCAACAAAAACATTTGTATTAAGTTTACAAATATTTGGGTAAATGTCGGCACATATCTTTGATAATTTGCATAAAATATATAGAAATCTAATATACAGGACAGCATATTTTCTAAATGCAGCTGATGCAGATTTAGGTAAAAACATATCTTAGAGAAATAATTATATATTTGCTCCAACAGTGGAGGAAATCATTGTGATTAAGGTTTATGTTTCTATTTGAAAAAGACCAATAAGATGTGTCCCATCATACTCTAAAAGATGACCTGGCGTAGTGTAAAACAGATCTATTCAACAATGATAATAAATTTAACTTTCACACATATCACACAGAACAATGTAAAAAAGCATTTTATTTTCTCAAGATGCATGTAAAACATGGTGTACTGTATGTAGCCATCAAAATCAAGAACTATTAAACAGATTTGAACAATAAATCTAACTTGTGTGCAAATTTACATGCTAATTAATGGAAAAAATCAATTTATTCTCACAATCAACAGCATAATTTCAGTCATTTTCAGCATCATTCATTGCTAACGCCTGGAGAAAAGGAAAGTCACCCCAAACAATGGTGGGCTCGTCCTCTCTTTCAGGTAAACAACCATCACATGGACCAAAAAAACACTGCTCCCTTGGCGTCTCATCACTCGTCACGTTCTGGTAGCATTTGGGACTGAAAGACTCTTCTGTTTCTAAGAGGGGCTGAGTGGATTGTGAGCGCAGATAGACATGAGGCTGTTTGGGTGGCGGGATGTTGACTGGGCCAGAGAACAACACAGTAGCATAAGGAACAGAGTTGCTGTTTGAACCAGAATATTCAGGGATGAACGGCGAACCACAAATGGACTCTCCGAGATCACTGGTGTCATCAGTGCTGTTTAACCAAATCTCATCCTTGTCTTTGCTCAGCTTTGTGGTCAAATCCAGGAAGCTGAGGTGCGACAGATATATTGGATTTGGCTCCTCACTTTCCCAGGAAGAACGGATATACTGCAAAGAAAGCAAACATATACCCCACAGTAATTTATATACTCGGTATTTAAAGCTTTTAAATGCCATCTTGAATTGTAAACATGGATGACAACAAATTTGGACACATACACTTAGCAGAACTGTAAGCTTGTTTTGTGGCCTTGTTGGATGCAATTTTTAAAGATCAAGTTCACTCATTTTCTCAACACATCTGCAGTATTCTCTAGTGTAAATTAATGCCTCTTGAGTCGATCTCTGTAGCAAAAAAAAGCTCTGGCGCTCCTGTTTCAGGAAGTAGAATTTAGCCAGAGGAGTGGGGGGCAGAAAGCAGCAGGATTTGGAGTCTTAGTTCCTGATATTCGGATATCTCGCCTCTGATTGGCTAACAGCAACATGACGCTACCACTGACTCTGTTTGTTCTGCAACGTTGATGTTTTATTTCCACAAATAACACAAGCCTGAAGGAGTTCTGCCGCATTGTGAAGTTGCTAATGCTAATGGTTAGCTTCTACTAGCTGAGACGCGCTCTGCTGTTTCCTGGACGCTAAACCAACAACAGCCTTCCCCGTCGTGAGTCAAGATGGGTGAGTCCATGAATGTTAAGTGACAGTGTGACGTGCTAATGACAGGCTTTCTGATCCGAGTGTTTCACCGTCTATTTTCTATCAGCGGCTAATGCAGGAAATAGGGGTAGACGACTATTTTCATGTTCAGCCTGCATGTTAAACTCAGTGACTGATCCTATTTCTAAAAGAACAAGTAAAAACCAGTTTCTCAGTTTTAAAACGTGACTGCTAAAGCTATCATGTGGCTCTAGTTTTGATTCCTGACTAAGTTGCTGCATGTCAGCTCTGAGCTCTCTGCCCACTTTCCTGTCTCTACCATTTCCTGTCAAATAAAGGTCATTTTGGGCCCTAAAATCACATTTATTCATGTTCAGGGTGGTGGAACAACCTAAAGATTACATGTGAACTCTCAAAAGCTGTTTAGTTCATTTAAATATTCTACACTCAGATTTCCAGGTAGTTCTCAAATTTTAGAAATCATCTTCTCAAACCTGATTTGATTCTAATGTCCATTGTTTAATGCTGCTGTTGGCCGGATCAGGAACAGCAGGACAAAAGGGTCCCTTCAACCTAAAAAAAGAGGAACAGAACAAATTCAGTTATTTATCTAAGGTAAGGGCCCTACATGTGTCACTAAAAGTGATCAGAGTCTCTAGAAACAGGAAGAAGTCATCGGACCGGAGTCATATTGTCTAATTTGGTCAGACGGTGATTTACAGCATCACAGCTAGAAACAGCACAGTGATGATCCTACCTTTTGTGTTTGCTTAGACAAGCCAGGACGGTACAAATCATTAAAATCAGTCCAACAATAGAAGCGATTACAGTCATTGCAACAGCGACCACGTCTGGGGAAAGAAAATCAGGTCACGGTATCAAATCAAATGAGAAAACACGCGTCCTGATCTTCTCTGATCTCTAAGACAACAACACTGACCAAAGGTCTTGACTTCAATATGAATCGTCGACCCATTCAGGCTCCCGCCAAACGTGCTGACCATCATGAAGGCTTCACACACAGTCCCGGTGTTCAGGTCTCTCAGGGTCACCTTCCTCTCTTTTGGATCTACAGTCACAGCTGGGATGGAAGTCAAAGATCAGAGAGCATCAAGTATCAGCGCATGTTTTACCACCAGAACTTTAACGTACCCGTAACTGGTCCTTTGTCCTCCCAGTAGAAGACTTTATAGTCTTTGATTATCCCATTCCTTTGCTCTAAAGGTATCTCATCCCAGGAAAGCTCAAAAACCGACCTCCAGATCCTTTTAATGTGCATTTTAGGAAGCACGTCTGGAGCTTTGAAAAGAAGAAGAAGAACCTGTTATGCTAGAGAACTTTTGCCCTCCACAAGATGGCGCTACTTCCTCACACATCATGCTTCCGGTGATGGGATTGCCCAGTTTATGTCATCTGATTTTTACCAAAGCTTTTATCCTTACTTAAAGTTGAAGCAGGCTGACTCTTGCACCTCTGCATGACCCTCTATGACTCACCCTTCTGTCTCAAGAAGGCATCAACAGTCTGCGGAGGCCCGATCCCATCCTTAAACCTGGGATATACGGAGATCCCGTAGGGCTTGTAGGGCTCAAAGCTGCCTATTGATGAGAGTGGAGAGTGGATCAGCGGCTGCTAGATGGTAACAATGTGTACAGACGGCTTATGCACAGAAGGATGAGGGATGACATTCCCATTAGGACAATAAAATTCCTTCAAGAATTGGTTTTACTCACCATTTAGGGAAAGACTGAACTGATTTTTGTCCACAATTTCAAACTGGATGTGTGAGATGTCTGATTTTAACAAAGGCCTCCATTCTACCACATAGCCAGTGAGGTCTGACGTGGCCGCTGGTGTCCACTGGACCAAAAATGATCCATCATGAGGAACAGCTGTGACACCCAGCACCGCCGTCTGAGCTGCAAATGTAGAAACACCTTAGCTGCATGCAGAAACGGGATTTTCCCAACGATAGTTTCAACCATAATTACCTTTAGGTTGGTAAACACATATCTGAGTGGGGGAAGACGTTCCTGCTCTATTCACAGCTGTCAGATATACTTTCTTCACTCTTGCAGAAAGCTTGAAAGTACAGTAATTCATGGCCGTAGAGCACACTTTCCACCTTTCACCATGCAGCTTTTGGAGCGACACCACGTAGGACACGTTCTGTCCGTTTGCACGGAAACGTCTTGATGGCTAAAACATTTAGAAAAAGAAAACGTAGCAAAAGCAGAACCTCTCAAGCCCAACAGAACCATAAATGAAAACATGTTCACCTTCCAGAACAGTTGTATGTTGAGTTGTGTGTGCGCTTGACTTTTGGAAACCTTCATCCATGTGTTCAAACGTCCAACGGGAGCTGAAAAGACACAAACTGTCATTAAAAAGCCTCCAAACACTTTTTTTTCTGTATACAGGACAGGTTTTTATAGATCCGGTGGCGAGGTAAACGACAAAACTCAATACTTCTAATTCAGCCTGTGCTACAGATGCAGATGCACTGAAAAGACCAGGAGAAGAGAAAGAAAAGGGCAAAGATGAAAAATGTCTGTGTCGTTTTAAATTGATCTGAGCCCTGCCTGTCTCCGGGGTGACTCCAGGCTTGCTGCTGCTCCACTCGCTCCAGGGGCTCTGCTTGTATCGGACTCTGATCTGGGCCAAATACTCAGTCCCGGGAAGGAGACGACACAGATCCATCGGACTGGGCGGTCTAGCCCTGTTCTGGAAGGTCTGACAAAAATCGTGCAACCATGACTGTCTGAAAATATCAACACTGCAGACTTTAAATCTTTACTCTCTGGAGTCTTCTACCAAACTGGATCAAATCTGAGGAAACACGAGTGCACGCTGTCATTTTATAGTGAATTGATTTAAACTCACCAACGGGTCGGACCATTGGACGCTGCCAGCAGCTTTATATTGAGCTTGAATGTTTAGACGGCTTAAATATATCCATTCCTGGTTTTGGGACAAGCGCCACTCCAGCTTCAGGCAGCCCAGCCTTTCGGAGTCTGCTGTGATGTCCTGAATCTTTGGTGGGTCAAACTTAGCTGAGATAACAACAATCAACATGCAAGACCTTAAATGGTTTTATCCTTTCAATGGTGAGAGTTAGAAAATCATACATCTTTTCATTTTAATCATAAAAAGCACCGAGCTTGTAGGAAATAAGAGAGGTGACCTTTTAAAAAGGAACACCTTGTGCAGAGCTAAAAATAGATATAATCCTCAAATGAATTTCTAACCATCTGGAGGAGAAACGAATTTTGTGCAGAACAGGGGTGTTCCCGGAAGATTTTCATGGGGGGCCAGAGAAGATTTTGGGGTGGCACACCGAATTGGTCCTTATGGTAACTCTGGGAGAGGTTACACTGCAAAAACTGATTTTCAAGAAAGTAAAAATAGGGTTCATTTTTAGAAATTTTATCTTAATTTTTGTCTCAAAAGAAAAAAATCTTATCAATAAAAATAGCATTCCTTAAAGAGGTCCTTCACTCATACTGTATTTTTTAATACATTTGCAGTGGTTTCTAGTAGGAATGAATGCTTTGTAAGTCGTACTCAGGTGAAAAAAAGCTCCTCTGATTGGCTAACAGCAACGAGACTAAAAATAAATAAAATGTGTAAAACTGAGGCTTTTTACTTGAAAATCAGATTTTGCAGTTTATCATGTAGCTGTGTATTGCATTGCTCTTTGAGTTAATATTTCAACATTAATGTTTTTATTCATTTTAGAAGAATTTATTGCATGTTGCAGTCTTCACAAAAACTATGAAGATTTATACTTTGTTTTGAAAATTATGAGCAGAATTTATTTAAATGAATTCTATACTTTTATAGGTTTTACATTTACGTGTTGATTAAAAAAAGATTATTTGTGTGAACCTGAATATGATTTATTAAAATAGGGGGTCTTCTCTGGGACCAGTGGTGTGGCCAGAACTTTTCTAGGGGTGGCCATGCCCCCTCTGACCACCCCTAGGAGTCACCTCTGGTGCAAAATAGGAATACGATTCTAGGTTGTTCCATTTTTTCTAACTTAGTAAAGATGACTGATGCAAATTATAGTATAAAACAGTAAATAAATGAACATTTATATTTTTGTTATTTTCCTTAAATAATAAAATTATTCATTGTGAGAAAATATCGACGTGCTTTTATTGTTTCATTTTTCACATCAAACAAATAGAAATTTTATTTCTAGTAACTTGAATATGTAAAAATAAAATAATATTTCTCTTATGTGAAAGATTTTGTAGCTTTATTGGTTGGTGGATGTCTAATAAAAAATATTTAATATAAATGTTGCAGCAACAAATGCAAACAGCAATAAATGATACTGGAACAATAGACGGTGAGGGGTTAAACTGAAGAAATATTTAATACAAATGTGAGCCAGATTTTTTGTTTAATTGCAATAAAGTCCATAAAATTAAATATGATAACTGTACTTGACCAGAACTACTAATACCAGTATTTCTCTTAAACTCCCACCTGCACTAACTGGCTCCAGAACGATGGGCACTGATGCTGCCTCTCCAAGGTTATTCTCCGCCTTCACATAAATTCTCATTTCAGAGAACAGAACAAAGTTAGAGCGAGTGATGGTGTAGTGGTGGACTCCTGAAGGCAGCTCATAGGTATAATTCTTGTTTACGTCCCTGAAATAATCACAAAATGTGGGAAACTCAGTTCTACAGCCTAATGAAAATACACTCTTAGTACATGCCACTGTTTAAGAGTATTTATAGTTACCATATCTGAGTGTGGAGGGTGTATTTTGTGAGGAGGTGGGTCTCCTGCGGTCCTGGGTCCCATCTACAGGTGAGGGTGGGACTAGAGGTGAAGTTTGCCTGACAGCTGAGGTTCTGGGGGATTTGTGGTGGATCTAATCGTCAAAACAAATGCTGAAAGTAAGTTTTATTGAAAAATTATCCATATGATAGCATAATCAGTAGATCTTAGAGCGTAGACTCAAATTTGATTATGCAAAGTAGACTTATTCAGCATCAAATACCAAAATGTTCCCTAGCTGACTTGGATGCATTCATGTCACAGATCTGCCAAAACGAGACCATTTTTTTTGACAAGTGGATAAAAATCAGATCATCTTTAATGAACATATCCATCAAACGCGTGAAAGAACTCAAAATGTTCTTACATCCAGCTCGGATCTCCACTCCTGCATAGACTTGAAATGAAGACTGGTTGTCGGGGAAACGGATGCCGCAGGTGAGGACTGCCCTGGTGTGATTGAAGCTTGATACAACAACCTTAGAAACCCTGTTGCTCTCATTGGCTACGGAGCTGCTGGGAATAAAGTCAGAGCCGAGACGCCACTCAATGAGAGCAGCTCGTGCGGTGACCAGAAGGCAGTCCTCTCTGATGACGCAGGTGGCGGTGACAGGTGACCCCAGAGGCACCACCGAGCTCGAGGTGTGCACCTTTGCACATGGCTGGGTGTCGTCCTCTGAAGAAAAAAAAATCAACAGAAGTTTCTTTAAAAGGAATTCTGAGAAATTCTGAAGGAAGAAAAGAAAACAAGGCGGCACTTGTCTTTGTAAGCAGTGTTTAGAAATTTCCATTTTGATTACTTTGTAAAAGCAGCACTTACCGTCGCTCGCGCCGCTGGCAGACGTGACCAGCACGGCCGTCACCCACATCCATGAAGACAACATCATGACAAAACCTGTTGGGCAGCCAAATTGAGGGCTATGCTCTTAAATTACAAACTTGAGTGCTGTTTATATATTAAAAAAAGGATAAAAATCTGAATTGCTGCTGCTTTTCAAGCGAAACGCTGCAGCATGAAAAAAAATAAGAAAATAAATCATATCATCGTGTGTGGTGTTTTTGCTGTTTTGCTTTGATCTCCATAGCTCTCGATGTATCTGTTTTTATTTGCTGCTTCTGAATTGTCACAGTGCTTTTGGAGCTCAGAAATATTTAAAGTTCACATTTATGGTTTCTTATGCTTAAAGGTCAACCTTACTCATATTTTTAATACAGTTGCATTGGTTTCTAGTTGGAATGAATGTCTTGTAAGTCGTTCTCTGGGAAAAAAAGCTCCGGTGCACCTGTTTGAGGAGGTAGAAGTCAGCTGGAGGAGAAAGTAGCTTCAGACGTCTTATTTCCTGATATTTGGACATCTCGTATCTGATTGGCTAACAGCAACGCAACTCTACCACTGACTCTGTTTGTTCTGCAACATTGATGCGTTCGATTTACCTCGGAACTGGGAATGACGTCACAGCCGAGTTGACAGCATTCTGTTTACCGTAGTCGGAGACGTTGGGATTCCAATATGGCGGTGCCCTCAAAAATGGTAGCCATTGTTTGTAAATTCCTCTTAATAACACCATAGTAAGCAGTACGGTCGACATGTCAACGACACTCTGAGTTTGTTCAGCTTAGCGTTGCAATGTTACATGTAACATTGATTTTAAATGCACTCATACAAGTGTCTCTTGTAAAATAAACACATTTCTACCAAAACTTATGTTGTTGATACTGAGAGCTGCCATTTTCGATGTGGAGGTCGGGGTTCTGAAATTCTTTTGACTTCCTGACTGGAAGGTCCAACTTTGGGGGGTGTTTCAGTTCATTTTTCCTACTCGGAAGTTGGGATTTATGAGTTTCGAGAAAAAATTTAACGCACCATAACACAAGCCTGAATGAGTTCTGCCATGTGGTGGAGTTGCTAATGCTAACAGTTAGCTTCTACTAGCCGAGACGTTCTCTGCTGTTTCCTGGACGCTAAACCAACAACAGCCTTCCCCGTCGTGAGTCAAGATGAGTGAATCCATGAATGTTAAGTGACAGTGTGACGTAGATCTGTCAGGATTTTCTAATCCTAGAGTTTCACCGTCTATGTTCTATCAGAAGCTAATGCAGGAGATAGGTGGAGGAGACTATTTTCATGTTCAGCCTGCATGAAAAACTCAGAGTGACTGATTATAATCAGACATATTCATTAATAAATGGGTTTTCAGTGTCCTACACCTGTAAGTGTTGCTTTAAAGCTTAGATATTTTATTTATTTTATTTATTCACTTATAAGTGAATTATCAATTAAAAACTTTATATCAATCAATTAATGGATCTAAGGTCAGCTGGTTAATTGTTCCAGTCCAATGGAGCTTTGATGGAAAAAGCCAGCTTCCCTGTCTCTTTTTTAAAATGAGGAACCACAATTGATATACGATGAGTTCCACGAATATTGTAGTGGGATCACATTGGTATTAATAAAGAGGTTAAATAGGATGGAAACTTAAAGTAAACACATTTAAAAATAAACAGCAACCAATGAAGTTTCCGCCTACCTTCAGCAGAAGGCCAGGACAAACGATCATACATATGACAGTGGTGAGAGCGAAATGGACAACGCAATACAAAACGACATATACTGTTATAAATAATGTCAATGGAATGAAGTGAGTGAGCAGTGGAATTCTGGTCAATTATATCAGCATAGTCTAAGAGTGGAAACAAAAGCAAGTGTAAATTTAGATCTCTAGGCAGGGCAGATGGATTTCTCTGAAAAAGCATTGAATAACATTAAGACTTATTTAAAAGCATCTTATTGTTATTATTATTATTATTGTTCTAAGATGCTGAATCACTAAAGCCTGCTAAAAGCCCAGCAGGTTTAAAACGTCCCGTGCATTACTTGTGGTTGATGACTACTTTTTGACTTCTCCATCAGGGACGAGCTGTTTGGACACAGGCCTATGCTGAAACATACAAACCACACGCACACAGCGGCACAAACAAGACGTTGAGTAACTTCTAGTTCTGCGGTGTTCTGTCCTGCTCTCACTGGTTCTGGTAACAAGCTGACAAAACAAATCTGATTTCCTCCATGCATGTTGACAAAATACACAGTATTACACACAACGTTTCAGGTCAGTTTAAGTAATACAACACAGTATTTACTGACTACATGTGTACTGGGTACTTGCCTCCAGGCGTATTTACAAGGTTATTTTAAGGTATGTAGTATGTACAAGGAACTTGCCAGGTGATATATGGGGTACTTATAGGGCACTTAGGAGGAAAGTACCTGGTACTTAAGTATCCAAAGAGTATGACAGGAGAATATCCTGAGTATTTACAGTGTAGCTGTGGGAGTCTGCATGACGTATGTACCTGGTACTTACAGGGGTACATACAAAATACTTACAAGATCATCCCAGTAATGCATACAGGATAACAAGTCCCTTCATAATCCAGTCCAGTTCACATAGTACCTTTCTAAGTATCCCTATAAGTATGCTGTACATACCCTAAAAAAGTCTGTAAGTACCCTGAGTGTACCCAGTAAATACCCAGTACATACTCCAATAAATTAACTGTAATAATCCAGTACATGCCCCAATAAATACCCTGTCCATACCCCAAAAGAACTCTGTAAGTACCCTGACTCTACCCAGTAAATATCCTTTAAATTCCCAGTACATACTTAATCCAGTGCATGCCCCAATAAATACCCTGTCCATACCCAAAAACTACTATCTACGTACCCTGAATGTACCCAGTAAAAAAAAAAAACTTTAAGTACCCTATACATACCTCAGTAAATCCGCTACTAGTACTCTATGTTACTACGCTACTCTACTCTATGATGCTAGTATGGGAATACCCATACCCCAAAAGTACTCTGTAAATACCCTGACTGTACCCAGTAAATATCCTTTAAGTTCCCAGTATATACGTAATCCAGTACATGCCCCAATAAATACCCTCTCCATACCCAAAAGCTACTCTCTACGTACCCAGTAAATACCTAGTACTGTAAATACCATGTAGCTGTAGTACCTTCACAAGAACCCTGTATGTACTTCTTTAACTAAATGGAAAAAGTCACTCCATAGTACTGCGCAGTCAGCACATTTATCCTTCATGTGCCCTCATACGTACACCCACAAGTACTCTATAAGTACCGTTCATGGTACCCAGTATTAAGTAAGTAATTTAGATGTTTCTGAAGTTTCTCATATTAAACAACAACTTGCCCTTGTGTCAGACAGTTTTACGTCTGGACCGCCAGCTTTCAGCAACTCCATAAGTTGAGGAAGTATTACTTCTAATTTGCAGAATTTGTAGCTATCACTCAAGCTGTGAGATCCGCGCTCTTTGTCCAAAACAACAGAGTATTTGGTGTTTGTTATGCAACGTGACAGAAATGGAATTCTACCATTTTTCTTATCAGCAGCGTGCAAAAAGGCCTCCATTCCCCCCGCTTTCCTTTTTAGAATTCCCTCTCACTACTAATGGATAATTGCCTGTGGCTGCAACAAAAGGCAGCTGGGAAAATGAGAGACGGACAGAGAGAGAGCGGGAGGGAGAGAGGGAGGGACGGAGGAGAAAATATTCAGCATGATGTGTTTTTTTTTGTGAACAAATAAAAAAAACAGAAAGAGCACAAATTCATTGGGCATTAATGTCCCCGATGCTTAAATTGAAGTACATCTGGTAGAATTCATTTTTTATTTATTTTTTATCTCAGTGAGTTGCGTCACAATGTGTAAAGAGATGTTTTTATCTCGTCTCTGTACGTTTCCTTTCCTGTTGCTTTGGAGGGGGTTACAAAACGCCCACTTTCAGGATTTGGCAACATCCTTCACACCGAGCACAATGACAAACTTGCCACTAGTTCCCTTTTTGGGGACTTTTCCCTCCCGATATGCATTTATTTTTAAATAATAAATAACATTTTAGTATTTGCATCTATATCACCTTCTTAAGAGGACTTTTTGTGACAGCATTTCTGAAATCCCTCAAAAACTCTGAAGCAAGAAGACGATTTGTTTCACATCCTGTTTTAAGGTGATTAAGGAACATACCGTCTAAACTTCTCTAAGACATGAACTGACCAAAGTGTCAAAGTAAGAGCTCAAACATGTCCGAAAGTAACTTAAAAAAATAAACCTTTCCAACAAAAAGGCCTAATATTTGAACCACAAGAATTAAGTCTAAAAATATACCAACAGATGATAAAATTGGACGCGTTTTAAACAAAATCTTAGGATCATTTCTTCGCTCATGCGCGTACCTGAGTCACTTAAGACAAACAAGCCTTGCAAACGTTTTCATTTCCAACGTGACACGAGTGTCATAATGAAAGCAGCAGCAAATTGCTTGATGTGAAGATAAATGAGAGCCATCAGAGAGGCTCGCCACTCACCACGCAGCAGCTGCAGCCGACCGAGGAAGACAAGAGGCTCTCATCAGCCCTGATAGCACCAGATGAAACGGTGTGGCTCAAAGCAGCTGAAATTGGAGGACATAAATGCGTATGTGTGTGTGTGTGTGTGTGTTAGCCGAGCAGTGGCACCACCAACATCCTTGTTTTGAGTTTGATTTGTGAAACTTCACTATTTTCCAGGAAGAAACATGTGACTGATGGGGCCCTATTATGGGAAGGAAAAGAAGTGGGGTGGTACGTATTCTGAGAAAAAAGTTGGTCCATTTGACTTAAATCCACGAGTCTGCAGGAAATTTCCTTTTTTTTTATTTGCAGCTGCTTTATTGTTTAAAGGAGGCATACTGACTTTGTTTAATTAAATTATTATAGTTCTATGGTCCATACCACGGTGGAAACCCCACCTGCAAAAGGTGAAGCCAACCTTTTAACAAATGTATTACAGCCCAGAAGGCAGAGGGTAGCAGAGTCACTCAACAGCAGTTTTCTGTCTAAAATAATTCTCCGATAGCTTCAGTTAGCTCAGTTAGCTTGTAGCTACATTGGCTCAGAGTTTGATGGGTGTCAATCATCTGCCCCCACCCTCAGCTCCATTTTTGTATTTTTCAGGAGTGAATGGAAGTGTGATGCAGTCAAGATGGTGGTGGTGGGAACCGCCCACTGGGCTTCAGTTCACGGGTGATAGCGCGGAGTCTTTGTCCATTATTTATACAGTCATTTATATTAATTATTATTAATATAAGGGCAGCAGTAGCTCAGGAGGTAGAGCGGGTTGTCCAGTAATCGGAAGGTTGCAGGTTCGATCCCGGCTCCGGCCAGAGAATGCTGCTGTGTGTCCTTGGGCAAGACACTTAACCCGCTTTGCCTGCTGGTGGTGGTCGGAGGGACTGGTGGCGCCAGTGCTCGGCAGCCTCGCCTCTGTCAGTGCGCCCCAGGGCAGCTGTAGCTACGTTGTAGCTCATCCCCACCAGCGTGTGAATGGGTGGATGACTGATTGTGTTGTGAAGCGCCTTGGGGGGTTGTAGAACCCTAAGAAGGCGCTATACAAATACAGGCCATTTACCATTTACCATTTAGTCATTGGGCCATCCCAAACATGTTTAAGAGGTTTTTTGCACTAAATCCCTCTCACATAAAGCAATAGGCGCGTATCCATTGTCGGAACTTCAGGGGAGATACGACGGCTCAGTCCTCTCAGCTGTTGTTCAATACAAATTCATTCTTTTCAGGGCTTTACAGACGTGAGCATGTCCCGACTGCTTCGGCAGTGAGTGATGTCACTGATCAGCTCCAAAAAGCATCCACAAACATTAATAACATTTAAAGTTTTATCCTATCAAAGTAATTGTCAAGGCAATTTAGTCCATTCGGAGGACCGGGAGAGCTGCTGTGTAATGTAAAATGTGGCGTTCAATGACCAGAAGAAGCGCTGTTTTTTATGGTACTCTGTGAGACAACAAAGCCCCGTGAATAACATCATTGGGGGATTTCTATACTGTGTTTTTCGGTGTTGGGAGTTTAATAATGGTGTTTTGAAAGCAGCGTGAATGGTGCTTTTTAGCTTGTTCTTCCATTCTGCTTCACAAGCAGCTCTTCTAATATTACTAATGTTGGTTGTTGATCTGCTGATGTCATTTCCTACTGAGTTACAACCAATCAGCGTGAGTTAACCAAAAGTTCCGCTCAGCTACTCTAACGGGCCTTCCTGAGTACCTACCCCTGTTCAGATACTCCAAAAGTTCCTAAAAATGGCCTGAGAAACGTCCCGTTCGGCCGACCCGGTGAAGTGGAGACACAAAGTTCCGTTAGTGGAAACACGCCGACTTTGAACAGCATTATTCTTGACATTTCAGGGCTCTGTCACGGTAAGACAACATGCTAAAGCTGGCCACGCCCACCCATCCCCCACTCAGCTGAGAAGCTCCAATATCTGGGAGGGGCTTGGAGCAGAGCTGCTGCTCTGTCTTGCATGACAGGTGGTTCTATTCTACATTCTGCGTCTGTCGCAAATGGGGACATTTTAAGACTTGTTTTAGACAAATCCTAAAACCAAACACTGACAGAAAAAACAAATAGATGTTTTTTTTTATCATGTTCAGAGTGTTTATAGAGGCAGCAGAGGCCCACATGGCAGCACAAAAAGATGCAAAAGGTGAGTTTTGCATAATACGTCCTCTTTAAGAAGTTATTAGCTTTATTCCCTATAAAATCTAAACATCCATCTGTGATTGAGTGGGGTGTCTAGCTTTACTGCTTGATTAATTGAGGTTTTACACCTTCGCTCAGCACTTTTTCAACACCGTGTTAATACAGCAGCTGTCAATGCTCCACAATAGGAGTGCAGGGAGGCTACCTTTAACAAGATTGTGGTAATTCTGACCCTTTTGTGTTGCGAGTGGCCTTTTCAGACCTGCTATATCACCAAGGCTACCGTGACATGTAGTCACCTCCCTCCTGAAGCACCTCCGCACCTTCGTCATCGCCGTGTCTTAACCCTCCCAAGGGCGCTTGAAACCGGTTGCCGTGTCACATTTATTAGCTTGTTAAATTGTGAGATGATTCCATTGATGAGGCCTCATTTTCAAACAGAGAGCCAAGCGTGCCAGCAAGCTCAACCGCTAAACTTTTTAATCTAGCAGCTGCATCGCTGCTCGGTGACTAAGCCTCACTCCGAATCATAATGGAGGCTAACGCTTAATCAAGAGGCCGCCGGAGGAGGAATTAAAGACACGCGGCGGGCGGGTTTCTGAACAGGAATCAACAGGAGATGGGAAAAGTAGGCACTAATTAAAAACACATTAACTGGTTATCATGAGTTGACACATTTTGCTTGATCTTATTTCCTAATCAGCAGTAATGAACAAAGTGTTCTCCATCCACTGGGTTTTACACGCAACGTTTCAGTGAGCAGTAAAATTAGCTGAGGGTCCCGGAGCTAAGCCCGGACTGATGAAGCTTTGCTGGGTTTGATTACGGTTCCCGTGCTGTACTTAACAAAATGCTGCCTCCCCTTTAGATCCTTATTCAGCTCACAGACGTGGCCGTCCTTAAACCAGCTACTGCTGAAAGCAGAATTTGATTTTCATCTCTTGCTGCACGCGCTGTTCACTCCCTGTTGACTACTGCTGTTTAAAAGTAACCCCCCAATTAATCTGATCATTAATCCACGATGACTTGCACTCACCTGCCACTTTATTAAGTACACCTGATCAATTTCTTGTAAACACAAATGGCTTATCAGCCAGTAAAGTGGCAGAAACTCACATTTAGGCATCTAGATGAGAGGAAGATGACTCAAAGTGGAGAAGAAAGAAGATTTAAGGGTTTGGTCTCAGTCTGCAGCAGCGTGTGAATAAAAATGCCTTTTTGATGTCAGAGGTCAAACAAGAATGAGAGGAATACTTGTTGATAATAGAAGCTCAAATAACCACGTTTCAACCGTTCAATCGTTTCAACCGAGGTCCGCAGAATAGCATCTCTGAACTCCTAACTTGTTGAACTTTGAAACAAATGGACTACAGTAGCAGACAACCACATCAGGTGTCACTATGCTCAGCTAAAAACAGGAAACTGAGGCTACAAATCCACAGACGATCACCAGAACTGGACGAGAATGAAAACACGTTTTCTGGTCTGATGAGTCACAATTTCAGCCGCAACATTCAGATGTTTGGTCAGAATTTGGAGTTAGCGACACCCAAAGCTAGATCTATCCTGCTTTAAAGCCGGGGTCCACCTGCTAACCCTCACCACTCCCAACCCACCCATTTAAGGAAGGAGCAGAAAGCTAAGCGTCATACCGTGCACGTGTCCACAAACAGCCTTCTAGGGTTCTACAACCCCCCAAGGTGCTTCACAACACAATCAGTTATTCACTCATTCACACGCTGGTGGGGATGAGCTACATTGTAGCTACAGCTGCCCTGGGGCGCACTGACGGAGGCGAGGCAGCCGAACACAGGCGCCACGGCCCCTCCGACCATCACCACCAAGCAAGGTGGGTTAAGTGTCTTGCCCAAGGACACAACAGCAGAATTCTCTGCTGGGAGCCGTGATTGATCCTACAACCCTCCCATTACTGGACAACCCGCTCTACCTCCTGAGCTACTGCTGCACCAGTAATGTTTATCATATGTTCCTGCTCAAACACACCTGATTCTAATGCTGAATTATCTTCTCAGCCTTCATCGCATTCTGCAGCAGCTGCTAATCACTTGTTTTAATCACATATGCAGTGTTCAAGCAGGGTAACATCTTAAACCGACAGGAATCTCACGCTTGCGATGGTAACCCACCGCACCTGCTAACACTACAACAGGCTAAAACAATAGTTTGATATAGCGCAATGTTAAACGCTGCACTAATCTCCCGTTTTAATCAAATCTCCAGTGTTGAAGCATGAAAATGTCTAAACATGTAAGAAAACTGGTACTCACAATAGTAGTACACCCCTGCTAACTCTACAATAGGCTAAAACACTAGTCTGATGTAGCATATGGTTGAATGCTACGCTAATCAGTTAGCTATAATACACAAAACATGAATCCCTTTTCGTCCCCCTCCCTCCTCTTCCATAGTTTGCAGACTGACATTAATACAATGCAGGCTGAGTTAGCATTCAAGCTAGGTTGGTGTGTTAAGCTAACTGTGTGTCAGTGTGTCATCCTGTAGTGCATGCTGGGAACTGGGGTGCATTCTGGTTGATTGACAGCTCCCTCTTGTAGATGCGCAATTTTATTAGTCAACGCTCTAGTGTGAATGACTATTTTTGCTGTAGAGACCAGGGGAAGGAGTTAGGGGAAATATAAATTCTGAAAGATTACCTTTAAATATCTTTTAAGTTAGTTTAATAATTTTATGTATCCCAGCTTTAAGTTCAGGCTGCTTGCATTAGATGAATTCTGGTAAAAGTACTTGAAATCAAAAAGTTAGAGTTGGATTCTGAACAAGCTGTAAATTGACACTGATTCACCCAGTTATCCACAATAGATCCAATAGCTCAACAAATACCAGAAGCTCATTCACATCAATGGTGATGCTCAGACTTGACATGTGTTGTCGGATCGCTGGTGGACTCTTTATGCATCTGCTCACACCTGGCATGAAAACCATGTCTCTGGATGCATTATGGATGAGCACTTGTGACAGGGTTTTAGCTACCTGCTCTACAGTATGTGCAAACAAACATGGCACCTGCGTCACGCAGTCATCTGTCAGCCCAACAAAGCAGGACATCTGGTGTTTCTGTAATCGAACCATTTCGCCATTCAGACCTCATCACTGAACATTAATGTGATTATTACAGAAACAAATTTAGCTGCTAGCATTTTAACAACTCAGTTATGAAGCAAATTGGATATGGGAGAAGTAAAAAGAGCATATAGTAATTATTCAGCGCTGTGGTGGAGCGGCGTCAGTGTACGTTTGCTGACTAATTGAAGCTTTAAATTCTCTGCTGTGATGGCAAAATGTATGCTTACATTAACCAGCATGCAAACAGCCTGTGATACACCCACTGGCTGTGCGTATACCTCGTAATGTGCGACAACACTTCAAAGCTTTAATTTTAGCTTTTCTCTATTGCATTAAAACACAGTTTTGAGGAGATTAAACAATAATAATAATAATGAAACGTTTACGATAAGGGGTACTTTAGAGTGAGTCACATTTTCCCTCCCTCTGTTTCAAGAACAGTCTCAAGGACAGCTGAGCACACCTCATCCTCTAAAGACGCTGAAAGAGAGAAAGTCAAATCAGGTCAGTCTCAGTACATGTAGAAGCTAAATTTGTCAACAGGAGATGAAAATTGCCAGTCAGACAACTAAATGGAGAATATCAAAATGACTCTCAGCTAATAACACACCGGGTTTCAGCTCAATATCTGAAACATTATGAGTTATGGTGATTTTTTTGGTGCTGATCTGATCAGCTGCAGCGGCCATGTTGACAAGAGTTGCATCCAAAACTAAACCAGTTATAGATGCAGGTCCAATAACTTCTCTGAGCGTCAATAAAATCCATCCAGTGGTTCTAGAGATGTTTTGCTAACAAACATAACTTCTACATTGAATACAAAAGTTTATGCAAAGATCTCACTAAATCATGTGTTGTGCTCATGTGTAGGGGATGTTTGTCAGCTAAAAACAGCCAATTGTAGGCTGATATCTGTAAAATTGACAGACCTATAGAATTTTTTTGTGCTTGCTAGTGTAGATTAGCTGTGAGCTTCATAAGTTAGTGAGCTACAGACACACGTATTGTTTACACTGTGAGAGATCCATTAAAGCTGCAATGGCAAATGTGCAAAACAAGCTAGCTTTTAAACACAAACACGAACTCTCACCCCTCCCGTCGGCTATCATCCATGGCCCTGGACCACATCTGCCTGATATGGGAACGCGCATTGCCAGAGGAGACGAGAGAACGCTAAACATCAATCGCCGTTTTCTAGGTCCAAACTTCTTGTTGTTCGTGACTTCAAATGGTGTTTTTCTTTTTGGGACTCTGGTAGTTTGTCCTAAAGTTGAAGTGGTAGCAGCCGGCTGTTTCTCCTTCTCTGATAATAATGAGCGCCGAGCGGTGGTGTTCTGCTGCAAAATGCGCGACCGCATTATGAGTGGAGGACCCAGGTAAATGAGGAAGTGCGGCGGTTCGGTGAGACCAACCACAGACGTATATACGTAGACGCCTCGTGGACTGGCACTGTGTATTGGTGCTGCTGTAGTGGTCGGCTGCCATCTTAGTTGGGTCTCCATTCGCCCCCAGTGCATTCATTTCTACTGAGGAAGGTGCTTACCCAGCTAAAAAAAACACATTTTATCAAGCTTCTTCACAAAACCAGACACACGGTATGGCATGATAATTAAAATATAAATATAATTAAACAAAATAAATAAAAATATAAAATCCCATCAGGTAGGCTAGAAAAGTCAATAGTAATCCCACGTGATCTGTTTTCAATAGTACATCGGTTGTTGCAACCGTAGGCTGCACAAGAACGGGCATAGTTGCTCACTCTGCATTGACTTTGGAGGATGAGGAGACCCATCCAATATGGCGGCAGCACTGTTGTGCTCTCCTGCGCCCAATGGGGCGTCTACGTATTCATGTCTATGAGATCGACAACCGAATGTTCCAATTGTTGTTTTCGGACCGCTATTGGCTGAGGTTTTTAGTCAAATGCGAGAGGACCACTTCATCACTTTTATCTCCACAAAATATTTATAGCTGTACTATTTTAGAACAATAAGAGGCATGAAAAAAGCTTGTTTTGCAGATTTCCCATTAGCTTTAAAGTGGGTCCAGTTGCTTTTTGACATAATTTGCAAACAACAGAAAGTGTTTAATTTTAACTTTATGATAAATAACTAAAACAAAAATGGCAAATCAGTTTATCTTTGCTTCTTGGTGTAAAAGAGCTTAATTTTCAGGCTGTTTTTTACCGCTGTGCTGTATATTACAATAGACATTTCAACAATTCCTCAGCAATATCTGCCGCCTTGTGTGATAAAAAGACCTGTCTTTTAATCAGGCCTTTAGGACCTTTTCTTGCGGCGTGCATTCATTTTTTTTACAGTGTGAAACAAGCACAAGGGGTAGTTAGGGTGATATACTGGATAGAAAACGACTAACCTTCCAGCTTTAGTGGCTCCTGCAGGTCAGGGTCATAACCTTCCTCCTGCTATTTCCTCTTTGGCCAAACCCAGCCAACATATTTTGTAAGGAAAATGTTGTAAGAGTTAAGATCTTTAAAAATGGTTGTATTTTCAGCATTCACACAATTTGTCAGGTCAGTGTTTCGCTAAGCTGTGAAGCAGCGTCTCACTGCTGTGTCCACTGTAAGGACTGGAAGAGTGAGCACACTGTGTAGCTGTGGGAGACGAGAAGGTCAAACAAGCTCAGACTCACGCTCCTGCTCCTTACATGCACCCAATCCACTTCTATCTAGTACCTGTCACACGCTAGCTGCAAAATGGAATTGACTATTGATTTCCCCCTTACCACAGGTCAGTTGTGCTGGCAGGCTATAGTTGGCTCACCGATAGCTTTGAGAGGGACAACAAGAGGAGGGCAGCAGATATTGGAGGAGGAAATACACACCCTCCAAATTACAGAAGCACACTCATTCCTGGTAACCATCTTATTTCTCTGAGTTCATGTGTGAAGGATGACTGTAGCCTTCGCTTTAAGAGTTGTGTGTCGTTTTGCACAGGATGCTGCACAGGACCGGGCAAAGCCTTGATAAACAAGCAGGAGAATGGTGAAAATTAGTGGCAAATTGCTAACCCTGAAATAAAAATATCTAAAAACAAACACAAAACTTAAAAGAGCTGTCTCACATTAAAGCCACAATGTGTAATATTTTTACCTGTTTACTACCAAATTCTGTGTATCCAGTGCACAAACTTGTCCTTTTTCATTAATATTTCTCACCAACATCAATTCTAAATATTCCTCTCAGCTTCAAATTTTACATTTTTAATACATAAATTGTGGTCGACGCTCCATGGTCATCCTCCATCTTGAAATACGGTAGCTATTTAGGGACACACGAGCTCTGAGTTACGCGTTTGCACTATGACTGTAACCTGAAAGAAACAGCAGAGGGCAGCAGTGCGCCGTGGAAGCATGGCGTCTGACAATTCAACTAAGAAGAGACGAGACTAGCTGTTACACTGTTGCTGGACTTTGTTAGTTTGAATAACAAACAATGAAATCAAAAGACACATCAAATATGTCAGGTCTTATTGATTTCCAACACTCTGCAGCCGCATATGATGAGAACCCCGCCCGCAACAGCTAGACACCAGCCTCTAAGTGTTGTTTTTATGACTCACCTCAGCTGATCTTTTCTTCATAATAAAGCTCCCAATCCGGTCCCAACGTATCAGTTCCAAAGTCCTTCTTCAAGAAAGCTCCT
>SSNS01000034.1:3411835-3463973 GCA_006937985.1 Aphyosemion australe
GGGGGATGGGGAGGGGGGGCTACGTGTGGCATTATGCATTAAGACTGAACACTCATTAAAAAATGTTTTTTACCTGCTTGAGTAGTTATATGCTTTGTGTGGGTTAGGCTACAGAGACTGGAAATAAATCAATCTCATGCTTTTTTATAAAAAAACGAACCAGATAGCTGGAGTGAACGCTGGAGTTGTTGCCTTTTTGAGTGGGCCACCGTAGCTGCAATACTTACTCGAAACTGCATGGCGCTAAAGAGTCGCAGTTTTTACCATGATTTCTATGAATATCACTGATAGGGCCTTTAAAGGTGCAATTTGTAAAAATGAAGTAAAAATTACATCCTGTGGTCAAATTTGGTTACTGCAGTCACTTTTTCACTGTCTTTCTGTGAGTTTCGTGAATGTTGCCGGTTACGGATCAGCACCAGAAGATTCTAGATGACGAGCAAAGACGAGTCATACACAGTAAGTCAATAAGTAGATAAATACATTGTCATATGTGGTGTTAGCACTCTTGGCTGTTTTATGGTAGGGAGCACTTACTACACTTATTACAGTAATCTGCCTTGGGGGAAGTGGGATTGTTAGTCGTCTTGCTGTTAGCTTGCTGTTATAGTTCTGAACGACTCATTAAAGGAAGTAAAACACCCCAACTGACTCATTAATCACTTCACACACACATTTCACTGTAACTTTGAGTTGTTGGTAATTGAAAAAAGTATATTTAGAGGGACTATTTGCTTCTAATTCACCGTTAGCATTGTTTGCTCAAATTTAGCCTCTAGCCTCTTCACCCGACATTAGAGTAAAACAAAAAGATGCTGTGACTTATTAGGGGTTCAGGAAATAACTTCTAGGTCGCTCCTGTTTACTGGCTTCAGTTCTTTAAACAACTCTGGAGCTTTTTGCCTGCTGGTGTTGAATTACAAATGCCGGCGCTGCAGCGTTAGCTCACCAGAAACACGGCCACCTCACAAACTCACTGATTGTAAACAAAGACTACGTACCGCTTTCATTTTTTTAAAGGAGAAAAACTGACAACCTCCCAGCCAGCTGAGAATGAAATCTGTTTTAATGTAACCTTCCTTCCAACATGATTGAGACATTAGACGGTTTTGTGATTATTTCACTGTAGATTTCTTACGTATTGCTCCTTTAAAAGTAGGCCTACACTCACCTAAAAAAATCTGCTGTGTTCTGTGGTATAAATAAAAATGTTGTGAGTTGTTTTCTGTGGAAAAAAGCTCTGTCGCTCCTGTTTCAAAAAGTAGAAGTTAGCCAAAAATGGCAGGACTTGGAGTCTTAATCATTAATATTCTTGATATTTGATTGATTGGCTAACAGCAACACAACCCTTCCACTGCCACCGTTTGCTCTGTCTGAACGTGTTCTGCCATGTTGTGGCGTTGCTAATGCTAACGGTTAGCTTCTACTAGCCGAGACATTCTCTGCTTTCTCCTAGATGCTAATTTAACAGCCTTCTGCGGTCGCGACACAAGATGGGTGAGTCCAGGAATGCTATTTAAATAGTGACAAACTTAGAGTGCCAATCATATCTTAACAAGTATGTTTCTCAGTGAACCTTGCCTTTAAATGACCCAACGATTAATAAAACACGTCACCATTGTTTCATGAATTGTTCTGTACTATTTTAGGAAAATCCTGCTGGTTTAAAGGTGACAACAGTAACATTACAAGTTCTGCTGCTTCCCCCAAAAGCACCACAAGCCATGTCTGTGTTTAGACTGTGATTAATGTGAGAGCAAACTGTATTGACAGGACCATTTTGTTAGCTTCTGTTTAAGAGGCCAGCATACAGGAAGTGTGTGTCAAACCGGATGAAATAAAGCTTTTTTTAAATAGATAAAACTAAACAACCAACAGGAGACAAAAAGCTGCTTGTGTGTCTCGTGTTGGTGTGGTCTCCTGTGATTCTTACTGCGTCGCTAAATTATGTGAACATAGCTGCCAGCATGGCCGTCGTACAGAGCTATTTAGAAGTTCTTCTCATTTGCTACTTTCAAAAAGCACAATAGAAGCCATTATTCAGGACAACGTAGAAAAATGCATTTTCCGTGTTTCCATATTTTGCAGGCATGCTGCTTTCCGAGGCAGACATGATAAAGAGCCCAGACTTACTAAACTAGGCCCGTCTGGCGCTCAGACAAAACCTTATGCACAAAGAGCCAGTGAGGAACGGAGTCCATGAATGATTACAGCGTTTGTAAAAATGTAAATGCGGGAAAACGATGCAGCATTTCTGCAAGAAATACATGTAAACATTTTGTAGGACTTTCAAAAAGGTCTCAGTTTACACTGCCAGTGGGGAAACTTACAAGAGAATTATCCAACAAGTAATCTAGAAAGTTTTCTAGCCATCTGTTCCATCACTTGAGCTGTGAAGTTCTACAAAGTTCTAGTTACGTTCTGTAAAAGCAGGATAACCGGTCCATCCGGATCCTGTCTCAATTGAAACGTACCTCATATGCTAACCCAGGGGTGTTCAAACGTTTCAATATGAGGGCCAAAATTGCCAAGTCCTAGTTCTCGCTGGCCATAAAAATGGGATTTCTTTATTTGAATAATGCAAAAATCATTTTATGGTCATTATTTTTATTTTTACCCTTTAACACCATACTATGCAACTTTTTCATATTTTTAAATAATTTTCTTGAGCCAGTACACAGCAAATTTAAAAGTGTTAATTTTGGGGTGTTGGTCCAATTTAACACCAAGAATAGTTGATTTAACACTAAAAAGAGTTATATAGTTAATATGTAACAGACATGAGAGTCAAACCTGAGTTTTAAAAAGGAGTGTTTCCTAATCAACTCTGTAGGTGTCATTTTGGAAAAGCTAACTCTGCTTTCATTAATGGACACTAGGGGGTGCTAAAAGCAAGCCTAAACTGCCAATTGTGCCTTTAAAACGGGTCCAAAAAGGGCATGTTAGTAAAGATTTGGAGATAAAAATGTTAAAGTCTACACCTACAACAAAAGCCAGAAACAAATTTATCATTCCAGAAATGTAAATGGGCAAATGGCCCCTGGGGCCACCCTTTGGACACACCTGTGGAACAGCCTACTTCAATGGGAATGTTAATTTCTCAATTTTAAATGATAAAGCCCAAATAAAAAAAGCAGAAATCATATTAGTGGCACTATAACATTTTTATCTGACATTTTCTCGTAAAGCCAGTTGTTTTTGTCAAAAGCAAGTTCTATTTCCTGGAAAAGAGGGTTCAAAATGTGCAGATTAGGAAAATGTCTGTTTTATGACATAAAGGGGAGGAATTGGTGAAAGTGCTTTGTAGCTCATGCTGACCCAGAAAAGATTAAACGGTATTTCAGAATATTTCCATGTATGCATCTGGATAATTCTGTTAAGAGCCTCATCCACATGCATTCAGTCACAAAGACATCACCACCACCTTTAAGGTAATGCAAAAGAAACATTGATCTCAAGACATGATCATGATTTTGACTATAAGGGTGCTCTGTTTTTAGATCAGCTTGTGCTGAACTGGAATTCCAGAAAAATCCTGACAAAACTGCCAAATGTTCTGAACATCTCCAGTGTTTATCCACAAAAAAAAAACATTTTCAGAACCTGCTCGAGATAAAAATAAATTCAGGACCCACCAACGTGGGTTACAGGTATGATCAAATGAGCGCTTCTCTCTTCATCTCACTTTTTCCTTTGCAGCTTGTCATTTTCACCCGTTTTAAAAGCATATAAATGGTTATTGATCAAAGGTAGAGGCAACAGCGTGTCTCACGCGTGCAGAAACTAAACCCCACGTTAGAGAGGCTTTTCACTCGCTGAGACCATCAGATCAAAATATTTCATGCAAGAAAAGCCGAACATCACTTCGTGGCTTCCAGCTAAATGCCCTCTGCTGCTCTCTGTGATGTACGGCTGCTCTCCACTGCCTTCCTTCCTGCTCCACATACACGGTTTATTGCTTTGTTGTGCCGCCCGTTTCCTCCCTCCTGTTCCACGGCTGCTCATAACCAACTCACTCTCTGGGCCCTGATTGATTTATGGGGGTCGATCGGTGGATGACATCACCCACCTGCCTTCTCATGCACTCCAACGCCATGGGCAGTCAAAGCCAAGGGTGCAGAAAGACAGTCTTACATAATAGATTTTATTCTATATTGTTAAAATGTACAAGCTGCATTTTTACCATCACAGAACATTCAGGAGAGCTAAACACCAGTTGTACCTTCTGCTGAAACACCTGGAAAACCAAAGTTCTACCTAGTGGAACCAACAGGTGGCACTCTGGTAGCACGTACCCCTCAGCATGTCATTTATAAAGAACAAGAGAAGCATTTGGAATTTTAAACACATATTTAAAGTGAGAAGGTGGCTTCTTTTTGAGTTACAGGTGAGGAAGCAACAATGCAGGAACTTGTACAGATAAGTCTCACATCAATTTGAAGTCGAGCTGCATAATAGATTCCAAAAACGTGCTGCCCCCCTCCTCCACCTTACAAACCGCTTTCCTGTTAACTCGTGTCACGAGGACGCTATCTGACGAGGACAGCTGCGCCGTGTCAGGATCCCTTTACGCTGCCATTTTCATGCGCAGCTTTGTTTTCTCCTGATGCTTCAGAACAGCTTTTCCTGGAAGAAAGGGTTTAGAATCAAAGGTCTTGTGCAGATTCTCAACAAGGTGGTGGGGAAACCTCATCATCTTCCACTGACCAGCCACAGAAGCTCGGTTCTTCTTTCTGTCCTTTTTGACGTGGCGAGGGGACGAGGCTACTTTAAGGGCTGCATGACCCCAGCGTAGAGGCCAAAATGGCCCACGCCAAGGCATGCCGCGTCTATTTGGGGCAGACTCGTCAACACCGAGGTCGTGCTTCTTGTAGACATAAGGAGTCGAGTCCAACTGGCTCAGGAGAACAGGTTTGACCTCTTCAGAACTGGACTCAGGCATGTTGGGCGACAGTCCTCTAGGAAAGCTGAGCATTTGGTTGGTGCGGGATCCACCCTGAACCCAGGGTGGGATCCTGTCAGAGCTCTTGGGGTGATAGGTCATGCCAAAGGGGCTTCCTCCTGGCTGATAGTGGGAGTAGGCGTTTGCTGGAGTAAGAGACATTTCATCATAACTGAAAGTTCTAGGCTGCTTTACGTAGCGAGCTGGTGGAGAGAGATCTGGGGCTCCATGGACTCCAGGGTACTCCAATCCCAAAGCAGCTGCACGAGCTGCAACACAGCAACACATTTTACTCAGCCTATTGTTTTCTGATTTATTTAGAAATGACAAATATACTCACTAATTGGTAATAAGAAATCAGTAAGTTAAAAGACGTGCCTCGGGCTGTTTTAGCACAGTACGCCCCTCCAGCTGAAGCAGAGCGGAGCGCCGTGATGCTGCAGAAGACAAAAGAACACTTTAACACATCACGCCTGACAAACAAAATGAAATTTTCAGAATCAAAATACCTGAAGAAGCACCAGAGGTGCATCCACTTCTGCACCGTCACCAGGAACGTCATGACAGCACAATCCACTTTCTGCTCCTTTTCAGCCACTTGGACTGCCTAAAAAACCTCACCTTGGCTTGATTTACTAATTACAGACAGCTGGTTGCCATAGAGACCAAAAACCAACCACTGAATCCAGCCACCCACTGGCAAATTGCTTCATTAAAGGAAATGGGTTACAATATGTGGTAGCTGCAGAATTCAGCCGAACTAGATTTTTAGATGTATTCTCATTTGAGGAAATACAGATTTAAAGAGGACAGAGTCAAACAAGCAGCAGCGGGTTTGCAGACAGAGCTTAGCTTGTCAATCTTTCATGGGCTGCAGCAGAAGTTAGCAAATCTATCTGATTTAATCTTCATCTGCTTTGCTATAATCCCATAATATTACCTCTGATGTTTAGCATAAAAGGTAACTAATTAAACTTTCTAATTCAGTGGACCTAAAATAAACGATAACATAAAATTTCTGCATGATGGCCACAAAAAATGATCTCATTAAGTTTGACCTGTTTCATTTCAGGGTTCACGAAACTCAAAAAACACAGAAGCAAACGTACATCAGTGCTAAATCAGCTTTATTTAGCATAAACACGTACAGCTCCAGACTGATTATCAATCAGAAGAATCTGGTTAGAGGACAAAGTAGTGAGGACTGGAGTCCTGCTGCTGTACGGCAACAAAAAAAAAAAAAAAAAGATGATGATGAGGGCAGCGGGAGAATTTAATGATTCACCCAAATTATTTCTGTCAGGAATGACAGGCCAACCAGGGGCTTGGTTCTATTCTGTAATTGGACGTTCACCTTTACTCTGATCCCATACTTGGGTAATTAATAGGCCCGGGCTTTATTTGAAGTGTGCCACGGTAAATTATGGATTTCAAATTGCAGGTGATGTTACACCAAAGTAGGGATTTGTCTCCCAGATGAGTGTAATACCATACCATACCATACCAATTTATTTATAAAGCACTATTTAAAAATAGCATGGCAGCTAACCAAAGTGCTGTACATAAAAGAGCCAAATGCTCGAACATAAACACAATGAAAGCATGGGAATCAGGTAAAAGACAAAAACAGCACCAATTCACAGATAAAAATTCCTACTAAAAACTAACAGACTAAAAGAACAAGTAAAAAGTAACAGCACTATTGAGAGTAAAAATAATGCAGTAACTGATAAAAACAAATTAAAAAGTCACATATAAAATCAAAAGAACTGCAAGATAGTGCAAGGTGTTAAAAAGTGAGCTACTGAATCATAAAAACCTAAATTAAGTAAAGTAAAACTAGTGCTGGACTTTCATGGAAATTGTCACGGGGCGAAGGCAAGGCTGAAAAAGTGAGTTTTAAGTGCCGACTTGAACCTGCTGACTGAGGGAGCCAAACGCACATGGAGGGGCAGGGTGTTCCAGAGTTTGGGGGCTGCGTAAGAGAAGGCACGCTCCCCCCGTGATTTATACCGGACCTTTGGAACAACCAGTAGCTGATGATCTGCTGAACGAAGGGTGCGAGTGGGGACATAGAGAGTCAGAAGGTCTGCCAGATAGGATGGAGATGGGCAATTCAAAGCCTTGTAAACAAATAACAAGACTTTGAAATGAATCCTAAATTTGACCGGGAGCCAGTGTAAATCTGCTAGAATAGGTGTGATGTGCATACGTCTGTTGGTGTTAGTTAGAAATCTGGCCGCAGCATTTTGTACCTTCTGTAGTCTGCTTAGGGCAGAAGCATTTATCCCAATCAGGACAGAATTTGCGTAGTCCAGACGGGAAGTGATGAATGCATGAATGACAGACTCGAGATGCGGGCGTTTGAGGATTGATTTAAGACGAGTGATGCGGCGGAGTTGGAAAAAACAGGACCTGACAGTGGTGTTTACTTGTGAAGTCATTGAGAGGTCAGAGTCCAGTTTCACACCCAGGCTGGTGGCACATGATTTAAGATTGAGTGAAGGGAGCGTTGGGACACCTGAAGAGCCAGTCGTGCTAGTGGGGCTAAAAAGTATGGCATCTGTTTTGCTGTCATTTAACCGTAAGCAGTTTTGAGAAAGCCAGGATTTGACCTCAGAGAGGCATTCTGACAATGCAGAAATTGAGTGCTGTTGGCTGATTTGAAGGTAGATCTGGCAGTCGTCTGCGTAGAAGTGATAGTTAACCCCGTGACTTGCAAGAATTTTACCGAGTGGTAGCATGTAAACTGAAAAGAGGAGAGGACCCAGGATAGAGCCCTGCGGCACTCCCCATGGAAGTGGGACATTAGGAGAAGAGCAGTCTTCTATATGGACACTAAAACACCGATCATTAAGATAAGACTTAAACCAGTCGAGGGCAGTACCGGTCACACCCACCCATGATTCAAGCCTGTGAAGTAGGATGGTGTGGTCTACAGTGTCGAATGCTGCGGTCAGGTCGAGTAACAGTAACAGCACATGGGAGCCAGAGTCAGTTAGAATCAGGATATCATTTAGGACCCGAATGTGTGCTGATTCTGTACTGTAATTACGTCTGAAGCCTGATTGAAATGGGTCAAAAAGCCCATTGTCATCGAGGTGAGAGGTAAGCTGCGTGAGAACCAGTTTCTCAAGTACTTTTGAGAGAAATGGGAGTTTAGAGATCGGGCGATAATTGGCACAGTCGGACTGGTCAAGGCCTGGTTTCTTTAATAGCGGCTGAACAACTGCATTTTTAAAAGCAGCTGGAAACACACCAGAGGAGAAGCTGGAATTGACAATATCCAAGACAGCAGGGGCCACCACTGGAAGGACATCGCGCAAAAGTTTTGGGGGAAGGCTGTCGTCCGGAGAGCCTGAGGGCTTCATAGCTAAAATTACGTCAACCAGACCAGAGAGTGTCAGATGAGTAAAACAGGAAAATGAGGGTGGACAGTGAGGCTCCACACAGGTAATCTGGCCTGAGTGGGGGAAGCTGGTTCTAATTTCCTGGATTTTGTGCAGGAAAAAATTCTGAAACTCATTGCAAAGAGCCCCTGAAAAGGGGGGAAAGTTAGGAGGAATGCCAAAAAGAAGTGGCACAAACCTATAGCCTAGACATCTAGACCAACCGTAGCAAAGATTTCACTCTGCAGGTTGGTCTAGCCACGCTCCGGTGTAACTTCAGTAGGGCTACCCAGGTCCACCAGAGCCGGCTCAAGCCTTTGTGGGGCCCTAAGCACGAGCATTATTTAATTGTGGTATATTATTTTCAAATATTTGAAAGTAGCATCAGCAGACAAACACTAAATTTGCAGTAAACAAGCTAAGTATACTATTTTTTGTTCCTAAAATATGGAACAGATGTGTCTAAAACGTGCAATCACTACAAAATAAAACCAAAAGGCACTATATGACACAAATGACGCTATGCATAATAATATATAAATTGTTTTTGGGAACTGCAAAAATCATTAAAGCTCACTACCTACGTTGCATAATTTACCTTCAATAATTCATAGCAATCAATAGTTTCTGATCAATGTGCCTGCTTCTGAGTACTTAAAGATTGTTTTAAGTCTGTTTTGATGGCTTGTACATATTATATATGAGAACAGTCCTTTGTCTTTATGTCCAGCTGTTTTATCTGATCTTTATCTTGCATTTTTTTTTATCTTATCTGTTTGTGTAAAGCTAACTATGTGTCTGTTGCTGCTGCCTCTTGGCCAGATCGTCGTTGTAAATGAGAATGAGTTCTCAATCCACTCATCTGGATAAATAAAGGTTAAATAAAAAAATAATAAAATGTTTCTATGTGTTTAATATAATTTAGTTTATATTATTAAAGTTTTTTAAAAAACTTTCTCATGCTATCTTGGTGCTCTTGGGGGGGCCCTGGTGGTGTGGGGGCCTCAAGCAGTTGCTTAACTGCCTAGGGCCGGCTCTGGGTCTCTCTTGTGAAAATTTGTAATCAAAAAGACTACAAATCAGACGTCGCATATATGACGTCACCGCAGAATCTCCTCTACCCCAGCGTAGCTACTGACAACATGGCCAGATTCATGGTGGTTTTCTCCACGTTTAACGCTCCTTCTTTAGTCCTGGAAGAAGGATTCAAAGAATGCAAAACTCACAGCAGTTATGCTTCTCCTCTTCTCCGTGTCTGATTTGATGATGTAAATTTGGTGTGACGAGCTTTTGTAGTCCGTTACGTCTTTTCACACAAAACCTAAAATAAATTTCCCACCTGTTGAAAATAAGTGCCTTCTTGACATCAAAATGTGTCTTTCATCCAGCCAGCACACATAGGTGGGCCCCATATGGGATCTATATGGGCAAGCCGTATGGGTCCCAACAGGGTTTGTCCTCAGTTTCCATGGTGGCCCCACAGGGGTTTGTCGGTGTTTGAGTCAAACCCACTGAAAACCCATGTAAATATTTCTGGGCAAACCCCAATGGGGCCACCTTGGAAACCACAGACAAACCCTGTTGTGACCCACATGGCTTGCCCATATAGACCCCATATGGGGCCCACCTATGTATGCTGGCTGGTACTTTTATCAGCTCATAGACTCCCATTCTTTTTCTTTTTTTTTGGCATTTGGGGACACATGGTGTGGAAGTAGATGGGCATGAGTTAAGCTTGGTCTATGATTAACGCGTCCGCGAGGTCCGCAAGGCTCCGCGCGGCAAAATTACGTCATTTTAGCAACCACGCCCCTCCGCGTGTCCTCGGCGCGGCCCAAAGTTTCCGCACCACGCACCTAGGAAATTTTCTAACTACGCGGACGGTCCAGCGTGGAAAAACATGGTGGACTGCAAGACCTCGTAGTGGCGGAGGTTCGTAAATACAAACATCTCTATGATTCAGCCCATAAAGATCACCGCGATCAAAATATTGTTAATAATTTGTGCTGTCACACTCGGAAAAGACGAGGAAGCAGTAAAAAAGTGTAAACCATCAGTGATTTCTACTTCTACTATGGTGTAGTGTTTTAATGCATGACGTAGAGCCTACATGCCCACTCTGGGAGAATATTGGCTCACAGCGGAGACAAGCCGCTGAAGGTAGGAAGGAACTATAAACGCTGCAAAGTCCGACGCGCGTTCCATCTGCGCGTCTCATTTCCCAAATGTACATGCGTCAAGCATAAACCAAGCTTTAGGCTCCTTTATATGTCCAAGGCACAGGCAAGGCTTTTGGCAGCACTGGGTCTACCATTGGCTCGGCTAAGTTTAGGCTGGACCCATCACAGCACTCTATGATTGTAGAGAGACGTTGGGTGAGCTCTGTGTCATTACACCAGAGCTATTTTTTTCTACAATGATGACAGAGCTGTGATGGAGCAAAACTACAAAGATGGCAGCGGCTTAGGAATGACGCTCATATGAAACAGCTTTGGAGGATTTAGTCTTTGGGCTTTTCTCTGAAACATTAGTAGACAGAGGCCCTTCTACTTCTTCAGTGGTGTATGGTGGACGTCCCTGTTGACTGACTTCCGTAGCGATGAAAACGTAATATAGTTCATTGCTCTGGTTGGCTCTAGTGCTGTCCAAATGACTGCAGAGACAGTTTGAAAGACAGCCGTAGATCCTGCCCCTATGATTGAGCTCTGTCTATGGGTTGTAGTCAGAATGGGATGTCTTGCCAGGCTGGCACAAACCCCTAATCAACCCAGAGACTGAACCTTTTAAAGGTGTCCTAGAATGCAATTAATCAACAATCTAAAACAGAGCTTTGAGCCTCCAAAAAGCATAAGAATTTTTTTTTTGGCTTTCATCTGTCCCAGGAGCCCTGATACAGGCCATTCTAAACCCCCTTACTCAGGCCTTCAGTGAAAAGAGCTGTTGACCCCTCCCACTCGGCCAGGACATGCTGATTGGTTGGTTTCCCCAGAAGGCCTCAGACACATGCAGGTTTGAGGAGGCGTGGCTCCCCCTTATGACATGTTAAGGAAGGCTTTCTCAGAACAGGAGGTTTTCTCTCGCCTTTTTCAACTTTCTCGTTTACATAAAAAGTAGGTCATGCTTTGACTTTTTGGCATGCTACTGTTGACCACCCAAGCTGTCTTATTCAACAACAAGGAAAATGTTGGTTTACATTCTAGTTCCCCTTTAAAACAAAGTACCAGTGTGTACCAGTGGCCTTGTGTTGCTAGAGACACTAAACAAGACTGAAGAAGGTTAAAACACACGACACACAGCCTCTTGGAGCATGCGGCTTTCTACCTCTTAACCTCAAGGTGTCAATGAGACTTCTCAGTCACCTCCCATCAACACCTCTGGGGCTCATTTGGGACGATCAGGAGAACTGTAGGTTTTTTTTCCTTCAGGAGCATCACTAGACTGCCAGATGACAACACAACACCCCGGTGATGCTTGTTTCCACCAAAAAGGTGCAATTAAATGCACTGAAATCCGATTCATGATGAAACCACTCACATTTGTTTTGGGCTAATTCTCTAAACTTGTGTAAATATGTATCAGAATCAATTAGGCCTATTAATATACAGTCCTCAGAGGATTCACATCAAAGCACACAATCCAATTAGGAGTGTTTACTGTGTAGATTGAAATGCTCAGCGTTCCGCTCTTAAACCCAATCCGCGTATCAGTAAACAGTGTGTGCCAGAGTGTCTTTACCAGTGGTTGTGTGTGGGTGTGTGTGTGTGTGTGTGTGTGTGTCTGAGATCCAGTGTGTTTGCGTGTATGAGCCGAGACAGAGATAAAGACTGTGAACATATGCAGCCTGGGAAGCTTTAATGTGATATTGTGAATTTGATTTGAATGATAAATTATTGGGGGGGGGGTCTGATTCAGAATCAAATGTGCAGCTAGATATGGTTTTCTCTCTGCCACCTCTTTATGAAGTACATTTAAACACCTTTTAGGTTCTATATTTTCAATTATAAATGATGCTCAGCAGGTGGAAATATAGTTCTGTGAACACGAATTGTGAGGAAGTGACTGAAATATTGAGGCAGCAAAAAGGAAATAATTTTGATATAATGTGAATCATTTTGTTGTAGAAACAGAAATAGTGGCTGACTGGATTATTTTTATTTAAAAATAAAAATCAAAGGGATGTTTTTTTCTTTTTAAAGACAATAAAACTTAAATTTTACGTTACCCATCAATGTATTTTTCATTTAGTGATTTTGGAGCAGACTGCATCTTGGTGTATTTGGTAGCACTGTAGCCTCAAAGTGAGAAGGTTGCAGGTTCAAACCCTGGCTGTGGAGTTAGCATTATCTCTTAATACGTGTGCTTTTTCTGGGTACTCTGTTTTCTAGCCTGGCAAGCCATCCTATATATATGTAAATATATAGTCTGGCCACGAGCCAATAAAACCACCCAGTCATGGGGCAGAATCTATGGTTGTTTTTCAAACTGTCTCTGCATGCTATTGGACAGCACTAAGACCAATTGGAGTAATGAACAACGTGACGTGCTCACCGCTACAGGTGCCAGTCAACGGGGCAGAGCGCCATACACGCCATACAAGAAGTAGCAAATACATCCTTTTTCTAAATAAAGGACTTAAAAGGACACTTTGCACTTTTGCTTGCTTTTAGCACCCCCTAGTGTCCGTTATTAATTCACACAGTGATTAAAAGCGAAAGTGAAACTTATCTCCTCGCTGTGCGTTCGTCTTTTTAACACTTTAATCTAACTGCTGAAATGTCTCCTCAGCCTTCATTAGCGTCTACAGGAGTGGTTCATCACTAACAAATCAGCTGTGTTCATGATCTAAAACATGCAGGAAACATGCTGGAAGCAGACTGCAGCACCAGGTATGTCAGCTCCTTTCTTTTCTAAGACCAACAGAGACCAGACCGGCACTCTGAAGTTGCAAATGTGGTATTCTGGCCACAGGGGGCGGTGGGGGTCTGAGTGACACTTCATTAACCCTGTAAAGGGTCATTTTAGCACATACTGGCTCATAAATGATTTAAAAATATGAAAAAGTCTCATAGTATGGCTTTAAGTACCTCTATCTGCTCGAGTCTCAAAGAACGGTTCAAGTCCAAATAGCCTAAAGTTGATGCCAAAGCCGTTTCAAATGAATGCAGTTCCTGAGTCAACTCCAACCTTGTGGTTTTTCTCTGTTGCAGCTCCCGTGTTCAGCCCTCCTAACAAACATACAGCGCTGTGATTGGCAAGACACAAAACTGTTCAGGCCAATGGTAGACCTGCTGAGGCTACAGTGGAGTGTGGCTAGACCAACCTGCAGAGCAAAATATTTTACTACTGCAGCAGTTTCTACAAAAATGGCGGTGAATGTGTTCAAGATGCAAAAAGTTCCTGCTAAACTCAGCTCTTGTTTATATGATGTTTGGTGCAGCGTTTAGCCTGTATTAGGCTTGCTGAGCTTGCAATTCAAAACAAGTGCATAATTTAGACTTTTCTGGAACATCTATTTCTCATATTTCAGCTATGCATAAAGTGTTGCTTACAATCTGTCCCTCCCAGCAGGTTTTCGAAAATAGAGGAAAGGATGCAACAACAAAAGTTTGTGAGAATGAAAGTATAATCACCAATGACACTGCTGGGATGGCTCCTTCAGTATCGGTACCAATTAGGAGAAGAGAACAGTCAGCAAATATTGCTTGTGATTTCCCAAACAAAAGCCTCTTGTGGCTACAATCTGCATGCCTGCAACATCTTGTTTTGGACACACAGTCACCTGTCAGGCCTCATTCTGGTGTTGTTGACTCCACCTCACATAGCGCTGTCCCAAAACTGTCTTCATGACCCCGGGATCGCAGATTAATTAATGCCTACCACTGAAAGGAGGGCTGTTTTTGTCCCACGTGTCTGTGTTCATTGGTAGAAACATCTCATAAACAACCATTTGGATTTTAATTACTTTCAGAGTTATTGTTGCACATAAATTCAAGATGGCTTCCACAGCTAATCCAAACGAAACACAAAAATGGCTTTAATTTGGTCAGTTTTATAGCCTAGAAAGAGTTTGCTCTGCAGGTTGGTCAGGCCACACTCCATTCCCAGCCAGCAAACATAGGTGGGCCCCATATGGGTCCCAACAGGGTTTGTCCGCGGTTTCTACGGTGGCCCCATGGGGGTTTGCCCAGAAAGATTTTTGCCCACATAGATTTTAACGGGCCCTACATGGGTTTTCAGAGGGTTTGACTCAAACACCGGCAAACCCCTGTGGGGCCACCATGGAAACCGCTGACAAACCCTGTTGGGACCCATACAGCTTGCCCATAAGCCCATATGGAGCCCACATATGTGTGCTGGCTGGGATTGTAGCCTTAGCAGGTCTACCATTGGCCCATAAAATTTTAGTATGGGCCAATCACAGAGCTTTATTTTTGCAGAGAGATGTTAGACGGGCTTTGAGTGACGGAAAATACTACAAAGATGGCGTCAGCTCAGGAACAGCACTCGTTTGAAACGGCTTTGGCATCAACTTTGTACGATTTAGACGTGGGCTTTTCTTTGAGACATGAGCAGATAGAGGTACTTAAGTCTTCTATTTTAAAAAAAGGATGTATTTGTTTCTTCTTCTTTGATGATATATGTCCCGTTCACTGTTTTGTTTTCCATAGTGATGAATACGTCATGTTCACTGTTTTCCTGCATTGATGTGTCTGTGATTATAACAGAAAAAAAACAAGTTGTAAAGAGGCTGAATCCGTCAACAAACTCAAACATCCACACATGTTCAATAGGGCAAAGTCCACTAACAATAACTAGATTCGTCCAGTCATGTCAATCGTTTTCACCACCATAAGAACGCACACACAGCATGGATAGAATGTATTCTGATACTTTGCTGTTTCCGTGTTCCTCTCGGCAGCCTGCCATTTGATCCATTTGTTAGTGATATTACGGCAGATGGTGACATCAATCCGTTTTGGACAAAATACATCAATGATGAATTCTGTAATTGGTCATAGCTGTGTCACATTTCAGCACTGAATGCATCAAGCAAACGGATGTACAATCACAGTTATGCAACATCCCATCTGCACAAACCTTTGAAATGCATTTCAGGTGCAGGAAGGAGGAAACCAATGCTTGGTTTTGCAGAAAGGAACTTGATACAGAGTCAACAGGAAGTTGGTTAAACTTGAATGTGTCGTAACTAGGAAGCCAGGGGCAAGCATTGGCTGGCGGTGATAGGAAGTGATTGAGCCATTTGCATGTGGGTATAAAACTCTGCTGGTGTTAGTCTGATCTACTGAACATCTGGATATAGTCTCAGATCACAGGCATGGTGCACATGTGGATGGTAATGAGAAGCTTTTTGTTTATTTTGGTTTCATGTCACACTTTTTTCCTTCTGCTAAACTGCACATTTACAGGTTTTGGTAAACTTTTACCCATGTTTTCCTCCTGTTTTAGTTGTCTGCCAAAGGTTGATTTATATGCACCTCCTCCAACGTTGTCCCCACTAGTACCAGCCTTGTCCCCGATTTGTACCAACCTTGGCAACCCCACAGCAGTGCTGATTTAATCCGCTAGAGTACACTTTCAAAATGAACACAAGCTGTTTTATTAGTATTATTGTCTCAAGACTCAAGACAAGAAATCAAATAAATGCAGTTCTACTCAAATTGTACATTAAAATTTACAACTCACAGCAATTGTACTCTCTTGTGGTCCTTGATGATGATTTAGTGTACTGGAGTATATACAGGATTGGTGGTGGAGATTCATGCAATGCAAAAAAAAAAAATAACAAAAGACAAGAGGCATCATGTTTATGAAATATAACAATGCTGAGTGAAGCTTGTGCCTCTGCATGCATAAGTGCATGAAGGATCTTATGCATGCAAGGTCATGGTGAAGTAGTAAATATTTTGTACCCAAAATGTCAAGAGGGGTTGGAATGGTGAAACATAATTAAGTTTCATTCACTATAAATGCAACTAAACTGTTGTTGTATAGTTTATATAGAGGATTAGAGGAGCAATTTGTTTTATGGGTTTTACGACAGCCTTAAGTGTTTTAAAACACGAAGCTATTTCTTGTTTTATGGTGATGCTTAATCCTTCTTGGTTGTTTATTGTAGGCTCTGTTTTGGAGGACCAAGATTTTTATTCTGACTTAATAAAAAAAGTCTGCATCTTAAAGCAACATTGAATAGTTTTTAACACATTAAGCTATTCTTTTAAAAGTGGGTTTCAGTGATTCTTGAGGTGGAAACTTTATCAACTTCACATTGGACAGCACTCTGCAGCCCTCTGCTGAGCAGAAACTGCATTGAACAGTTTCGTGGGATGGATAGGTTCACTAGGTGGAGCTCTTTACCTGCTTTATGGCTGTTAGCGGTTTAATCTGCCGATAGCTAATATAAGGCTAGTAGTTAGCCTTTTCAGTTTGCTAACTGTCAATAAAAAGCACAAGAAGAAGAAAAAGAAGAAATTTGCTTTATTTGTTGTCATCATGGCGAAGCCGGGAAGTAAAAGTAAGGTCTTTGGAGGTGAAGCAAAGAGCTAAAACCAGAGTGTTCATTGGTACGGCCTACGCTAGGTTGAGGGAGCTAAAGGAGGCTACAAAATCACAGACTGATGGTGACCTGGCTTTGTTACTACTGGACTTGTAAGTAATATATTTGTGTGGATCTTTTTACTTTTTACTACTTATCTAGTATTAGTTTGCTTGTGTTAGCGTTAGCTCATTGTTAGCGCTAGCTAGAGCAGGCTGTGGCAGGGTTGTTTACGACAGTTGCAATTACCAGTAGGGTAGAGAAGATGGAAGCTCTTTAGTGTCACTTTAAGTTCTGGATGGTTTTACGACAGCTTTTCTTTCCTTTATAAAAAAAAAAGGTGGTTTCTCGTGACGCTGTAACCGCCATCTTCTCACCTTTGCAAAGGTTTCATAAAAAATGATTGTTAAATCTTTTACACCAGACTCTTGGTAAAGATTATTTTTCCACTACAGGGTACAATTTATCAAAGGGGGACATTTTACTGGCACCCATTAGTTTTCGTGGAGGCGTCACCAAATCGGAATGCAATGGAAAGCAAGAAGGTCAGAATGATGCATGAAGCATGATGGCGTCTCAACTTACAATGAATAAATAAACGAACGAACGAATGAAAGAACAAACAAACAAACGAGGGGTTGAGAAAGCTAGAACAGGTGATGATTCTGCAGTCAAAAGTCAAGCTACGGGTAACTGAGGACAGACATAAGTCAAAATCCAAAGAAAATACACAAACACCTTCAGACTGAACATCATTTACAAGGATAAAGAAGTAAACAGAGTTAAGTAAACGAGCAGGACTTAACCTAAACAGACTATGACTATCAATAATCTGAAAGAGGGAAATTCATCTCAAAACCAGCACACCATGGAAAACAGCTGACTCTTCTGCTGTTGATGGTAGATCCTTGGATCAAGGCCTTGCCAGAAATTAATTTCCCTCCCAAGGAAATCTTGCTCAAGCGAAGTAATCCTCCCATTGTCTCCTGCTTGGCCTGAAGACAGGAAGAGTGCATTTTCTAGGTAGTCTGAGCAGTAATTGGCCTCTGCCACATTAATGAGGAGTGGACAGCTGCTGTAGCTGTAGAGGGCTCTGCATTGACTGAACTGATAGTATAAAAGAGCAAAATACCTCCCAAACAAGGCGCTCCGATTTTAAAACCATCCGTCTTCTTCAGAAGTCGACAGTCGGGCCTCGCCTGGTGTCTTTCTGCGGGAAAACGCATTCCTAACAAGCATCACTGATTCACTTATTATATGAAATTGGATGTTTTCAGCCGAGGTGCTCTGTATGAAATGGAAAATAATTTTGCGGGTCTTTTGAGAATGCTTAACATGGTTTCCGTTGGTGCAAAAATAGCTTTTCAGTTTTCCTGTTCTCCATCACAGCTTTGTGCCGGGTTCTCACATAGCTGCTGTGTGGAAGGAAACAAAGCTGATATGATGGAGGGTTTTTCTCCCCCCTTCTTTTTTTCTCATCATTCTCCATATGTTGTGTCGTTTGGGGGTATGCTGGTGTCTGTGCTTGGCAGGTCTTGGCTTCTTTCCTCTGTTCGCGGTGTTTGTGCAGCCCTCTTTGTCTGTCAGCACCCACCTGTCCTCGCCTTCTCGATCTGGCACACACACTCTTACGTTTGTAGTTCCTGGTCACGTTGAAAGTTCACATATTAAATGCAGAACATGTAAAATATATTATAACAACCAGCAGCGTAAGTATAGAGAACGATAAAGCAGAATTTCTGAAACAACAATAAAACATGTTTTGGTATTATAGTTTTCCCTTATTATAGTTATTACCTAATCTCTTCACATCCACAGCAGCGAGGCAGCAATATCTCATAGGAAATAATAAAATTTGCCACATTTAGAAAAAGGGGTTGGAATTAAAGGTGGAATGTGGAACATTTTAATAAAAAAAATAATACCTTCATGGGGCGTTTAGAGGTGTGCAGAATGAATGTACAGTTGTTCCTTTAAAAGCTGTATTTATAAAAAAATAATTATCAAAATTTTATTTTGATGGGCACGACACTGAGTTTATGTTTACATCTACCAGCCACTAGAGGGCACCATGGTGGTAAAAAGTCCGCTCAGCAAGGCGATGCTCGGACTGTGTAAAATGGTGGACTCGACAAGTCAAGCAGCTGATTCTGAGCCCAGAAGATGTTCTAACGGTACTGTTGTAAAATAAACTTATTAGTAGAAATGAGTCCTTACTCTGTACGATTTATCACTTGGACATGATGCTGGCTGGTCACTTCATGTGTCAGCAGTGAATCAACATCCTGACGGCTGGAAAATTAGTTCCGTTGTTGCAATACCACCTCTAGACACTAGATGGTGTCTGTGTTCCATATTCAACCTTTAAAACTTTTTCACATGTCAGCATTTTCTATTCCATCCATCCATTTTCTTCCGCTTATCCGGAGTCGGGTCGCGGGGACAGCAGCTTAAGGAGGGAAGCCCAGACCTCCCTCTCCCCAGCCACTTGGGCCAGCTCCTCCAGGGGAATCCCAAGGCGTTCCCAGGCCAGCCGAGAGACATAATCTCTCCAGCGTGTCCTGGGTCTTCCTTTGGGTCTCCTCTCGGTTGGACGTGCCCAGAAAACCTCACCAAGGAGGCGTCCAGGAGGCATCCTAATCAGATGCCCGAGCCACCTCAACTGGCTCCTCTCGATGTGGAGGAGCAGCGGGTCTACTCCGAGCTCCTCCCGGATGACCGAGCTTCTCACCCTATCTCTAAGGGAGAGTCCAGCCACCGAGATACTTAAACTCCTCCACTTGGGGCAGGACCTTGTCCCTGACGTGGCAGCATTGACTGTTAAAATAATGGACAAAACCTCCGTGATGTCACCCATAGGTTTCTGAGGCTTCGACTTGAAGCCAAGTGGGCGTTTTCAATCACCGCCAACTTGGCTGTCACAAGTCTCGTCAGACAATCCAAAAATGGGCAAAGAGGTGGAGCTGAGTGCAAGGCTCTGAGTATCTGAGTAAGCCATTAACATCCCAGCTACGAGCTAACTGAGCTAACCAAGCTAACCGAAGCTAACAGATTTTGTTTGTTTTAAAACATGGATTGCAGTACCCAAATTTGACCACAGGATGTCATTCTTACTTCATGCACCTTCAACATCATAGAGATTCATGTTAATGTTAGTTTATGGACCTTCACGTTTCTCATTCCTTTCAAAATATACATTTAATTTAGTAGAAATATGATGTAAAATGTAAGAATAAGAGATTTTAGAGATTGTTGGACATCTAAAGGGCTTCAAAACGTATTTTCATTTAATAAACAAATTAGAAATACAACAGACGTGTAACATACATAAAGATAATACTTTACCTACCTTCCTTATTCTACATGAGTAAATTACCAAATATTGGTTTAGTTATATTAATGCATTTGTCATTTCTTCCCCATATGGAGGCATGAGAGGGATCTGTCGACCATCTGGAATCTAACCCCTAACATTTTTGCACCCCTCACAAAAGACCTCCACCCTGTAGTCAACATTCATTCATTCCAGTTGTGCTGAATAAAACTGATTTGGGAGTATTTCACTGGAAAACGACACCAGGAACCATCTTCACAGGGGTGGTAGCTTATCTGTGCTGACAGAAAACGGCAGCGCTGCTGTGAGACCAGCATTAAATGCATTGTTGTAAAAGAAAAATAAAACAAAGTTACTCCAAAACACATCAGTATATTCTCCTCCAGTGGCGAATGCGGTGGATTGACAGGTCAAACAGATCAGGAAGTGGCAACTGGTTGCTGGGGATTGAATAGGCGATACATTATAGATGAATTATACCTTTGACATTTTTGTCGCCTTTGGCATTCAGCGCAGCACAGCTCAGTTCCATCCCCATCTTGGCAAAAATATCTGCTGGCTGTGGGACGGAGAGCTTCCCTCCAGGTGAGGCAGCAAGTGCAAGGTCAACCAGCCAGTCCCAGCCAGCTGGGATAAACCGACCATGAAGGGATCAAAACAAAAGAATCTCTAATTCCTGGAAGTCTTACATAGAAAACCCCCGTGGATGGATTTTGTGGATGTTCTGGGACAATTTATTGCAATTTACAGCACAGGAGCCGGTGAAATGCAGGCTAATTTTAGCATTGACGTCACCGTTTGGAGCCTCATTTGTAAACAATGCATCACCTTTAGCCTCCCTTTGCTAAAATGTAACTCTAGTATCATACAGAGTTGTTTATCAGAGCGTTCAATCAACTCAGAGTGCATTACCACGGGCAAGCAGCCAGGGAAAATGAGGTGTGATGTGACAGGAACCTGGAAGTTCATATCGAGTCTCACCATTAGCGACCAGCATTAACGAGCTATCCAAACATTACAAAAAAATGACAATAATAATCAAAACCTCTATAGGTTCACATGAAACGACCAAAAATCTCCCACACCTCATTTATGATCAGGTTCTTTGTTGTACTGAATTGATTTAAAAACAGAATCTGTCAGGAAAATAACAAAAAGCTTCATTTCAGACGAGCAGTTCAACACGGCACCTTGTTCAACCTCAACAACAAAAAGCAGAACACCTGAAATAGTAAAAAAGAATCACAGGAGACTTTAAAGAGATAACTAGAGCAGCCTTTGATTGCAGAGAACACCAGAATGCCTTAAAGTGGAGCCCAATCATAGCCGCCACTTTTGCAGTCACTGTATGATAAAGCTTTTCAAATGACTACAGAAAAGAAAAAAGAAGACGTGTCTATCGCCGTACGTCTTTCACATGTGCAGCTCTGTATTCTGAGCCGGGCTGTTTGAATGAAAGGAGAATAAAAGAGTTTTTGTACTGAAATGAACTCATCCTGTAACAAGAACAACAGATTTTACCTTTCTAACACATTGATGAAATGTTACACGTAGTTTATGCGTAGTCTATGCAACTTTTTCATATGTTTAAATCATTTTCTTGAGCCAGTATGTGCTAAAATGACACTCAGACCCCCATCACCCTCTGTGGCCAGAATACCACACTTGCAACTTCAGAGTGGCAGTCCGGTCCCTGTTGGACTTAGTAAAGTGGAGCTGACATGCCTGGTGCTGCAGTCTGCTTCCAGCATGTTTCCTGCATGTTTTAGATTGTGAACACAGCTGATTTGTTTGATTTAGTGATGAACCGCTCCTGTAGACACTAATGAAGGCTGAGGAGACGTTTCAGCAGTTAGATTAAGGTGTTAAAAAGACGAACGCACAGCAAGGAGATAAGTTTCTCTTTTGCTTTCGCTAATGGACACTAGGGGGTGCTAAACGCAAGCCAAAGCTGTTCCTTTAATTCCTGGTTTCAGAGCCAATCATATACAAGCTCACGGGGTTGCCAAGTCTGCATCAGCAAGCACAGCTTGTAATTAGACACCAGCAGAATTGAAGCCAGTAAGGGGAGCGGCACAGAAGCAAAAGAGAGTAAAAAATGTGTTTTATTCTAAAAAAAGGGTGAAGAAGGCTAGAGGCTAACATTGAGCTAACAATGCTAACTGTAAATTTGAAATACCTCAAGCTACTTTTTCAATGACCAACAGCTCAATATTACAGAAATGTATCAACTCACTGTGTATGACTCGTCATCTAGAATCTTCTGGTGCTGATCTGGCAACAATTGCTGAGAGCAGACTTGTTTCTTATGAAACATGGGCTGCAGTACCCAAATCTGACCACAGGTTGTCATTCTCACGTCATGCACCTGTAACTTGTGTTCAATTCATACTTTTCCCAATGATGCAAATGAACTTTTCCAGAAATGTTAAGAAGTATTTTAAAAAATAAATTCAGCTTTTGTTAACGCTGGAAAAGATTTGTAAAGATAAGTAATGTGGGCCAAGATGTGACTAATTACAGTCAAATAACAAAACAAAGAAAATGACATTATGAGGAAAAAACTGCAAAAAAAATTGCAAAGATAGAATTAGCAACCTGAAAATGGAAATTTCATCACATCATTTGCACAAATATTTTCCATTTGTGGTCTTTTTTTCTTGCAATTTCATGTTTCCGTCTAATTAACAACATCCGCAGCCCAGTTAAATATAAGTTTTACATTTTTAAGAAACCGCTGCAGCTGGAGAGTGCTTAGCATCAATTTTTTTCCTTTGGTTGGAAACCCAAATATATTTTTATCACTAAACAGAAATAAAATCCTAAATAAATAAAGGAGTGTGCAAAATTTATAGAAACCCCTGCAGTTGTTGAGATGTCAGTCTGGATTAAAATGTTGGACAAACCGTCTGTCAAAGAACTGAATGAGAAATATCTTAATATTGGTGCTGATAATCATTCCACACAGAATTTTCATCCTCATCTGTCTTTCAGAGTGATTAGCTGTCGTTAGAGAATTTTTGCACTTTCTTTTCTGGGTTACAGGCCGAGTTTGACGGCATGTCACGCTTCTCTCTTCAAGGCGCTGTGTGCATTTCGTTAACCAGTGAATCACCAACTCCAGACTCATTTAAACAACTGATTCACTCAAAGGGATGGAAAGGTGTTTGGCTCCCAGAGATCAGTAAAAAAAAAAGTCAGCAGGAGAAAAGAAGAACCTGTGACACTGGCTTCAAGTGGAGTTAATGCTGAATATTTCATCAGGCCTTTTTACGCTGAAGAGCGGGATTCCCCAGGGAGCGCTGTGATGTGCTCGGATTCAGAATGGCCATTCCTGCACTTTCACATCAAGGTAAGTTTGAGAGGTATTGATCTGAGGAGGAATCAATCTCCCCGATAGAGTCAGTTAGTGTTTTATTCATCACTTCATCTGTCAGTCTGTTTATCCAGACACATATCCGCTTATCAAAGGTTTTCCTCTGTCACTAATTGAAATCATCTTTAATTTTTCATTTGCCGCTGCCGTTCTCGTCTGGTGATCCCGCTGATCAAGCAGGTGTAACGCAGGGATGTGATAACCTTTGCCAAGCTCCTGCTTCTTCACTGAAAAAGCCTCCTGCAGTGACTGATTATAATAATAAAACCACAATATTAGCTATTTGCCAGAAACAATAATGAGTGTTATTATCGTGCATTTAAAGGTGTCCTAGAATTAAAAGCCACATTTACCTTGTTGTTGAGGCAGCTTGGCACATCTAATGGACCATTCCAAAAGGTCCGTGCTGTCTCTGACCAGCTTTTTATGAATGAGTGATGTTGTAGGTGACGGAGAAACAGTTTGGTCTGAGAAAAACTGGTTGAACACATCATCAGTGTTGCCAGACGTACGATAATTATTGTATTTGTAGAATCATTTAGCCCTCTGTACGATCATAAATCTATAATAGGGTAATTTTAGATCTTCATTGTGTGGAATCTGCAGCTGAGGATTGCATCCAGAGACATTCCTAAAGCTAAAACTACTTTAAACACTATAATGCAGAACAATGCTCGCTATAGCTACAGCTAACGCTACTTTGTGGTACTGCTAATGCTAGCCAGAGCTACTTCTAACGCTAGCTTAAGTCACTGCTAATGCTAGCTCAGCACTAATGCTAGCTCAGAGCTAATGCTAGCGTCCTCGTTGGACCAGAGGAAAACAACACAACAGAATAATGTTGGAGCACTCACATTCCAGGATGTACTGGGAATGCTAGATATATCCATAGCTTGCAGTCCAGTCTGTCAGAGTACAGCTTGTCCGCACCACACACACACACTCAAGCCTACTTTATACTTCTCTGTCTGCAGAGGTGCGGAGACACGCATCTCCATAATCTGTGGTTGCAAAGGCTCTCCAACAGGCTCACAAGGACAGATGGAGTAGAGCCCAATTTTCTTATTATTCGTCGAAAGCGAAGGAGACCACAAGCCTGTGATTGGTCAGGATGACGCTTCTTTTAACTTCATCAACAGCACCGCCAGTGCCCCCACAATTAGCTGAGGTTTATGTGTGTGTGTGTGTGTGTGTGTGTGTGTGTGTGTGTGTGTGTGTGTGTGTAAACGTTCTGACGGAGAAGTATAAACTAGGCTGCACCGTGAACCCCTCCTCAGGGGATAAACCAGTCTTTCCATTATGGGTTTGGACTAGTGCTGGGTATTGTAGCCAATTTTCTAAATCGATTCAATTTCGATTCATAAGGCTCTGAATCGATTATTCATGATTCGATTCAATTCAGTCTGGTCTTAAATATTCATTTTTGGATAGGATCATATAGCATTGTCGCTTCTGCGTGTTTCTCTTGATATGTGCATTTAGCGTCTTTTTACATTCTTTACATTTAGCGTCTTATTGTTGGAATTGGGTGTTGCTGAGGTAGAAAACAACGTCTACAGCTTCTTCCCATTAAGTTGATGTGTAGTTTGTGTATACTGGTACACATTAAGCATGTTTTTGGAACTAAGTTGTACCCAGAAGTGCCTGCAGATCCGGTCCCAGGTCCGTCTGGTTCAAGGGGAAAAACCGATCTTAGGCCTAATGAATGGATTTTGCAAAATTTATATGACATCGATCCAAAATCGATTAAATCGATTTTTTTACCCAGCCCTAGTTTGAACAATCATCAGGGCTCCTGGGCCATTGTGAGCCCCAACAAAGATTAATCTGCTATAGAGGCTCAAAGATTGTTAAAAAACGTTGTAATAAGACATATTTAATCAAACTGTATCTACAGGCCTGTACATCTACCATTTCAGCTGAATAATCCTATAAACAGCTGATTTTCCCCTATCAGCTCAAACGAATAGAATAAATTAACAAATGCATGTTACAAAGAGTGAGAGACATCGGACATCACAGTCTGGCACACAACCAAAGTAATTAGTAACCCAAATTAGCCACAACGCTAAGGTACGATTTGAAAGCTAATTTATTTTTAACATACTGCCAACTTATTTGACACTAGTGAGTGTCGGGTGTTACGACCCAGGAATCCCCCGCTCTGAGCAATCTCAAACCTCCAAAACGCTAATAGTATGCAAATGCCATTTGACCTGGGTATAATTTACACGCCATGCTGCATACATATTCATAAAGTCCTCTGTGCTTTAGGGCTCAATATTTTCTGATACAATAAACTGGTCATAATTCATGCAGAGCTGACTTCTGGTCAGGTGACGTCTGGCTGTTAATTCCTATTTGTTTTGGAACAAAAACACAACTTCTTTTTCCTTTTGATGCCAGAACTGATCTATAAACAAATGACTTGAACCCGAGCCATTTAAATATGACAAAAAAAACAACTAAATAAACTTGGACAGTTGGGTCAATCAAGCAAAGCCTCACAAGTGGACTCGGTTTGAAAAGGATCGTTGTATAGCGGTGCAAGCGTGTCGTCACCTGCTGCACTCGGCCCTCCACGCTCGCGGGAGCAGCGGCTCTTTCGTGTGAATGAAGCCAAAGTAAAACGTTGATTAGAAGCCAAGGCAGTTAGCGATCAAAAAGGAAATTACTTTTCCTGTGGATGAATTGCATATCAGGATCAATTAATGCTGTGGTGTCTTAATTAAGTCTCTGCAGACGAGAAATGAACGACTGCTGAGAGGAAACCTGGCACGTTCGGTCCAATTCTGTGGGTGGAAAACCGAGGCGGGAGAAAACAGATCTGTCTCAACAGGAAAAGAAATCAAAACCTATGTTTTGTACACAATTATCATATTATCAATAATCATGTGGCTCCATACCCGTCTACTGCATCAATACTGCACCCCTGGTACTAATTACCTGACCTAGGATGAACCTTGTCAAAGGAAATAAACACAATGACTCTTACATGTTTATTTGAGAAGACATCCCTGCCTGACTTCACGACTAAATGCACCAGAAGGTCAACAGTTTGCTGCTGTGGGAAGCTTAGGTTGATGTAGAGGTTTAAAAATAACATTTGCATGAAATACAAGGACTTTTTTGGAGATTGGAGCCGTTCTTATAACCTGGCAAGTCATCCTATATGTAAATATATAGTCTGGCCATGATCCATAGACAGAGCTCAATCATGGAGGCAGAATCTACGGTTGTCTTTCAGACTCTCTCAGATGGACAGCACTAGGACCAATCAGAGCAACATGACGTATCCATCAATATGGAAATCAGTCAATGGAGCAGTCTGATATGCTGCCAAAGAAGAAGGAGTATCTCTATTTCCTACTTCCATCTCAGCTCTGACATAATGCTGCTAAGTCCACCCAACGCTGTGATTGGCCCAGTCTACACTTAGTGGGGCCAATGGTAGACCTGCTGAGGCTACAATGGAGCATGGCTAGATCAACCTGGTGAGCAAAATCTATTATAATGACTGAAAAATGACCTGCCCTTTTATAGCGCTTTATACTACAATCAATCACACACGTTCACACACTGATGGTGATGAGCTACAATGTAGCCACAGCTGCCCTGGGGCACACTGACAGAAGCGAGGCTGCTGTACACAGGCGCCACTGATCCCTCCGATCATCAATATTTGTTGAACAGAAATGCTATTTCTCCAAATTGAGGCCATGCTGTCGGCTGTCAACAATGGCTAAGAAAGTATTTATTACATTTCATAAAAATATACTTCAAAAAGGCAGGGAAAGTCAAAAAGGGATGCTAAGGGTTTGCTTTTAGCACCCCCTAGTGTCCGTTAGTGAAACCAAAAGTAAAACTTATCTCCTCGCTGTGCATTCGTCTTTTTAACACCTTAATCTAACTGCTGAAATGTCTCCTCAGCCTTCATTAGTGTCTACAGGAGCGGTTCATCACTAAACCAAACAAAACAGCTGTGTTCATGATCTAAAACATGCAGGAAACATGCTGGAAGCAGACTGCAGCACCAGGCATGTCAGCTCCACTTTACTAAGTCCAACAGGGACCGGACCGGCACTCTGAAGTTGCAAGTGTGGTATTCTGGCCACAGAGGGCGGTGGGGATCTGAGTGCCATTTCATTAACCCTGTAAAGGGTCATTTTAGCACAAACTGGCTCAAGAAAATGATTTAAAATATGAAAAAGTTGCATAATATGGCTTTAATACATTTTATGTTTAACAGATTTTGTGTCGCTGACTTTGATTTTAAAAATGAAAAGCAATGATCTCATTAAAAAAACTAAGGTTAATGGATTAATTGAATTTATTTTCTTTGGCTCGTTTGTTTGGCAGATACAAAACAGTACACGCGTGGTAATATGCAGAAATCTGTGTTCAGTTTGTTAGGTGAGCTTTCCGACCATATGGTGCGTGTTAAGTGTCTTTGTTACGGTTTAAATTTACATAAAACACTTTTATCTCTTTAAACAGATTCATTAAAGAACACATCCTTACACACAATGAAAACCACACCAAAAACAAAGCGAGACAAAGGCTGACTGGAAATGAAACCAGGTTTCTGTTTTCCCTCCTGACTCCGCCTCTGGGACAACACGCGGTGACCCAGTCGCATCGGTAATGCATCCCGGGCTCCTGCTGCTGAGCTGATGCTCCCCTCTGCCCACCTGCTCACAGCGCGCTCTCCAGAGGAAGGCCTCCCATTGACTCCATGCACACACCTCCATGATTTATGAGCCATCTGTCGCATCTGATGTTCCTGTCGACTAAGACAGGATGTTCCCGGCTGGCGCTCTACATCGCTCTGCGTGGGCACCGCCTGGGTATGCCAAGGTCCAGTGTAATTAAATTAAACCAAGCGGGAACAGAGCGGTACCCGTAATGCAAATTTAAAAGGTAAAGGGACATAAAAAGCAACAACAGACATTGTATTTTTACTGTTTTGTGAGTTTTTTGTCTATAAGGTCAAAGAGATAACTGGAAATTGTAATTAGCTCACTTTTTATGTCTATCAGAACATTGGTATGAATATAAATCACATCTCAAGCTCCCGATTAAACAACACTGCAACAACAGCACCTGTATGCAACTTTAAGGATTTATCTGGGAATGATTTTAACTTTTTTCCTGCTCATTTCAGCCAAAACTAAAGAGCTGGAGGTATGTTTAATTATTTATTTGTCAGGGTGCAAAAAAAAAGAAAAGGTAAAGAAAAATACAAGAAGTCTAAGGGAATAAATCCCTTCGTGGCATCATCGATTTCAATTTTTGGTGGTTGAGTGGCCAGAGCTACCCCCAGATGGAGAAGGTGTTTGAGTCGGAGCAGGGGGAGAAAAATCAAGCTGAAAAGGTGTAACGTGATGCGGTTTCAGCGCTTCACTTCATGTATACTTCATGCAGCCGGCTGCTGCAGCATGACTGTTTTTAAAGTTTCAGGTGTGCTGCTAAACTAGGTTTTCTGATCATGTGGGGCCACATGGAGAGCAGATACACTCAGCCATGCTAACTAAGTAAAGCATGATCGCTAAAATCTGTAATCTGTATATCTTTTATGTCCAAGACCATCTTTTTATTTGTGGACTTTATTGGGACAGCTCAGTTCTTCTTCCTGCTCTCACACACATTTTAAGTTGCACTGGTCCTCCTAACAACCACCGAGTCCAAAAATGGTGAGAAACACAACAGAATGGGAACAATCTGGAGTTAAAACTTGAGTCAAACTGAGGACTCAGCTCTGAATCAGTCGTTGCACATGAAGGAAAGAAAGACACAACATAAAGCGACGAGACAGGTAAACAGCAACAGCGTCAAAGCAGAGAGCATCACTAATACTAAACAGCTTGATGCTTCAGGACATGACCGGGACAAAAAAACAACACACTAGTCTTCAACTGCTGACTAGATCGTTGTGCTGTGTCTCTTATAGTTTAACAGCCACAAATGTTCCTGGCTTCCTGGACAGCTGAAGACAATTATTTTATTTCAGTAATAGCTGTTAGATATTTTATGTGGGCTTTTGTGAAAAATCTATGAAAATAAATATCCTATTTGCTAATAGCTCCTTATAGGACCTCAATTTTTTTTTTCCTGATCAAACTGAGATGCTAACAGCTAGTCTTTTGAGGACCTATTCCGTAGTGGATTACTTCTGCCTTACAGCAACTCTAAATTGATTATTACTGTCTTACAAAAACTTGAATCTCAAATATCACGTAAACACAATCTCAAAAGTTGAGGTTAGTCATTTAGAGCTAGCTGAGCTAGCTGTCGCACCAAATGTTTATTCTGAAACACTTCCAATTGCATTTTTTTAACTAGAATGCCATAGCCTGCTGTAGCTAGCGTTAACAATGAGCTAACGCTAACACAGGCCAAATCATACTAAATTAGCCTCTAATTAAAAAGATCCACACTGTTGGACAAAAAATATTATTACTAATAAGTCCAGTAGCAACAAAGCCAGGTCACCATCAGTATGTGATTTTGTAGCCTCCTTTAGCTCCCTCAAGCTAGCGTAGGCCGCGCTGATGTTCACTCTGGTTTTAGCTCTTTGCTTCACCTCCAATGACATTACTTTTACTTCCAGGCTCCGTCATGATGCCAACAAAAAATTATAACTTCTTCTTTTTCTTCTTGTGTTTTTTATTGACGGTTAGCGAACTGAAAAGGCTAACTACTAGCCTCTTTTTTTCCCCCCATGTCCTGTTTGGCTGTATAGCAAACAGAATTGATGTCTGAGTGCCGAAAACAAGCCTTACAGTTTTATTCTCACAGGTGGATCGTTATAGATTCAGCTATAACACCCTGCCTGATATCAGAACTTTATTAGAAATGTTTTCGGTGGGTTAAAATTTCAACGGACACAGAAGAGAAAGGGAAATTGGGGACAGAGAAGGAGGGGGGGGGTTCACAAAGATAAACAATAAAGGATGCAAAAGAATCCAATTCTAGACCTGCAGAAAGAGAAAAAGAGAAAGAAAAAAAAGGGGACACAAAAAAATACAACAGAGCCAAAACATCCGCCAGAGCCCAGAGCTATCGGCAGAGTAAACAGCTAACAACCGTAACGCAGATACAGCGCTCCACCTGCATCTGTATCCGTCCCACAAAATGGTTAAGTGCAGTTTCTGGTCCACAGAGGGCTGAAGAGTGCTGTCAAAGCTGAAGTTTCTAACTCAAGAATCACGGAAACCCACTTTGAAAGCAATAGCTTAAAGTGTTAAAAACTCGTTAGTGTTGCTTTAAATTAAGTGAAATATGATTTTAATGTTTAATTAGACACAAGGCTGACGGTCCCTGCAGAAAAATTTGTATTTATTGTGTTTTTCCTGGTTGATTTTTGCAGTCATTTAAACAATCAGATGCAAAACAAATTCATTTTTTTTTGTGGCATGGTGGCATCATTTCTAGTTGGCTTTTTATTTCCTCATAAATCATCAAAAATCCTAAAAACAAGAATTCAAAACAACACGTGGGACAATGAATTTTTTTAAAGTAGTATTAAAAAAACACGCTAAGTTAGTTTTTGGTCATGCCAGCTAACATCTGGCAGCCATGCAAGAAGACATTAGATTGACGGATCCACCTGTGCACAGTCACAACCTATTCTCTCAGGAACACTAGAGTTAGTTAACAGCTTTTCCTGTGAAAAAATTCTTGCTTTTTACTTTCATTTTTTAATTATTTTTCAATCAAACTGGCATGTGGCTGCACTGTTATTCATCCAGAACCTCTTACACTGTTGGTTAAAGCCTCCTTTGTTGAAGCAGAGAAGCGTGTTGAAAGCAATAAGTTAGTAATTATTTCAGTCAAGTGTGTTTTTGTGTCAGTTTCCTTTGACATGCCCAAGATTCTTATTTGAGATAATAAATAACTGCAAAAAAACATGCAAAAAAGGCATTCCTCATTGATTTTTGTCTATTTCAGTGAGGAAAAACAATTTTTATTAAACCAAACCATAAAAAACGAGAATTAATTGCAGCACAGCTTCAAGACCTCTTTGCAAGGATAAAATATTTGATGAGGAAGCACATGTCCTAACAGATCTGTGCAAAGGGACGGCCTTCACCAGCAGCTGCAGCACTTGGCATCAACCCCACCCTCCTTCCCTCTTATTCCCTGAATGACACCCCCTTCATCTAAGATCACTGAGTCTTCAACTAGAGTTGCTTCATTCTCCTCACCCAAAACACCAGACAGGCTCTGCATTGATGCTATATTTATAAGTAGGTAGCTGCAGCGTGAGGAGAGATCGTGTGCCTCAGGTCTTCTTACCTGCAACCCACAAGTTCACCTACGCACAAGAGCTCAGGTTATCTGATGTGAGCTGTTGTTTGATCCACGCTGACATGCATCAAGTCTGAGCATGTATGTTTAATGCCTGATGACACGTCGGTATGAGGGCAATAAAATATTAATGGCCTAATGAGAAAAACCAACATGCTGTGCACTGCTCTGACCGAGTGGATTTGTTGTGTAACTTATACACTCGCAGAGCTTTGTGTCAAGGAAATGCTTAACGAACGAACACCGTGCGATCGTCCATCAGTGCATCTTCCCTCGCTTAAAGTCAACCACCGAAGCTACTGTTGCATGATGATCACAGCTTGCAAAACGTGGAAGCCATATGGCACTCCCGAGGCTTTCCTTGGAGGAAAAGCTTGTACTTTTTGTTGCTGCTTGTGTGATTTTATTTTATTTTTTTGGAGTGTTCAATATGTTTACACAAACTTTGATCAGAAAACGTCCTCCAGGGCTTTGAGTTGGGACGAGACATTCTGTTTCACAAAGAGCAAAGCGGAGGTTCAATGAGAAAAGTTCTTTTTGAAAAACGATCGATCGCTCTGAGATTCACATGCATGCTGAACATGAAGATAGTCTTCTACCCCTATTTCTTAGCCTGGCAAGCCATCCTATACATGTGCATATATAGTCTGGCCACGACCCATAGACAGAGCTCAGTCGTGGGGCAGAATCTATGGTGTCTTTCAAACTGTCTCTGCATGCTATTGGACAATGAACAATGTGACGTACTCATCGCTATGGATGTCAATCAACGGGGCAGTCCTCCATTCTCTGTTGAGGAAGACTCAAATACAAAATTCTTTTTCTAAATAAAAGACTTAAGTACCTCTATCTGCTCTTGACTCAAAGAAAAGCCCAAGTCTAAATAGTCCAAAGTTGATGCCAAAGCCGTTTCAAACAAGCCACTGCCATCTTTGCTATTTCGCCCTGTCACAGCAACATCCTGCCCACCAAACCGGTAGCGCGTTGTGATTGGCGAGACACAAAATTGGTCAGGCCTGCTGCGGCTCCTATGGAAGGTGGCTACACGGACCTGCAGAGCTAAATCCTTTTGTTTCTGCTACGATCTGTAGTGGTCTAGATTAATAGGCTAGCCAGTTCCTACATTAGCCGGGGAAAGAAAACAGACGGAGAAACATTTGGGTCAGAAAAAGCCACACAGATCTACTGTCACACTGTAAATTATCATTCATGGACTCACCCATCTTAGCTTACGACTGCAGAAGGCTGTGTTGATTTTGGAGCCTGTAGAAGCTAACCGTTAGCATTAGCAACTCCACAACATGGCAGAAAACATTCAGGCTTGTGTTATTTGTGCAGATAAAACATCATTGTTACATTTTTTACACAAGAAAGAAGAGCGAACGGAGGCAGTGGAAGAGTTGCTGTTAGCCAATCAGGGGCGAGATGTTTGCATATCATGAATATTAATGAGTAAGCCTCTAAATCCCGCCTCTTTCTGCGCCCACTCGTTCGATAAACTTGTACTTTCTAAAACAGGAGCGCCAGAGCTCACAAAGGCATTTATTCATACCAGACACCACAGAAAACATATTGATGTTATTTATGAGTGTTTGCCCACTATAAAGCAGTGTGGCACATGGCTGGATAACAAATATCAAGTCCTGCAGTATTCTTCTACGTCAGATAATATAATTGAAGTCTGATGCTATTTCATTCCTCATCAACAAATCCTGGTGCTAAATACCAGGTTAATAAACAGATTCCAGGGTTTATTAGCTTATTCATTTATAAATAATCTGTGATCAGCTGACTGAGCTGATGCATCCATGCCTGAATGTCTTATAGCTTTGCTGTGTTAGCTGCTTTAAAATGTCCTAACAGTAGATATTATACTGTAGATGTAGGACAAGACAAACATTTCCCAACTAATAAATACTCAACATAAATTCATTTATACGAACAAGCTAAGTCAGTGTGCTCAGCAGAAACAGCAGCTTCACTGAAGTTAGTGTGCTGAAGAAAAGGAGTTATTATGATTCAATGAACTTCGTCTCTGTGTCTCTTTGTTGTCTTGCCTCAGGCCATATGAGAAGCTCCTGAGGAAACATCTGGCATTTCAAGGAGACAGTTCTCCCTCTCACACTCCTCCACATTTCCAAAAACAAGTCCTTGAACACAGAGTGCCTCCACTCTGCACCACAATTGGCACTAATAATAGTCGATGTCAGATCACAGTAATTAACAGAGTTTTGTTTCAGATTTGCAAAAGTCACTCTTGTTAATTTACCAAATAAAGGTCTAAAGATGCCATGTTTTACATTAAATGCTTTACCTCTTTGGACCGAAACATATTTAGTAGGAAGGTTCTGTGGAAAGTTTGGAGAAACAAAGATGAGTTCTCCTTTAATAGCTAACAATTAAGGGTCAACTATGAAGTGTCTTATAGTCTCAAAATCTTTATAGCAGTTTATGCTAATTATATTTTCTAACCTTAAAATGAGCATACACTCGCTATTTACATAAATGTGTAATGGTCTCTTGTATAAATGTATGTCTTGTGAGTTGTGGAAAAAAAACTCTGGCGCTTAGGAAGTAGAAGTTAGCTGGAGGAGCGGCGGTAGAAAATGGCTGGATTTGGAGTTTTACTCATTATTATTTATGATATTTAGCTAACAGCAACGCAACTCTTCCACTGCCTCCGTTCACTTTGCAACATTAACATTATATCTCCACAAATAACACAAGCCTGAACGTGCCATGTTGTGGGATTGCTAATGCTAGTGAAGTTGCTAATGCTAACGGTTAGTTTCTACTAGCCAAAACGCACTTTTCTCTCTCCTAGCTGCAAAAATAAACACATCCTTCCCCAGTTGTGAGTCAAGATAGGTGAGTCCATGAATGCAAATCATCTGTGTGGCTTTTCCTGACCCGAGCGTTTCCCTGCAGCTAATTCGGGAAATGATAGAAGACTGTTTTTACGTTCAGCATGCACGTGAAACTCAGATTGAGCAATCATATTTCTAAAAGAAGTATTACACGTTTCTCAGAGAACTTCCTCTTTAACATCGTCACAAATTTCACATTTCTTGGTTGTTCTGGCAGAATTATGATGGTCAGTAATGCTGCAGCAGCTAGCTTCTGCTGCAAATAACCAGATAATTGAGTAAATGACCATGTAATGTGAATTTTCTGATGGTGTAAAGGTTTATAAATTAATTTGTGCACAAACTGGCATGACATTTTAGAGACTAGACTTGTCCTAAGACTGCAGAAACATTTTCCACTCTAATATAGCTCTGTTTCTCTAATCTGAGTTTATACAAAAAGCCGTTTACAGCATGCTAAATATTAATTGTTCATACCTGGAAGTTATATGAAAGCTGGTATTCATATCAAACCAGTTTAATCCTTTATAACCCCCAAACAATCACATATTATATTCTTTTAGTCATGTTAAAGGATATTCACTATAAGATATATCCAAGACTCTATTGAAAAGACCATTTTTCATCTAATGCCATTAAAATCAACAGAAACCTGTCAAACGTGACAACATTTACTGCAATCTTCACCTTTAGAATACTGGTTGGGAAAATGATCTGTTAGCCTGTACTTTGAGGGGAAGCTGAAGCAGAACGGATCAATATGTCACCTGCAAGCCAAGATAACGACAAGAGAAACAAAGTACATGGACGCACCCTTAAGGAATTACTCTGAGCTCACTGCAAATGACCTTCAGGATCGTCTTCGATGAAACAGTAACCTACTCTATCAGTAAAAAGTGTTGTGCAGGAAAATGCACACAGAGAGTAGAAGCATCCAGTATACTGTAAATGAGATACTCTTTGAGACATGAGATAGAGGTACTTAAAGCAGCAATCCGGAGTTTTCCCCTTTCAGGAATTATTTATGATTTTTCAGAAATCCGTAAAAGTGATTGTCTTATCATGTAGTGTGATATAATGTAAGGGATACGTCTTTTTTTTTTTTTGCTAAGCCCGCCCCCTGCCCCGTAAAATCGGTGCAATAGGAAACTGAGCACCGACCAGAACTCACCAATAGCGTTAGACTACCGCTTACGTGCTTCAAATTTAAGGAAGTACCTCGGCTGATGCAGAGTTGATGAACTTTTCACGGACAAGTAAGTCTTTAAAATATAAAAATATGAAAACACAACATGACATGAGAATAATAATTGTTAAACAGCAAGTTTTATCTCTGTTTGTCGGCTACGGAAGCACATTCATAAACAAGAAACGTGCAGTCGCCATCTTAAATTACCGAGTCAACCGACTATTAGTGCGATACGCTTGTCAGCCACTAGATGGTGCCATCAAATAAAAGAAATACTCCGGAGAGCTACTTTAAGTCATTTATTACAAAAAGGGATGTATTTTCGCGTAGCTCATTGCTCTGATTGGTCCTGTCCAACTGTATGCAGAGACAGCTTGAAGGAGAACTGTAGATTCCACCCCATAACTGATCTCTGTCTATGAGTCATGGCCAAGCTACAGATTTAAATATATAGGATGGTTTGCCAGGCTGGGAAAGTCCTTCATCTACTCTGGAGTTCTCTCTGTATTGATCACAGACACAAACAAGACATTAAAACTCTCTTCATTTTGATCGAAATGCTATGAAAACTAATGTTTCATCGTTGACAGAGAAGGTAAGTTGTAAGTTGATGGGGAACAAAAGACAGTCCCAAGACCAAAGGACACAGGTTTTTGCTTTTAAAACAAAAGGTGTTGTTGGGCATTTCTGAATCTGATATTCCCCTAAAATACGGCATCATCCGTATTTGTTAATTAAATTGAGCATCCCATTTTGAATTAATACAAGAAAGTATCTCTTAAAGGGATATTCCACCCCTAAGATATTCCACTGCTGTGTTATATCCATGCGCCATGCAGCGGCGGGTTACAGCGGTGCTTTGTCGTAATGTAGTCCCAAGTCTAAATCGGCTCCTGCAGATCCTTAGTGTTATTTGTTACTTTTTATTTGCAGTCGACATGATTATTGAGCTCACAAGGAATACTTGGTATCATTATTGAGTCATTTTAATCACTTTTGCACACATAACGCTAGTACCTGCCATTCACTTCCATTGTTTATGCTAAGCTAAAGCAGACGGACTGCTGTCAGATCAGGAGAATTACTGCGCTGGTTACAAAATGCTTTTTTTTTCTCACTTAACTAACTGTGGGGAATACGGAAGTACACCAAATTTCACTTAGGGGTGGAATATCCCTTTAATATATTGTTTAGTCTGAACAACTGATTAGACAGATTTGCTGGGATCAAGGTACTATCAGGTAAGTGACGTTAATGACTTTTCCTAGCCCGTACTTAAAATTTCAAGACAATGTAGTCCACCAGCTGGGATTGGCTGTGTACTTCAAAATAGATGCTACTTATGAGTGAGAATGGGAAAACTAATAATGCATGAGATTTTAAAAGATGAATTTATTAGCATTCAACAGTTTGTCAAAGGGGTGGACAAAAAAGGAGTGGTGTCTATTTTAGTTGCCTTTTTTCTAACAGCTTTTTAGTTCAGTTATAAAATTATTTGTTTTCTTTATGTTTATGGCTAAATTTTGTGTTTAGCCTTTTTAAACAGTGGTCACAGTTCTTGGAGCGATCGTGTAAAATTTAACAAAAAAATAAATAAAAAATCGGTTTAAGCCCCCACAACATCTTCACTTACAGATAATTACTGCCGAGCAGATGAAATGGTCCTGGAAGCATCCACATTTGGAGTATTTTACCAGTGACATTGGTTAAAGTCACAGAGAGCCCTGAAGGAAGTTTTTTAGTTGAGAATGAGGACAAATGCACCAAGAGCTCCAGTGACCTCTGTAATCATCGAGTGGTGAAACCGAGGCCACGTTTGCTTTAGGTGTCGGCAATTAATTCATGCTGGGGCCCACTCTAGACTTTTGTCCCCATTTTTTTTCTCTTCTCATGCATCCACCTCCCAACTATAACTCACTATTTTTAAATGCAGTTTTAATGGCACTCTGTGTGTGCATCAATGATAAACATTCAAATAAAAAAACTGATGTGTCCATAGGTCATTTGGTAATTTGTGAATGGTATATCCTTTAATTAAAACATTAGAGTTTTTAACACTTTAAAGGCACACTTGGTAGTTTTGCTTGCTTTTAGCCGCCCCCAGAGTCCAGTTATTGATTCAATGTTGTAAAAGCAAAAGTGAAACTTATCTCTTCGCTGTGCGTTCGTCTTTTTAACACCTTTAACAGCTGAAATGTCTCCTCAGCCTTCATTAGTGTCTGCAGGAGCGGTTCATCACTAAATCAAACAAATCAGCTGTGTTAATGATCTAACTGGCCAGGACTCCCTTGAAAATGAGGTTTTTAATCTCAATGGGACCTTCCTGGTTAAATAAAGAATAAATAAATAAAACATACTGGAAGCAGGCTGCAGCGCCAGGCATGTCAGCTCAAAAGTCCAACAGGGACCGGACCGCCACTCTGAAGTTGCAAGTGCAGTATTCTGGCCACAGAGGGCGGTGGGGGTCTGAGTAACATTTCATTTACCCTGTAAAGGGTCATTTTAGCACATACTGGCTCAAGAAAATGATTTAAAAATATGAAACATTTGCATAGTATGCCTTTAAGCTTTTGCTTTCAAATTAGTTTTAGTGATTCTTGAGTTAGAAACTTTACCAACTTCAGATTGTACAGCACTCTGTGTCCATTGCTGACCAGAAACTACCCTTAACAGTTATGTAGCATGGGTACATTGACTAGGTGGAGCTTGCTGTTAGCTGTTTACTGTGCCAATAGCTAATATAAAGGCTAGCAGTTAGCTTTTTCAGTCCACCGACGGTCAATAAAGCACCAGAAGAAGAAAAAGAAGAAATTTGCTTTTTGTGGGCATCATGGCGGAGCCTGGAAGTAAAAGGAAGAGAGTATTGTCTTTGGCACAAAGAGTTAAAACCAGAGTGGACATCAGCATGGCCTAGACTTGTTTGAGGGAGCTAAAGGAGGCTAATAAATCACGGACTGATGGTGACCTGGCTTTGTTACTCCTGGACTAGTAAGTAAAAGTATTTTTTGTCCAACATATGGATCTTTTTACTTCGTGGCTTGTTTAGTATCAGTTGGCTCGCGTTAGCGCTAGCTCGTTGTTAGCACTAGCTAAAGCATGCTGTGGCAGGGTTGTTTAGGACAGCTGTAATTCCACTTTCAACCAGTAGGAGGGCGAAACAGGAAAACTTATGTAGTGTTGCTTTAAAGGCTAAAAGGTTTACCTCACTTCAAAGTTATCCAGACAAGCAAGTCTAGAAAAGTCAGAATGCAAAGCACGCCAACTAAAAGGATGCAATTATTCTTTAAAGGCCACATTCACAGCATAACTTAAGTTTTAGCATTTCAAATTCTAAAGTCAAACATCCAATTTACTAATATCAATTGTGTGCTTTTTCTCACTCATTTGGCACTGAGACAACGTGTTTGCCGCTGGAGTATTTCCTCAAATCTCTCTGTACAAACAGCAGCTGCAGCCCATGTCTGCATCTCTGGTCAAGTGAATTTGTAAATGTTAACCAAGAGCAAACATGAGAAAAATGAGGTTTGACTTATGTGACACGGGTGTGCTGAACATGAACAATGTGTGCTCAGTGGGCAGGAAAATTGATGACAGCGTCTATCTGGTGGTTATTTACCTGCAGTGTTAAAGATGTCACTCAGCTACCGGCGACAGCTCAGCGCCACTGATTAAAATAGAAAAGGACAAATATCTCGAACTAAAAAGCTGTCACCTATAATTCTCTCCCTTTGACGCTATAAAAATCGTCGAGTTTTGCTCTGTTTGCGTCCCGGCGGGTTAGGTGTTTCCTAGTGAAGGCATTTTTGCTCCAGTTTTAGTTGCACCACTTCTTTTTCCACCCCTTCAAACAGGATCAGCGAAGGATTAGTTATGTGGGGAGAACAGAATCAGCAATCACGGTGACACGTTGGCTTCTGTTCACCTGGAGATCATCTCAGAGCGTGCTCGCTTGTGCTAGAGACAGATATCAGCTCACAACATCTGATACACCTGCAGAAATGTGCATGACACCTGCACGAGACTCTCTCCCCCTCCTCTCCATCTTCTGTTCCCAGAGCCTCCTCTAGATGGCACTGTGCAGCTGTTTGTGGATCGTTCCCTAGAAGAGTGAAACTGCCTGTTTGGCTTCTCTAGCTGGATCTGCTGCTGTATTCAGAAGAGCATCTGAATGCTTCACTCACCCTAATATGAAATTCCCCTTCTTCTCTGGTTATTATTGTTTTTCATAGCCTATTTTGCTTAAATAAAAAGGCTCTCTGGTCAGGTGGAAGGTCAGTAACAGATAAAGAGCAGATTTTCAGCTCGCTGAAGGGAATATCTTCATAAATTTGGTCAATATGATTTAATTTTGACTTGATTTTTTTTTAAACTCGCATCGTCAAACAGGGAAGCTGATTGACCTTGATTTAACCTCTGGCAAAAAATCAAAAACCCAAAGCCGAGCTCCAAGTGTCGTCAAGGTCGCTACATTAGTTTCACAGGGAGGAGGATCCTATTCCTGATTTGTTTCCACTTTCAAAATTTGATCCCATTCTGCTTATTATAATGCTTGCAGGCTGTGACCCCCCTGGATACATTAGTCACCCCTCTGCATTCACTTTTGTCCCACTTTGGATGTCACACAAAGGACACGAGGCAAGCGTCGCATGCAGAGTGGAGGAAGCCTGAGCCACCATGTTGGATTTAATCATCGCTGTTGGTTGGAATTTAATAACAAAAGCAACTTTTAGTGGGAAAAACGAACCAAAAACACAATTTTAGGTAAAAAAAAAATTTTAAAGTTGCAACCTCTAGAGGAGAATTTTTATATTTGGGTGTTCTAAATGTCACTTTAGTTTGTGATCATGAAAACAAACAGAAAATTTCTTTTGCTCATCTTGGACTTTCTATTCTCATGTGCATAAACTAATTTTGTATTCAGAATAATGTTTTCGTGAATTTCAAAATGCTGCCAAAAGGTGCACGTTCAGACCAGTCAGTGAAGTGGTGGTGAGTCACTGTTCTCCCGTGAAGCAAGAAAAACAAAAACACAAAAATCCACGTGAACTTTGCAACTTTACATTTTTGCTGTAAGTGTTAGAATGACCCGAATGCATGTGAGATATAAAAGTTCCGAAGAAATCTATTTCCTTTGGCTCATAGTGCCTCTAAAATAAGGAAGGTGATTAAAAACATTAAATGTCTGTACATTTAATTTTCAGGCTAAATTAACCGTGATCACAGGCAGGAACACTCAAGAACAGCAAAAATATCAGACAAGTAATTACTAAAAGGAAATTTAACTAAAAAATAAGCAAATTGTACTTTTATTTCTCCTATGAGAAAATTGCAGTTTTGCAAATTCTCAAGGCTGATTTAGAAACTGACCAGTGAGATTAATTAGCAGTATTCAGTTGATTGGTATTTACACATTGTGTTTCTTATTTTTAAATCTAAATTTTAGGTTTCTGTCTTATATTCTTCTTATACACTCTAAATTATTATCTGAAAAATGCATCTCCATTGTGTTGAAATACACTCACAGGTCACTTTATTGGGTATACCTTGCTAGTACTGGGTTGGACCCCCTTACTCAGGTAGGCTGTGGCGTTGCAACGATGATCAGTTAGTACTAAGGGGCCCAAAATGTGCCAAGAAAATGTCCCCCACACCATTACACCACCACCAGCAGCCTGAACCGTTGATACAAGGCAGGATGGATCCATGCTTTCATGTTGTTGACGCCAAATTCTGACCCTACCATCTGAATGTTGTAGAAGAAATCAAGACTCATCAGACCAGGCAACATTTTTCTAATCTTTTATTGTCTAATTCTGGTGAGCCTGTGTGAATTGTAGCCTCAGTTTCCTGTTCTTAGCTGACAGGAGTGGCACCTGGTGTGGTCTTCTGCTGCTGTAGCCCATCTGCCTCAAGGTTCCACGTGTTGTGCGTTCAGAGATGCTCTTCTGCATACCTTGGTTGTAATGAGTGGTTATTTGAGTTACTGTTGCCTTTCTATCAGCTCCAACCAGTCTGGCCATTCTCCTCTGACCTCTGACATCAACAAGGCATTTTCACCCACAGAACTGCCGCTCACTGGATGTTTTCCCTTTTTCGGACCATTCTCTATAAACCCTAGAGATGGTTGTGCGTGACAATCCCAGAAGATCAGCAGTTTCTGAAATACTCAGACCAGCCCGTCTGGCACCAACAACCATGCCACATTCAAAGTCACTTAAATCACCTTTCTTCCCCTTTCTGAAGCTCGGTTTGAACTGCAGTGGATCGTCTTGACCATGTCAACATGTCTAAATGCATTGAGTTGCCACCATGTGATTGGCTGATTAGTAATTTGTGTTAACAAGCAGTTGGACAGGTGTACCCAATAAAGTGGCCAGTGAGTGTATATAGGAGACTTAAAGGAACTAGAGGCAGGATCTTTAAAAAATCTGTAAAAAATTAAACATGTATGTTCATTTTTTCAAAGCTAATGGGTGATGAAGCGTTATAAACCAAAAAGAATGAGGCCACCCATGTATCGTTCCATTTTCTTGAACAGGCTGTTTGCTGCAAAATGCGCTGCAGTTCGGTCACGAATTTCCCGCGCTGCCCTACGGATGTGGCGTCAATTGACACTGCTTGCGCGTTCACGACAGCTTCAAAACAGAAAGAAAATGTGTTACGACACTGCAGATCGGTAGGTGGCGCTATTGCACCATAAGTTGCTTGCCAACCGCCAAACTCCAAAAGAAGAACTGTGGGAATGGATTCTACTGCAACCAGCAAACGACCAAGCGTGGCACAAAGGAAGTTTATTCAGCGGCATCTCGTGAGTCAAAAACCAAATATGGTAAAAGACAGGCAGGGACCCGAATCTATATCGGATACGTGATTGACGAATGGAGGCTGCTTCAACTATATCTGGGACTCAAAAAGGATGCTGCCATGGCTCATTTCCTAGTGAGCAGGTAAGAAACATTATAGGTTGTGTTTAGAGATGATGACAATGATCTGACCTCACCGATGACTCAGAGAGAGCTAGCGTGCAGTAGCATTAGCTGTGATAGTAGCATTAGCTGTGATCAGGGCTGCAGCGTGGATTGCTTCGCCGCAATATTGTCCGTGAGAGCGGCGGGGAGTTGCCTTTTCAGCGTGAGATATTGGAGGTGTGGCGTGAGAGCGTGTGAAGAGGGTCAGGTAATGGTATTTTTGTGTTTGTGTAACATAGCCGTCTGTGCACGCTCCCGTGCTGGGCTGCAGTTACTCGCAGGGCCGGGCACGTCGCTCGTGAGCATCGTTTCTTTTTTCCTGCCTCTAGTTCCTTTAAAGTTGGAATATGGAACATTTTAATAAAAAGCTATATTTTTTAAAAATAATACCTCCACGGGGCGTTTAGAGGTGTGCAGAATGAATGTACAGTTTTTCCTTTAAAAGCCAGTGCTGGCTGGTCACTTCACGTATCAGCAGTGAACCAACACCCCGACGGCTGGAAAATTTGTTCAGTTGTTGCAATACCACCTGTAAACACTAGATGTCGCCATAGTGTGCATGTTCCATATTCAACCTTTAATGGTGTTATTTCTCTAATTGTTTGTGTCTACATAAACAGAGAAACATTGTTTTTAAAAGACATAAAAACCAAATTTCAAATTTGAAGAAAACCAATGGAGCGTTTTTAAAAATTCCAAGTTTTTTTGAAAAATTTATGGAAGCGTATTACCGTTAGTGCAAGGAAACAATATTGGAGCCGTATCTCACAATAATGACAAAGTTTCTCGTTTATAACGTGATTTAAATTTAGTTTAACAAGAAACATTCTCGTAATACCGACATATAAAAGTAGTTTTAATGAGAATGTTTTTCTAAATAACGTGTTTAATATCACGTAATAATGAGATAGGTCGTAACGGTAAAATGATGATTTTATGTCGTGGTGTTCTAGTCTGAGTTCTCTGGCTCCCACACAAAAGAGAAAACGTAATTTCGGGACATACTTTTTAAGCATGTGATTTTATTTATGTAAAAGGTTTTTAAATGTGAAAAAGCCCGAACAGGAAGTTAACTTTTACTTTCCTTAACTAGAAAACGAAAGTACCATAAATTTGCTTGGACTAGAAATCCAAGTGATGGTTGTTTTCTCCGTTGTTTTTAATGTGAAGAACAGCTTGACCAAAGTGTGGAGGAAAATGCTCCTCTGACAAATTTCAGCTTCTTAAAGAGGCATAAAGAAACTCTCTTTGACTCTATCTTCTTTCTCAAAAGATCCCGCAAAATGTTTCACCCTTTAGCGCTATCTCATTATTACGAAGTGTTAAACACGTTATTTTGAGAGATTCCTGTTAAAATTACTTCTATATGTTGTTATTATGAGAAAGTTTCTTGTTAAAACAAAATTTATATTTTGTTATAACTAGAAACATTACTATATTACGAGCTACCGCTCCTATATTTTTTCCCGCACTGACAGTAATAGGCTTCCGTATATTACAACTGCAAACTACATTTTAAACATATGGCACAAAAGTGGCGTAATGATGTAGCTAAAGCAGCTGCAACATCAAAAAACTGTTTATTTGTTCAGTTAAAACTTCTGGTTAAAAAAATGTAACTTTTAAATCAAAATAAAAACAAAAAAATCAAGACTCATATGAAAGATTTGAGATTGTTTGTTATGCATTTAATGCAAGAACAACCGGAAGAGACTGCATATCTCATTAAATAAATATGCATCACTTTTGCTGGAACGGTGAAGCAGCTGGGATGAGAATCAGCTCCTCTAAATCCCAGACCATGGTCTTGAGTCGGAAAAGGGTAGAATGCCTTCTCCAGGTCAGGGACAAGGTCCTGCCCCAAGTGGAGGAGTTTAAGTATCTCGGGGTCTTGTTCATGAATGAGGGGAAAATGGAGCGGGAGATCGATAGGCCGCGGATAAGAGGCCGAAAAGAGTTTTTTCCGCAGGTTCCGCAGTTGAGGTGGCTCGGACACCCCCACTCTCCAGATTCTCAGCACCTTTAAAGTAACAATAGATAGTTTTTTTTATTTAAGCTAGAGTTTTAACATTGATCTCAGTGATTGTTGAGTTGTAAACTTGACCAGTTTCATATTTGACACCACTCTGCAGCCCTCTACTGACCAGAAACTGCACTTGATAGTTTTGTGGAGCGGGTAGGTGCTCTAGGGGGCGCTCTTATACCTGCTTTACGTATGTTAGCTGTAATGCTAGCAGTTAGCATTTTCAGGTTGCCGATCGTCAAAAGAAAGCACAAGAAGAAAAAGAAGTTTGCTTTTTCTGTTGGCATCATGGCAGAGCCTGGGAGTAAAAGTAAGAGAGTAATGTCTTTGGAGGTGACGTAAAGAGCTAAAACCAGTGCGTCCTACGCTAATTTGAGGGAGCTAAAGGAGGCTACAAAATCATGGACTGATGGTGACCTGGCTTTGTTGCTACTGGACTTGTAAGTAATGATATTTTTTGTCCAACAGTGTGGATCCTTTCACTTCATGGTTTATTTTAGTATTAGTTGGCTCATGTTGGTGTTAGCTTGTTGTTAGCGCTAGCTACAGCAGGCTGCAGCAGGGTTGTTTACAACAGTTGTAATTCCACTTTTAACCAGTAGGGCGGAGGAGCAGGAAACTGCTCTGTGTTACTTTAATTTGCATTTAAATATAAATAATATTTGACGAAAGTTTGTGCCAGAGATCATGAAAAATGTCCGTCTAATTTGTCCATGTCAGTAACACCTGTAAAGTCCAGAGAACGTCTTTCAGCGTCTCTCTGACTAAATGAGGTGAGATAGCCTTTAATGCTGGAAACTGGCAGCGGCTTTCAGACGTTAAGATCCCACAAATCCATCTGCAGAAGGAGCAAGGGTAAAAAAAAAAAAAAAAAACATTTTGGTTGTTATTGTCAATTCCCACTGGAGCTATGGGAATGCTAAGACTGCAGAGAATACTGATAAGACAGCAAAAGAGACTCTACACCTTATCTCACCAGCACAGTCCTTGTTCACTCAGAAATCTTCCTTGCTGTACGTGAAAAACCCAAACAAATCACATTTTTCCTCTTTTTTCTAAATTAATACAACAATTTCGCTTTAGAAGAATCTAGACGATCCCGTTAATACCCCAGAAAAGATTACTTTGACAGTGATAATTATTAAAATGAGTTTTTTTTATTCTCTTAAAAATGCCCCCCTCAAGCTTTTCAAGACGAACACTCATTGAAAAATAATTATCTGAGATCATAACCAAGCGTCTGTGCTGCCGACGATAAGAACATCTGCATCGGGCAGACAGAAAGAAGAATAGAGTCCATATTTAGAACCATCTCCACTAAAACAATCTGACTTTATTAAGGAAGACTAATAACGATGTCCTTTGGATTCTACGGGCTCGTGTTGTGGGTCATTAAGCTCGCCGGGATAAGAAAAAGTGCCAAACAGCACAGCTGGGAGTGTGACAGTGACAAAGTTAGTGGTTGTTAACAAAAGTAAAGGTCTCTGTCTACAATCTGATCTGAATGCAACATCTCTGAGATGGGATTTTATGGGTGTTAGACATGAGCCATCGACACATAAAGAGTCACCTTGCCAGAGCTCGGAATTTGCTCGGCTCAGTGATCCGGCTGCACTCGTGACACGACGAGGGCCTCTAGTCATACGCCGAACATCCTGCAGCTCTGCACAATGACACTTAAAAAAAAAAAAGGATGGCACACTCTTATCAACCACCGGCCTTCAACATGAGTGACTTTGTTGGAATGTAGCTCGGCGAGTGTGTAATAGTTCACACGCTGCCTGCTTCCACTCGTGCTAATAATGCACGCTCTTGCAGTGAGTCACTTTGGGTAAATGCATCTGCAAAATTGCGTATATCATGTTTTACTATTGTCGCCTAAGAAAAAAAAGTAATGTCTGAGAATCAATTTCTGCTGGCAACAACACATCATTTCCCTCCTCCTCCTCCTTGACGTTCCTGAAGATAAGAGCAAACAAGTGGGCCAAGCCGAGAAGAGATGATATTTTTGGGAAGCAGCCATCTTTTTTTTTTTTTTTTTGTCAGGATCAAAGTGAAGTGGCTCCGTCTTCTACGCCCCCTGGGCTTTCCATCAACTGCTCCTCAAGTTTTAAAAAGGAGGATAATGCAAAAGGCAGCTATTATGCTCCTGCACCCATTTCACGCTTGTTGTCTAATTTTCCGTGAAAATCTTTAAGGAGCCGCATGCAAATCTCGTAATCAAGGACCTTCTTATAACAAACCCTTTCAGGTGTGACAGCAGGAGGCTGCAGGAGGCGAGACACTTTATCCCCGGGTGCACTCACGTCATGTTGTGGCATTTGTTTTTTTGTCGCGTTATCCCAACTTGCCCAGCGCCTCGTGTGCTCCCCGGGTTTCCTGTTTATTATAACCCTTTTCCAATAGGGGTGCATTAGCAACATTTAGAGCAGCCTCCCCGTGTTCCAAACCCACAGCTGTTGCACATTTAACCTCACTGTGTTGGAAGGAGCCTGTTGTGTGAAACGGCATCAGGAAGCTTCGGGCTTAATGAACTACAGCGAGTGATTAGCGAAAATCACTTTAAAAACATACAGCTAACACTGCAGGCACTGCTGAGACTCTCATCTTACTCATTAATTGATAAGCAGATCTGGAATGTGATTGGCTGTTCCTTCCAGGAGCGACGTCTCTTAGACTGCCACATTCATTATCCTCCCCCCTCACCCCCACGTCTTTATCATTAAAGAAGCCTACTGGAAATGGACAAAAAATGTTTTCAGGTGTATTCTTGTTGACCTCGGAGAATAATTTTAATTGCTTGGCTGAAAGCTACGTGCTGCTCCATCACCCCTCACAGAGGACAATTAGAAAATATACATTAAGTATAAACGTGCATCAACTGTGCACGCCGCTCACCACTCCTCTCCTTGTGTTCCAAACAATTATGTCCAAACAACAGCCATTACTGCTTGTTATCCTTTATGATTGGTTTTCACATACAATATGACTGGTTAATAACTGTGCTGAGGACATCAAAAGGACACCTGCCCCTTCTCATCAGCATCACTGTCAATGAGCATCAGTTTGAAAGGGAAAGGATGGACGGAAACGGTGGAAACAGTGTTCCTGTGCATCACAAACGGCTTACGGTGTCTCACGTCTAGAGGCAAACTCTCTTCAGTTTTACCAAGAAAAAACACAAACAAGAGGTTTTTGGAAAAGCAGCTTAATCGTTAGACAGTTGCATTAAAGGGATCCAAGAATTTAAAACCACAACTCCCTGGTTGTTGTTGAATGTAGGCAGCTTGTGGTGTCTAATGTCGTATACCAAAAACCTGCTTTCATATGTAAATTAGTACTGTTGTAATGTTATAGGCTTAGAGACACCTTTCATCTGCATGTCCCAACTGAGCGATTTGGAAAAAATTCCTATCACGATATTGGATTTCCTATTGGTCAATATCGATATATATCACAACATAAAATAAATCTCAATTTTTGTCAATCTTTAAAGTTCTCTGGTACTTTTAAGTGAAATTTGAAGATATCAGAAGGTTATTTTTTATTTTAAATATTACATCACAGGAGAACATTACGCGATAAAACAGGCATCAAAATATAAATTCTCAAAATCTCTCTTGTTGTAAATATAAAATAAGCAATAAAAAATAAATATAAGAGACAAAAAACAATGTTTTATATCAGTGAAAATTTAAGCAGCTTTAAAAGAAAAAACATTGTCTATGCTCAGAAAGAACAGAAATTTAAATTCTTTATATCTATTCCCTGAAGTACGTATGTAGCTGTAGCAATCTATTGTGCAGGGATCGATTAGTTTAGTCTGTTAAGCATTTGGTGCTTAAAGTAAATATCTTCAAACTCGCTCTCATCTGGGATTCTAAAGTTCTGCTCCAGTGGGTGGAGCTGCTTCTTGAGCTCAAACAGATTGGTGGTTTTCCCCGACTTTGTCAGAACCTGCACTCAACATGCTAGCTTCGCAGCTAACATGCTAGCCAAACTACGTCCACATGGATGAACTGTTTGGTCCCTTATTCTCAATGACGTAATTTTCTGTGTCCTCCCTCCTTTTTTTCCATTTGGGGTGCTCATTTTTTCTATTTTTACCAGCCATGTAACCTGTTACCTCCAGCAGGCTAAAGCTACACAAACGTTAGCCATTAGCAGCGCGTCTGTCTGGCTGCTACTGAGCCGCGTGGCTCTGTTCTTTGTATCGAAGTTCTATCGACCCATTTTCATATGTCTATCGAGTAAAAGTTATTTTGAAATATATATTGCTATTGTTCTATCGTCCAGCCCCCAAATTCAGTTCAACATCAGCAACATATAAAAGTTATAGCCATGGTAATGTTATCTGCGGAACAGCGCTAGACCAAGCTACTGCGCTAGCCTGAGCTGCTAGCATCATTGTTGAATGAGAGGAAGAATGTTGAAGCACCAATCACTTTCCAGGATTTACTGGGAATATCTACAATTTGAATGAATGCCAGATAGCTTATGGTCCTTGTCACATCGTCCCTCGCTCGTCCACACTGTCCACGCTCCCGCACAGCACTAACTAATCCATCATGACTGATACAGACCTGCAGAGCTTCTGGCCTCTTCACACTGACAATGAATATTTAACATCAGCACATTTATCAGATTATTACACTGACTGATTTAGTATTTAATGGGATTAGAAAAGAGTTCAGGCTCTAACATTTCTGAACATATCCATGATAGTGTTCCTTCCATTTACACCCATTTTTTCAATTTATCTAATGTTGGTTTATAATGACAACAGGTCATTGACATCTGTCTCCCCGGTAACACGCAAGCTTGCCAGTGGGGATCCTAAGGCATTCCCATACCAGAGAAGATATGCAACCCCTCCAGCAAGTTCTTGGCCTGATCTGGGTCTCGTCCTTGAGGGCCCAGTCAGGAAAATCTTGATTTTGGTCCAGTGGAACTGTAGGTGATCCAATGTGGAGGTTTCCTGTAGAGATTTCTGATGGAGTCCAACTGAACCACAGTGCCTAAGGCCACTAGACAGTTGCAGAAGAGCTGCATGGTCACATGAACACACAACAAGGTTGAAAACTGACATCATTGTGGCTTCGACTTTCCCAACAAATCCCAGAGGAGAGAGAAACAATCTGAAGTTGGTATTGGTTTGGGTTATCGTGAAATATAGCACAGATAAGATGGAGGAGGAGGATGCATGGTGATGCAGTTGGTGACACCGTTGCCTCACAATGAGAAGGTTGCAGGTTTGAACTCTGCAGACTTTCTGCACAGAGTTTACATTTTTATTATTATTCCTTTATTTACCCAGGAGAAAACTCATTGAGATATCAAATGTCATTTGCAAGAGTGACCTGGTCCAGGAAGGCAACACAACATGGTGCATGTTCTCCCTATACATCTGAGGGCTTTCTCTGGGTTCTCCAGTTTCTTCCCACAGACCAAAAAAAACACGTTAGGTTAACTGGAAACTCTAAATTGTCCCTATGTGTGAGTGGGTGAATGTGAATGGTTGCTATTTTTGTTTGGCCTTTGGGGGGATTGGCGACCCCTTTCAGGGGTAATCCCCACCTCTTTCCTGATAACTGCTGGAGTTAGACAAAGGCTACCCAGGACTCTACTGCAAATAAGTGCTACAGATAATGGATGGATGCTTGAATAAGATGCACCAGCTATTGCTCATTCAAGAGCTAGAACTTGAAAGGGTGAGCAGCTTTGGGAGTTGACATCAGCATTGACACCTCCTGCTCACTCAACACCACACACCACAGGATAGGACGGCTCAACAGTGGCTGTACTTTTTGAGGGGACTGGGGATGTTTGGTATGTCAAGCAGCATCCTCAGAAACATCCACAGCTGTTATTCAGAGCCTTTTGACCAGCTGAATGTGGTTGACCATGGACTACAAACATCTGCAGAGATTAGTGAAGACCCCTGTGGAGATCACTAGGACTCCACTGGCCTCCCTGCAGAGTATTTTCTACTGCAGAGTCTTCAAGACAGCTTCCTCCATCCTCATGGATTCCATTTCCACCCTGACCGGCTTAGAACATTTCTATATATTTCTACCATTTAATGTGAAAGGCAAGAATTCCAGACCCAAAACTCTTTATTTCCATGTACCATTCGATTTTTAAACAGCTGATAGGAGATCTCACCATGGCTTTTACTGCTTTTATCATCACAGCCTGTCATAGTTTTTGCATTTCTTGTACCTCAACTATGTACAGTTTTATTTACTTGTATATTTCATAAATTTTTCATTAATCTATTATTGTAGATTTTACGTTGCTTATGTTTTGGTGTTGATATTTTTTCCCATCATGTGATTTTGATTGTATTTGTCAATTTTTATTTTTCAGCATCCATCATGGGCAACAGTGGCGCTCCTAAGGGGTGGCCAGGGGAGGTGATGCCCCCCCCCCAAACAAACATCCCCCACCCTCGTTTTTCTTTCATTATTCATGTTCATCTTCTTTAATGAAGACATGAATGTTAAAGCCAATAAATACATTTATTTGAATACAATTTTAATGAAGAATTTTATAAAAATTTACATACATACATTTCATTTTCATCACTGAGACAGCAAAAGGCAAATTAAACATTTTTAAAATTCTAAAATGATAAAAATTGAAATAATAACTGAAATAAATGTTTGAAAATTTGTCTTTTTTTCTGAAATGCGTGGTTCTCAAATTGGAGGTAAATGTGTTGGATCAATATTCTTATTAAATGAAAAAGAATGACAGAGCAATGCGATGCACAGCTACAGGCTAAACTCTGCCAGAGTTACTATAGGGACCAAGTTAGTATGCCACCCAAATTTGTCACTGGCCCCCCATGAAAATTTTCTAGGGGCGCCCCTGAGGGGCAACAAAGACAGAATTTCACCGTACAAAAAAAAAACATGTTTATTGGATTTTCACAAGGCTATTGAATTTATAGTTTAGTTCTAAGCCCTAAAGCTAATCCAGATGAGTGGCTCTGACAAACAGAATGAGCAGTATTATTATTATTATTATAACTCAATCATTCTTATGGTAAAGATACGATGATGAGATAAAACATGATGAGATATTATGAGAGAGAGTCTGATTTGAATCTTGGCTGGACTTGAAGTGTCAACTAAAATGAGGGTGTTAACCCAGAAGACTGGAGGCTCAGCGTGAACTCCAG
>SSNS01000034.1:3463996-3479921 GCA_006937985.1 Aphyosemion australe
CAGTCAATGTTGGGGTGGAGAAAGTCTCTCTCCTGATTTCTCTCTACTGCTTTTGAGCCAGAAGCTTGACAGCTTATTGATCTCCCTCTTGTCTAATCAGTAGCCTTGTCACATTATAACAAAGGGGACCTGGTCAAAAAGAAAGCAATTTACTTCAGCCCAGTGAAGATTGCAGGGCAGCGTCTAGTAGTTTTCTTTCCCTTTCATAAGACAGCCTCATACAGGTAGAGTGGCTCGACTTAAAATCAAAACAGTGTCTCAGCTTATTCAGTCTGGGAGGCTAAAACTGGGGGCAAACAACACTCTCAGCGACTGTCTGTCTTAAAGTCATCCATGAACGCTGGTATTCAGTCAAAGCGAGTCGACAGGATGAATGTTAAACGAGCCACAAATCACGGCGGAAAAGTTAAAAGATTTTATGGTGCAATAAGAGAGCTGAGTGATGCACACAGGACTTAATCTGTGTGAAATAAACTGGGAATTCAATTGATTTTTAGAGATGAAGTATATTTAATTATTGCATTTTCTCCATTTATCTTTAGACGTGGCTGTCTAGGTGATGTACAAAGTGGTGGCTGCTTCACAGGTGATTAAACATACTCATTATTTGAAGTGAGATAATAAATATACGTTGGTGGAAGAGCATCGTTCATCAGGAGGTATCGATATAACACAGCAAAGAAAGACACTATAAATGCACAAATAAAATGAAGACCCGTCGTCTCTTCAGTAAAGACTGTTCCATTTCATCCAAGAGTTTTAAACAAAAATTATCTGGAGAAATTATGTTTTATTTGTTTTGGAAAAAATATGAATATATAATCACAATCTTGTGCAACTGGCTACTCGGAAAATGTCCTTTACTCAATTCAGTTTGTTTATATAGCGGCAAATCACAACAAGAGTCGTCTCCAGACACTTCCAATTGAACCTACCTATCAGTGAATTGAGTTCAGTTCATTATGCCAATAAGTCAAATGTTCAAAAGAAAACCCAGTAGACTGCACCAAGTTACTTACTTGTTGTGTCAGAGACTTTATAGCAATCCCCACACTAAGCAAGCATGTGGCGACAGTGGAGAGGAAAACCCCCCTTTAACAGGAAGTAACTCCCACACCACACTGAGTTGTTGCCATAAGGTCAACTATCTGTGTTGAATGAAGTTGCCTCCAAAAGTCATAGATGTTACCTAATGGCTACTTTCAGTTCCGGTAAAACTGGTCATGAGAAACAGTCTTGACCTCGGTAGTTAATGAAAAGTTTATAACATAGATTTCACAGAGTTAATTCATTTTTACAACTACTTCAATTTAAGTTAGTCAATGGGAAGTCATAACTGGCTGTGCATCCAGATGACATACGAGTGTTCTCCAAACATTGACTTATCATTGTTTTCTATGCAGCCTAAAGCCCGAATTGTCATGACTTCCCATTGACTAACTTAAATTTAAGTAGTTGTCAGAGGGACCCTGCATATATCAGTATCGGTCTATATTGGTATCAGAAATTAGGAGTTAGACAATATCGGTACATCGGATATTGGGAAAAAGCCAATATCGAGCATTCCTACTAAAATACATTTATGCCTTTAAAGGACACTCAATTTTGAGTTTTATGTTTTAGTGGATAAACAGACCTGTTGGATAACTTTATCTCTTAAAGAGGACCTACAGTGTAAACCAACATTTCCTTGTTGTTGTTGAATAAAGACAGCTTGGGTGGTCAACAGTAGCATGCCAAAAAGTCAAAGCTGTGTATGACCTACTTTTTATGTAAATTAGAAAGTTGAAAAAGGTGAGAGAAAAACTTCTGATCTGAGAAAACCTTCCTTAACACGTCATAAGGGGGAGCCCCTCCTCCTCAAACCTGCATGTCTCCAGTGTCTGAGGCCTTCTGGAGAAACCAACCAATCAGCAAGCAGCTCATTAGCATATTCATGTCCTGGCCGAGTGGGAGGGGTAAACAGCTCTTTTCACAGCAAGGCTGGTTTATGAGTTTTATAATGGCCTGTATCAGGGCTCCTGGGACAGATGAAAGCCAAAAGAATATTTCTTATGCTTTGTAGAGGCTCAAAGCTGTTTTAGATTGTTGATTAATTGCATTCTAGCTCCACTTTACCATAAGTTCCAGAATTTGTCAATTCAGGCCTCAGGCTGCATAAAAAATAATGATAAGTCAATGTTTGGAGAACACTCGTATGTCATCTGGATGCACAGTCAGTAAAGTTTTATTTTCCAGTGAGGAGTACTGATTTAGTAAACGATCCTCAAAAGCAGCTGCTACACTCTCTGGCTGTGACTTTTATGTGCTTCACGTGTTTCCGTACTGAACATATAAGCACTCTGTGTGTAAAGGCAGGCTTTGTGGTTCAGAGTTTACACTGTTGCAGCAATTTAGAAACTGGTGAGTAATATGAAATGATTTGCTTTTATGTCCCTCGGGTCATTGCCGGGGGAAGTCTTGTTTACAGGCACACAAACAGTTGAGTTGTGGTTTCCAAAAGCATCAAAATGACATTGAGGGCAGTCGCTATGCAGTCGAGGGAATCGGCGCCTTGCTTTGACCTACCAGGTTGACCGAGTCTTTCTGGCTCTGTAAGCAGAAATCACAGGACGGGAGCTGACACTGCACCTTCAAAAACAGGAAAAAAAAAGCTTTCAAACAGAAAAATCTTTCTCCTCAGCGCCTCTTGTATTTGTCTGCGCTTCCCAGTGTCATATCCTTTCCTATTAACGGTGTTACAGTGCATCCTATTCATCACAGCCTCCTCAAAGCTTAATAAAAATGCCCTTTAAGGCCCTCTTTTTTCAAGCTCTGGATTTAAAAGTGCTTTTGATTTCTGTAGCCTGGCCTTCAGTTTCTCTGGAGTCCCTCTTCATTCCTTTGGGACTGGGATCTTTTTGGACTTTAGGTTCAGAGAGCAAATGCTCGGGGATGGCTAGAAAACCTAATAAAGCTAGTGAGGTGAAATCTCTAAGCCGAATTGAAAAAGAAACTACAAGGTCTAATGGTCACAGGCTTCTGTGCATGTGCCGCTGGGCTTAATGCAAACTGACAGAACAGAGAAGCTAAGAGGAATGAACTTGAAGACATGAAGATCATGTCAGCGCCTGCAACAGCAAAGCTGAATACATACGCATAGGCAGAAAACTCCATGTGCACACAGTGTTATAACATTATTCTTGTTTTACACTCAAATAAATCAAATCACAGATAAAATGTTGGCCTAATACAGAATAATGAATGTAAATATGTTACCCTTATTTCATTTTAGAAGTATTTAATAAGACAATGTGTAGTTTTTACCATTAATCTCTGAAAATATCCACCGAGATGTTGAAAAGGAATTAAATTATGCCCAATTGTTGAAAAATATTGGCGGCTTTGTAACATATAACCATAAAAATCGGGTCTAAACACATGGGAGCAGGTCTAAGCATAGGGCATAGGCCATTGGGCGCTGGGGAGCGTAACAGCATCAACGCCATATTGGATGGGTCACCTTATGCTCCAAAGTGAATGCAGAGTGAGCAACTATGCCCGTTTTTGTGCAGCCTACGGTTGCAACAACCAGCGTACTATTGAAATCAGATCACGTGGGATTACTATTGACTTTTCTGGCCTACCTGATGGGATTTTATATTTTAATTTATTTTGTTTAATTATGTTTATATTTTAATTATCATGTCATACCATGTGTCTGATTTTGTGAAAAAGTTTGATAAGATGTATTTTTTAGCTGGGTAAGCACCTTCCTCTGTAGAAATGAATGCACTGGGGGCGAATGGAGACCCATCTAAGATGGAGGCCAGCCACTACGGCAGCTCCAATAGACAGCACCAGTCCACGAGGTGTCTATGTATTAGGGATGTGAATCTCCACCACTGAGGCCGATTCGATACGTATCTCGATACGCTACTGGCGATACGATACATTAACGATACGGTAAACCCTCTGGCGATACGATTCGATACGATTCATCCCTGCTGACGATTCTTTAATGATTTGAAAACGATTTTCGATTCGATACATTTCATGATGCTATTTTAAACGATTCAACACATTAAAAAGATTTTCCAGCCCACATCTGATTTTTAAATATCAAAATGATTTTCCCTCTCCTCTGTGAAGGATGTATTTGATCCTCTATTGTTTTTGATTAATCAATAAATTCAACATTAAAAGACAATGCACTTCATCAGTGATATTTTACATATTATACATAACATTATTGCTACAATACTTGAAATAAGGGGGTTGACACTAGGTTTAGACAGAAAAATAAACCAACAGAATCAGAAAATTATTAGAGTTCATCATTTTTCAATTATTTGGAATTATTATGAAACAGTAAAAATTTGAAAACACTTCTAAATATGGTAATGATCCATATGTGGCAATATTAAAAGCTGTTGTAGCCTAATGTTACTGTTCCTTTAAGAGAAAAGTCCAAGCTGAGATGTGAGTTCATCTCAGCTGTTTATTGAACTTCTCTGAACTAAAATGTCATTCTGTCTGTTGTTTAGTTCTGTACAAATGTTACAATAATAAGGAATTATCTTAAGTTACCTCACACAAAGCTTTAGTTGTGTAGATCAAAAAGAATGCTCGGAAGAATACGCTGCTGCAGAAACCGGTCACACGGACTTTAGAAAGTTTTATTTTGACAAGACAGGAAGCACGTACGTCGGTTAATATTGTCCCACGATGGTTTTTCTAACTGCGGCGGCGCACCACCTGGCCTCCGCTAAAAGAGAAGGACGGTGCGTTCAATGCGCCTCAAAAAACGAGGACATAGCAGGAAAACAATGAAGTAATCGATGTAACCATGGTTTTAACCGATGAGAGGCACGTACGGGAAGATACATTGCGATACAGCCGTCAGTTATAACCGGTGCGCACTGAAGCTACCGGTGCAGTCGCATCGCTAACGTCATGAACGAACCACCGGCTCAGATCGGTGAATCTCTCCATCCCTACTATGTACATATGTCTGTGGGTGACGCCATGACTCACCCACCTTAGCTTGTGACCAAAAAGACTGTTGTTGATTTCGCAGCCAGAAGAGAGCAGAGCACATTTCGGCTAGTAAAAGCTAACCGTTAGCATTAGCAACTCCACAACATTAGCCAGTCAGAGATGTCTGTATATCATGAATATTAATGCTGCAATGGCAAATTTGCAAAGCAAGATAGCTTCTAGATGCAAACACGGTCATGAAACTATCACACCTCCCTTCGGCTATCATCATATCTGCCTGATACCAGAACCTGCATTACCAGAGGAAACGAGATAGTGCTAAACACCAGTCTCCGTTTTCTAGGTCCAAACATCTTTTGTTGACCGTGACTTCAAATGGTGTTTTTCTTTTCTGGTAGTTTCTCCTCCTCTGATATTATTGAGCGGAGAACCTCTCACACCATTGGTGGTCTGTTGCTAAATACGCGAGTGCGTAATGAATGGAGGACCCAGGTGAATGTAGCAGTGCGGTGGTTTGGCGAGACCGACAACCACATGGTCTAATCGTTGATTTTGGTCTGAGCCGTGTTATTGGCTGAGGTTTTTAGACAAATGCAAGAAAACCACTTAATTTTTTTTATCTCCAGAAAAATATTTATAGTTATACTAATGCAGTTAAGAGGCATGAAACAAATGTTAGCTAGCTTGTTTTGCAGATATGCCGTTGTATCTTTAGTGAATAATATTCCAAATCCTGCCGTTTTCCTACCTCCACTCCTCTGACTTACTTTTATTTCCTGAAACAGAAGCAGCAGAGCTTTTTTCTGACAGAAAACGACTCACAAGGCATTCATTCATACTACAGCCCACAGCAAACGTATTGAGATAATGAGTGTATGCCTCCTTTAAACTGTAAAAAAAAAAATAAAAGCTCCAAATAGAGATTTCATCGGCTCTGGAAAAACGATTTTATCTGTCAAGTATCTCTAGGAATTATAACCTTCTTCTGCATTTTGTGATTTTGGCTCAAAGTAAACGTTAAATGCCACTGCACAAAGTAGCTTGACCTTTTATGTAGCTAGGCAGCAAGAAGGGATGCAAAAAGGTTCAAAAGTGGTGTGTTGCTCGTGTCATACTGGAAACCAGAATTTGCATCCAGTCACAGACCTGTAATTAATGTTAATAATATTTTTCACTTAAGTGCTTTAGATGCAGATGACGTTCACACCCTGACCTTAAGTGTGAGCATGTTGCTAAATGCTGTGAAATTAATCAGCTCTTTAGGGAAGGTGATTATGTGTCTGGTTGGCCGATCTGCTTCTTTTTTTACAAGTGCTGGTTTTCATATTTACAGTTTGTTTTCCAGGATGGAGGAAATGCAGTAAGCAGGATTTTGTCTGATGCATTTACTCTTATTTATTCCCTTCTAAATCCCGCCACAAATTATGAGCGTCTCTGTTTACCAGGTATTTGTCCTCCATTATGCATTTTACGGCCCTCTATTAACATGTTGCGTGTGTTGTTGTATAATGAAGCATCTGCTGCTCGGTCTCAGGGGTGAATATAGGTGCGCGTCATGCTGTAAACATGAGCTGCCATCACTTTTCTTCTCATCACACAACAGAGCTACCTTTGGACTGGCGGGCGCCGCTGAGGAGGGACTCCAGGAAACGAGACTCTTCACAAAGATTAGACTGCAGATGCCTCTTACGCCACGTCCTCTTCAAATAGAATTTCAATATGGCACCTTTGCAGAGAAATAAAAAGCTTTCTAACTATTTTACATACAAATCTGACAGCCAGATCGGACTGGAAGATAGAAATATAATTATGGAATTGACATCTGGTCTTGAATGACAAAGAGATGGATTAGAACAAATGAAGGCTCCCTGTCGATAATCCCATGAGAAAAATGGGAGTCGCTGGACCGTGAACAGGTTCCCAAATCAAATGTAATGGAACGGCGGGGGCGTGGGTTCAGCGGGGAGGCGAAGATGGGATTTTCTCCCCTGTCCTGTGTCACATTTCAAAGGCAGCAAGGTCAATGCCTTAATTAGATATAACACAAGAGCATACGATGTTTACAGCTTTGTGCCTTAAAGCTTTATTAACACGGATCATTATTCTAGAGCTGTAGCGACATGAATTAAAAAGGGGCAGAAAAGTGATCTGATGGGAGAAGAGAGCCGTCTTTCTATTCCAACATGTTTCATCTAGATCTAATAATTTACAGTTGATAAGGCTTTGTGTTGTTCTTAATGACCTTCATCAGTTTGATCTCATTAGAACCAGTGTAATTGACTACTTGCTTTAAACAATGACCCCGACCCTTCATTCTGTTTTCAGCTTCACAAATTAACCTAAATTAACTGCATTCCCAGGCACTGAAAGCAGACCTTTAATGACACAGACTGAAAAGAGGAAGTAATGAAATGATAAAAAAAAAAGGTTAATGGTGGCGGAGGAAGCAGCAGGGGTGCACCCAGAAAATTTGGATAAGGGTGGCCAGACGGGGCCAAAGAAAATTTTGGGGTGGCACACCAAAATGGTCCTTGTGGTAACTCTGGGAGAGTTTAGCCTGTAGTGATGCATTGCATGCACCTTTATTCTTTTTTATGAAAAAAAACTATATGCATCCAAAACACTTAACTAAATTTTAGAAACACAAACATTTCAGAAAAATACATTTGACTTATTTGAAATGTTATTTCAAAAGTAGTTTAGTTTAGTTTACCTGTTCCTGTCTTCACAAAAACTATATATTTTTAAAATGGTGAGCAGCAGAAACATAGATACATATGTTAAAATTCTGATTATTTATTTACTCATAAAATTTTGTTTTTTACATTTATGGCTTGAATAAAAAAGATGAATTTATTTTTTGAGTGAACATTAATATGATTTATCAACCCTGGTCTTCCCTGGGGGGACCAGCAATTTTCTAGGAGTGGCCATGGCCACCCCTGGCCACCCCTTGGGGGCGCCAATGGGAAGAACAAACTAGCAGGTTTCTAAACTGTAAAAGACATTTTCCATCATGATACGGTTAGTCTTTGTCTTTTGAGTCAGAACGACTCATAGTTTCTTGACTCTGAAGCACAAGAAAAATAACAAAGATGTGCATTAATGAGCATTTTATAAAAGCTACGCTGCATAACATTTAATTAAACTTTTAAAAAGTATATATTCTGGCCATTCTGAAATGTGTTTTAGTGTAGCTTCTTTAGCTGCCTCAGTTTGGAAAAATAGCATCTACATCCAACAGCTAACGAGCTAACAGCTAACTCAGGAATGACTGATTGGGTTGTAAAGTGCCTTGAGGGGGGTGTTCTAGGATTCTGGAAGGTGCTATATCAAATACAGGCCATTTACCTTATTTTTTACCTAACCCCTGAGCTACATAAAAGCCCTCTGAAGGCAGCAAATGACTCATTTGTATAAATGTAATTTTAAGGTAATAACATAGTACTGAGCGGCCCGCTGAGGCTCCTATGGAGCGTGGCTAGACCAACATGCAGAGCAAAATCATTTTGCTTTGTCTACTGTCTGTCTAGATTTCTAGGCTAGCTAAATATAGCACTGCCAACGTTTCCAAGGATCAAGCCCCGCAGGATTAAAAAATTATTATTTAAAAACCATGTATTGGAAAAACGGGTTCAGACTAGCTGTTAGCTCATCAGTCCTGAGATCTAGTTTTCCAAACATGGGGGGTTACAGCAAATAATTCTAACTTTTATACCTACGTCAAAATGGTTGAAACACCTATTTAACTTAGAGCGTTGTAATCCATCCTCTTACCTCCATCTATTTTAAGTAACAAATTACAAATTGGATGGTGAAGGCAACGTTCAGATCTCCACATAACAATAATCCTATCAGGATTTTACTTACAGGGCTGAATGAAAAAGTCCTTAAAAGTGCTGCAACGCTGAGGGAGGGAGCATAAAATTCAGCTCTGCAACAATTTCACATCATTTGACATTTCATATCATTTGGTTTGATATTAAGGAGCCTGTGGCATTATCTTTAGTTCACTGCCTTTTCCAATTTGAGATCCACTGCCGTCTTGATTTTACCCTAATTTGTAAATGTCACTTAAGTGGAGGAGATGGAAATCATTTATATATATATATATATATATATATATATATATATATATATATATATATATGAAATCCCAGTTTATAAGTGTCTTTAATATCAGCACCAGTGTTACATGTTACTGATCTGTGGATGCTGAGGTATCACATTCCTTGTTACAGTAAGAGGAAACAGTTGTGCATCCTAATTTCTCCGTGCATCCGTCTTTCCCCACAAACAGAAACTCTTCAGGTGCTAGGAACACCGAATGAGCTGTCTGTGCTTGGTGATGTCAGGCGGAGGCATGACCTTCCATTATTAGCCTATTGTTGCCGGGTTTCAGTCAATGTGTCACACATACTCTCCTTCCCAATTTTCCACAGTCACAGCTTGTCCCACAGGGTTTGGCTTTGCCCTTTGTGTCTTAAACAGCGTTAGGGTTAGAACTGGCTATTATGCGGCACATAATTGCACTTCGTCATGCTGAAGATTGTCCCAGTGGGCAGAGCCGCGGCCAGGGACATTCCTATTTGAACAGTATATTCTTGCAGAATACTACCTAGTCATAGCAAATCCATCTTACTGTCCCTAGAGCAATGTCATGCATTCAAGCACAAATGTTCTCCACAGATACTCATTGTATGTGGATAGCAGCAGATGCAAATAAGGAGATTGGGAGCCTCTGTAGGATAATAATTGGTTGGAGAGCTCATTAGAGAGTGCGTCAGAACGCCTGAAGGTAATCACGGAGGCACGTTGCACTCCAGGTAAGATGAAGCGATGGAGGGATGTGACCTCAGTCTGTAACCAGGAGGGATCTCTCAGCAGCCGGCACAGTTTCCAGCAGCTGTCAGGCTTCAGAGGCAATAGAAGGGTTCTGACAGACAGGTTTAACTCCTCTGTTCTGTTCATTTCACTTTAGGACTTAGTGACAAAACAGATCTTTGGTAAAATTATTTATAGTATTATGGAGGTTTAAAGTAATTGTTGGATGCATTATATTGTAAACAGGGTTTGAATTACACACAGGCTACCGGGGGAGCCCCGTGAGACGGGGGAGGAGGGGGGAGTCGTCTCTCTGTTAAAACGACAGGATAATTTTTCAGGCTCCTCCTGTATGGGACAGCTGTCTTACACCATACTCTTGGGTGTGTCATTTGAGGGCTTCCAGGGGAGCCCATCACCCTTTCGGGGGAGCCGGGCTCCCCCTAGCTCCCCTGTAATTTGAACCCTGGTTGTAAATTAGCTTAATATTTATTTGCAGTGATAAAATAAAAGCTTAACTGATACTCTTCTGCCATTATTGGTGTAAAATGTATAGTTACATAAAAAGTAGACTAGAGACAGAATCTCTAGACGAAGAAAACAGGTTTGATGACAAATTGGGCAGAAAGTCCGGCAGAATGGAATGAAAGAACCCACGAGGGAAAACGAAGAGCATAGCTGTCAGATTTGACTAAGAACTTGAGAAAACAAGAGGGAATAAATACCAGGAGGGGTGATAACTAGATGAAGACCAGGTGAGCTCATTAACAGATGAGGAGCAGGTGTGGAAGGAGCTGGGCGACGAGGGGAGCTGAGGGAAAAGACGGCTGAGAAACCAACAAAAGGACGAGGACACAAAAGGCTAAAATCACTGAAAAACAAAATAAAGTCCTAACTGGGAAACTTTACAACACAAAACCCCACAGCCATCAAAATAAATCAACTAATGTATAATAAATGGTGCAAGTATTATTCTGAAAACTTTTCAGTGCATATTTACAGCAACAAACAATGAATTAGCAAGAGGAAGAGGAAAAAAAACAAATATATAAGCTGATTTAAAAACTAAATTCAATAACCCTAAACTGTCCAGAAAAGCCTAAAGACTCTTATTTTGACTGTAATATATCGATGGAGCAAATATCTTCAAATTATGTTGAAACTGCTTTTTGTACTTTTATGAATTGGTTTTGGCCTCCAGGTTTGTGCAGCATGTTCACTAACAGGGCCAAAAGAACCACACCAACCACCAAAACAGCCTGGCTCAAGGACACCATGGCCAACAGTTGCTTGTCGATGCCCATGCCTCCTGGCAGAGCATGATCGGGGTTAGATACGAGAGAGAGTGCTGACTGATGGATTGCTAATTGTCTCCTCGGTAAGCAGCAGATGCTTTATCACAGATGCTAGAAGCAAATTAGATTTGCACACGAAGAAGAAGCAACAATTGATGCTCTTTTAGTTTACTAATTGTAAGCAAGTTCATGTGGTTTGTGTCACACATTACACTTAAACTGAAATCAGAAACAACTCATTGTTTTTTTTGTTCTGTAACTTTTTAGGCATTTTTCCAGAAGTGAGATCAAGTGTTGGCTTTGAAGGTGTGGCCCCCAGTCTCTGGTCTGATTCATCTCAGAGGTTTTTGTTGGTTTCAAATCAAGACTTTTGTGCTGGCCAGTCACATCAAACTCACTCATCCACACGCTTAATACATTTATTCATTTTTGGGTTGTTTGTACCTTGTACCTGTGCAAAATCACAGTTTATTATTCTTTTTTTTTTTATTTGAACAGCTATAGTTCCCACCCCAGCTCCCCTTCAAGAAGGAGCTGAAAGCCACGCCTCATACCGCGCACATGCACGCAAATAGCCTTGAAGCGCTAGCGGACAAGTTATGTTTTTGATATGTTTCTGCTCAAACACCAGTGGCGTGTCCAGGCCTTTTAAAATGGGGTGGCCCAGGTGGGGTAATTGACCTTTCGCCGAGCCCCGCCCCCCTTAGTTACTGTTGCCAAGTCCGACAATAAGTGGGTCAAATACTGCAGCTCTGCAGATTTCCGTGATGGAAAGAAGTAGACAGATGCGTGTCAGCGACATTTTTTGGAGCAATTCCTCCTCAATATCATCCAGATCGAGGCAAAAGGGTTACAGTATGCAGTGGAGGGATACATTAGTGTCGGCTCTGCTGAGCCAAGCGTAGCAGGGAACAAGGAGTTGGGAGTTTGGGAGAAGGTCTGGCACACTCACAATGCTAGCACACCCCTGTTATCGCTAAAACAACAGTCTGATGTAGGGTAAGTTTAATCACTTAGCTTCAATACACAAAAAATAAATCCCTTTTCGTTCCCCTCGCTCCTCTTCCACAGTTAGCTTAAAGTTTACAAACTGACATTAATTCAATGTGGGTTGAGTTAGCATTCAAGCTAGGTTGGTGTGCTGAGTTGACGGAGGTGTGCGTGTAACCCCGTAGTGCATTCTCTATGAGTGACAGCTCCCTCTTGTGGATACGCAACTCTATTGGTCTAGGCTCACGTAAATGATTAGTTTAGCTGTAGAGGCCAGGGGAGGGGCTTAGGGGAAATATAAATTATGAAAGAACCCCACCTTTAAATAAGATAATAAAAAATAAAAAAAGAAGGGAAATTCCTTAACAATGTCACCAAAGGTATGACATAACCATCAAAGATTGTTTAATTTTGAGGTCAACAATAGTACAGAGTTTTACAGATCCAGCCAGTCACAAACAGACTAAAAATACAAATTTTGGCATAATCCATCCTCCATTAGGAGCTTTTTGAATATTCATGTTCTATAGAGACTAACTTGAGTTGACGGTGTGTTCAACTGTGTGACTATTAACAGCATAATTTAGTCTCCAGATGAACACAATATGTGTCAAAACCTTAAACATCAATCAGTCCTACTACCTTTCCTACACAGTAGTCCTGGCCTCTCTAACAGCCTAAATATGAGCCTCTGGCTGGCAATAAAACTTGTTTTTGGATTTTATCTGCCTTGCAAGGCCCACTAAGGCTTAGTGCATGACCCACTATAATTCCACTAAAACCTCACAAAGATGGGATAAAATTCAGCCAGCAGAGACGAGAGTTCCTCACATGCTTCCTAGTCAGCAGCAAGACATGACGAGCCGATAGCTCTGCTTCTATGTTTTTGTTTAATTTCGGTCCTACATGTTGTCATGTAGAAGCAACACTTCCAGTCTGGTGGTAAAATGAAACACAGCAGTGCATGCTGGGAAAACTATGAGTAATGCATCACATTACTTTAGCTGTCCTGTAAGGGATTAAACTCAATGGTTTAAAACAATCAGAATTGTAAAAAAAAAACCTGCTAAATCACTGCTGAATTATTATTATTCAATAATATCACCACAAAACATCTACCTCTTCAGAATCAGAATAATTTCCTCATGGAGGACGCTATCACCATGAAGCTCTTCTCCAAAACTCAGTCTGGGAATTAAATCGGCATCCTAGGAGTTGTTTTATAAATAACAGCCAATTACAGACATGTTTAGATTCTCATCATCTTGCATGTTCCTAAACTTTATTGGTCAAATATATTAAAGACGTGAACGATCAAAACTCCCAAAGAGATCATTCATCAAAGATGTTGCTTTAATTACAGCGTTCCTCATAATCGGCTGTAATGTCCCTGTTAAAAGGTTTCCCCATTTTAATTAAATGAAATGTCACAGCTGGGTAAAGGATGCCCCTCTTGGCTTATCTCGTGTCAAGTTTAGCAGACGATGGCGCTGAATGAGCTTTTGTTTTATAGTTATTCTTTCTGCTGTCAAACAAATGATTATTTTAACAGGTTTCTGTTTCTTCTGACAGAAAGAGCCTCAGACTGATGCTGTATTCTTTGAGGGTGATATTATTTATGCATCGTTCGTGCGTCAGAACTGGGCTAAATTTGCAGCGTGCTTCATTTGTTTATTCTGAACATTTATGGTGTATTCACAAATTCACATTTTAAATATTTAAAGCGTATATATTGAGTTGTTTTTTTGTGTGTGCACCGAGTCATGTCGAATCTTTTTGTAGAACTGCATTTGCAGGCAGCACACTGATTTTTACATTTTAATGCATCATTTTTTTTTTGCCTGCTATCTTAGATAGTATTGGTAAATAAATAAGTGAAAGTATGTGTTCAATGCACATCTCTTTAAAGGTCAACTTCACTGAAAAATAATTTTTTTAATTATTATTTCTGAATCTAATTGGTCACTCTGAGTTTTTCATGCAGGCTGAACATGAAAATCTCCTACACCTATCTCCTGCATTAGCTTCTGATAGAACATAGACGGTGAAACTCTAGGATTAGAAAATCCTGACATATCTACGTCACACTGTCACTTAACATTCATGGACTCACCCATCTTGACTCACGACAGGGAAGGCTGTTGTTGGTTTAGCGTCCAGGAAACAGCAGAGAACGTCTCGGCTAGTAGAAGCTAACTGTTAGCATTAGCAACTCTACCACACAGCAGAACTCCTTCAGGTTTGTGCTATTTGTGGAGATAAAACATCAACGTTGCAGAGCAGAGTCAGTGGTAGTTGCTTTGCTGTTAGCCAATCAGAGGTGAGATGTCCAAATATCAGGAAAAAAGACTACAAATCCTGTCTTCTGAGGCCCTGTCCACATGTAGCTGGGTATCTCCCAAAACGAAGATATTTTTCTACGATTCGGCCCGTGATGCACATGAAAACGCAGATTTACGCAACGAAAATTAATCTTTCTAAAACCTCCGGCCAAAGTGAAGATTTTTTTTTCCAGAGTACAACGCATTCATTCCTACTAGAGACCACTGCAAATGCATTCAAATATGAGTAAAGTTGATCTTTAAATGCTGTTTCTTCACACATGAGGTTAGAAACAATGTAGTTAAATGAACATAAAAACTCCTGCAGACCTGAGGCGTGTCAGCCACTAAGTCTTAGTAAAGCATTTTTTTTTTTTGGATTGAAATAATTTTGAATGTGTCAATTTTCTTTCTCACTATCAAAACCTTGAAATTGTAACTTATTGTTGTGTGGAATAAAACGAGAAGGAAATGAGATGTAGTGAATGGATGCAATCAGTTTTCACCATTGCTGCCAGTTCTTAAAATGACTCAGCAAGAGCTTTTTTTTTTTTTTTATCACAGGCCATTCAGCTGCAGCCTTTTACTCTGATGAAACGAGCTGATTTCCTACGTACCGCATTGGGCGTTTGTGTCCTCGGCCTTTGGCTGATGTGAACTTCCAGGCAGCTGGTTGCATCTGCAGCTGCTCGCCCCTCCACCCATAGGCCTTCTAAAAGATAAGGACTCAAGTCACTCATGTCTCCCCTCCACGCGGTAAATAAGTCCAGTTGAAATGCTTACACTAATGTCCTATTACTGACTAAGCTTTGGACAAATCTTTGAGCTAATACCAAGTGACTGACTCTGGAAATGGGCACCGGCTCACGATGTAAGTCACAATAGATTGGATTGTCAGTGGAGTAATGGAGTAATAGTGTTCAAATTTCAGCTCCATGTCCTTTTCCTTCAGGATCACGATAGAATGTAAGTTATTCTCTAACAAGTGGTTAAATCAACAAGACTTTACATCCCGTTTAGAAACATAAAGGCTGGACTTTCAGCCTCTAGTAAAAAATGCTAGCATTTTTTTTTTAAAATAGATTTTAAGTAAGTAAGTAAGTAAATTTTATTAGTTTGAATGCAGTATGCATTCAAACTATTGTTTTCCTGTTTCTCTTTATTATTAGTTTGAATGCTGCAAGCATTCAAACTATTGTTTTCCTGTTTCTCTTTATTATTAGTTTGAATGCTGCAAGCATTCAAACTATTGTTTTCCTGTTTCTCTTTATTATTATTCTTCTTCTTCTTCTTATTCTGCTTCCGTACGTTTTTTGGACCTTTTCAACTCCTTCAAACTTTCAGCAATTTCAACAAATGTGGTATCAAAACGTTCAGCTCGTTCAGGTCTTTCCGGCTATGACTTTTGGTATTGATATTTTCAACCGTTTCCGAAATATTCAGCTTTTTCTATGATTTTTTTCCCATAGGAATGAATGGGAAGCCCTTAAAATTCTCAAAACTTTTGGCCAAACC
>SSNS01000035.1:7874-35374 GCA_006937985.1 Aphyosemion australe
ATAAGAGACAGAAATATAACTTCACAGAGCTCTCCAAGCAAGAAAAACAAGGTAAAAGGAGTAAGTTCAGCACAATTAGCAGGAAGACATGGGGATCGAAGCATGGCTGTAAACACCAATAGCTCAACAACAAGACACCGAGGTAAAAGAACATCTAACAAGGGACCCATAAAACAAGTGAGTGATTAAGAACAGAAAAGGGTTTTTGGTGCCAGAACAAAGGTGTGAAATGATCAATAAACGCTTGTTCTGCAGGTTTTGGAGCCTAGAATCAATCATATTAGATTTTCTATACATCTTTAAAATTTTGTATATGTTTTTTGTCCAAAAGTAGTTAATTAGCAGCTTCTCAGGAACCTTTACACTGTTCAAACGTTTCCCCTCGTATTAGGCAAAGGTTCAAGTTGATGATCCTGCAGGGCTAAACCCTCTCCAGAGAGCACATTTCCATGGAGATCAGCACCCCTGAACTATCTGCTTCATTTCACCTGGCTCCGTGAACACAAGCTGCTCCGGGCACCGCAGCCGTCACTTTTCATCACAGCATCAGAGACTTCTCTGTCAGCTCAGGAGCTAGGGGGGTGTTGGGAGAAATATAATTTCTTCCTCCTTTCCTCCCATTTCTGCACAGAGACACTGTTTTCTGCACTTGAAAGATTAAAATGCATGTGACTGATGAAACAATAAATGACTAAATGTAGATTTACAGAATCATCTGGTGCACTCACCCACTCTCCAACAACAAAAGTGGCCTGTCACTAACATTAATAATTTAAGTTGCTGAAGCTGCTGTCGGGTGGAGAAAATAGGATGTTTTTCTAACTAAAAGCCCTCCATTTAGCTGACTAAATTTAAATGTCCATCTGCTTTATTTCTTGCACAAAAAACAACCAAACAATCAGATTTCTTAACCACTTATTGATTAAAGGCTTCAGCGAGCTCACACAGCAGCAGTAAAACAAAATGGGCTTTTGGGTTTATGAGCTAATATTAGCCAAACAAAATGTTTTTTGCACAAGCCCATGATTTAGAGTTTTGCACCTCTGGTTTATGTAGATCGATACGTTGCTGAAGATCAGATTCATAAACGAACACCTAAAACTAATCTGAGAAAACTAATCACAGACTGATACGATTCAACCCTTTAGTGACTATTTACAAAGATATGATTCAGCTCTTAATCACAATACAAGCAGCCCTTGGTGACAAAACAAGATCCTGGCCTCAATCTTACATATTAAATGGTTATTAAAGCATAATAAACCTATGCATCAAATATTGCACCAGCTCTACTAATCCTATTGTATCTCAAATGTTCACGTCCTTGAATCCATACAAATGTGATCATTTTCACATCCCTGCTGTGAAGGTAAAAGGGTTTCCTGTTTGAATTCTGCAGCTATAATAAATTATCAGCAAGGTTTGGTTTCTACAAGCTGCAGAAACACTACAGACGAAATGATGATCTGTTTACGTTTGTTGATTTTGTATTTTTCTATCCTGGTATGACAGGTTGCATTTTTAAAGGTGTGGTTCACTGAGTCAGTGGTAGAGTCGTGTTGCTGTTAGAAAATCAAAGGTGTGATGTCCAATTATCAGAAAATAAGACTCCAAATCCTGCCGTCTGAAGCTCTCCTCTAATCTGGCAATCTTTTAGATTCTGAAACAGGCGCACCCAAGCTTTTTTTTACCCAGAGTACGACTTACAAGGCATTCATTCCTACTAGAGACCACTGCAAATGTACTGATTAAACAAATGAACCACACCTTTAAGCTATTGTTGGACATTTGCTGTTTGAAAATGTTAGCTTTAAAATTAAATGGATGGAAAAATGAGTTTTAAAGTGTTATTTACTTTAGACTCTACTGACAGTTGTATCTGGTCAAATTTGCAATTGAATATTATTTTGTGACCTGATGACAAATCCATTTCTGTAGTCATTTCATTTTCTCTTCCACTATAGCTAACCAAGGTACAGAGCTGTAGAAAAATACCTCCTCATCAGCCCGGGACTTTAAGAGAAACAGACAGAGCAAGAAGGAAGGGAGAGATTTGGTACTCGTGTGGAAACGAAGCCCTCAAGTAGCAATTACAATCCCTGTCATTACTCTTCCCTGACCACTAAAAGAAACCCCCCTCCAAGGAAATAAAGCTTCCACCTTGTATTTACTATATGATCTTTTGTCTCCAAAGATAGCTCCATCTGCTGTGTAGTCGTTCTCCAGCAGAGACATTTCTCTTGTGAGGGCAACCCACCAATCACAGCTTCTCCAGGGAGCAATCAAAGCATTGCCACCAGCTCCAGAGGAATGCAGTTTAATCTGAGAGGAAGACACATGTATGTGTGTGTGCATGCATGTGCGCGTGAGAGATGACAAAAGAAAAGGTGTCTGAAGGAGGGGAAAATAAAAGGTACATGACAGACTAATACTGAGTGGGGCTGGTAAGAAGATTGTGTTTCGAAAGCATGAATAGCCACTCTCATAGCCTGACCCGAGGACCTAATGTACTTGTCTGTGGTCAGTGTTTATGTTTTGTACACACACACACATCTGTTAGCAGACAGGAGTCCCTTTGTAGAAGTGTTGCTGTTGGAGAGGCTGTACGTATCAGTGTGGCGGTGAAAGGCAGCAGCAGAGAGGAACACAGGGTTATCAGAGGGCTGTACTAGAGCCTCATCTGCACGTTGAGCCAAGGGAGAACATCACTAAGAGAGGAAGTATGTTTAGACCTTCTACAGAGTTTAATTCAGTCCTGTGTGGTGTTATTGTATGCATGGTTCACTTCTATGTTTGTACTATTTTCAGCTTTGAGAACTACTCACCTATAGTGATCATTCTTGTGTTGGTATGAATAGAAGCTGTCAGCCAAAGGTCTAGTCTGAACTCAAAGATAACAAAGATAATTATGCTACTAGTGTGCACTTGTGTGGCTTCTCCTTCTGCCAAAAAGAACATTTTTCCCTAAACAATGTGTCTAAAAGCATCTATTTACCCACTAAAACTAAGAAAATTGTATATATTCAATAAATATTATTCATAATACATGACTTTACGTCCTTGTACAACTTTATGAAATCATTCAGTCCATTTTACAAATGTGGTGCTTTTCAAAACTTGTAATTTTTCAAGAATGTTACTGGATAAAAGGACAGCTTCTGAAAGCAGGTGGCATTTTTAATCCTAGCTCAACTTGCAGCTTTCAGTTGCTTCTTCAGGGCCAAACAGTAGCATCAACAAGCATAGCTCCAGATCTTCATTAATAAAGCTGAGAAGTGGGCAGCAGATAGAGAAATCCCAGAGGTCTGGTCCCTCTCTCTCCCTCAACGGTGTGAGCAGCCCATTAAACAAAAACAGGAGCGAGAGAGATGTGTTCTGGCCCACTTTAGATTACACACCAGCCCAAATCCCTCGCCTCAAGACAAAGGGGGGCTGTTTTCCAAGAAACAATGTTGTGATTAATGAAGGTGGTAAAAACAAAACTTTCATCCAGGAGACTACGGTTTGTGTCACATGTGACAGGGAGATTTTTGGCTTAAGCTTGGTTTGTTTTTGCAGAATTAAATTTACCTGTTTGGCTGAATTTTGTATATTTATTATTTTGCATATTTCAAATATGGTGTACAATATATACTGACCATTTTCAAATATAAAAACATCTTAAAAGTCTAATTAAAGCAGAAATCCAGAGTTTTTTTCTCAGACGGCACCATCTAATGGGCTCGACACACGGGAGGCGACATCGCCTCTCCTCCATTCATTTTCAATGAGACAAGCACGACAAAGCGATAATCGCGGGTCTCCCTCCTGCTAAGCGAAACGCGAAAAATGTGCATGTGAACTTTTGCGCTCGTGCATGTGTCGCGCACACGCGAGCCAGAGACGTGATCTCAGAAAGTTGAAAAATTTTCAACTTTTCTTCGCTGTCGCTCGGACAAGGACCAATCAGCAGAGGTTTCATTGACTGACCAATGAGCGGACAGGATGCTTCTCAGTACATCTCCGGGCGAACATGGAGGAAAAGTTAATACTTGCCATGTCGGAGAGCGTTACAAGACTTCAATTAACTCTAGCAAAACCTTGTGAGACTTCATATCTATCGCTTTTTCAATTCTGAACTGCTTTAATATCCCAAAATTTCCTCCAATCTGACGGCCAATCAAAACAACGGAAAACTCGCTATTCACCCTGGAACAGAGGCGTCGCTAGCTTTTGCTGCTGCCGCATGTCGCCTCCCGTGTGTCAGCTTATAAAAGCGATAGCGATGAGTTTCGGTGATCGCGGTCGTTTGTCACCTCCCGTGTGTCGAGCCCATAACAGTGGAAAAGTGTATCCTTAAGCCCTTTTCTCGCCCTACATCCATGATTACAGCTGATAGCAAGCCTCGCATTCATGAACGCACATATATGAGAAATGTCGTAAGCAGATGTCTAACACTTTTGGCTATTGCTAGAAAATAATTGATATATTGCCTATTATATCACAGTCCAGGATGAAACTATCACTTTTACGAATTTCTAAAAAAAATCATATATAATTCCTGAAAAGGGGAAAACTCCCAAAGAATAGTTAGTAATATTTTTGGAAATTCATTAATTGAAAGATTTGGGTGTTGCATTGAATATTTACTTTTTGATGTTTGATGCTTAATTCATGATTTGAGATTAACATTATAATTCTCACATTGTGGATAAAGACAGAGATGTTGCCTCAAGTGGAAAAGGCTAAGAGCTGCTATAAAGAGTCTGAGAAATGATTAATTTTTATTTTTATTTAAACTGACTCAGTTTAAAACAATCTTTCAGCAGGTTTCTGCTCTGCAGAACACACAGACTTACATACCAAGACAAGGCAGAACAATCATACAAGCATATGCAATTAAAAGAAACACCAAATAAAAGAGGGTTAAGCAGCCACCTTCATCAGTGGCTACTGGTGTATTTGTCCAGTAAGTGAAAAACAAATTTTCTTTTAAATAAACTTTTTGCGATGAAATAGTCCTATTGATAGATTGGTGACTTGATACATTTTTAGAAACAAAAGATGAACATGAGCATCCTCTGGATGTGTGTGCTCACTGTTAGCGATGGAAATAAACCAGTTAGCATGGGTTGGACATGTGTGCTGGACTACTTGGTGAAACTTTTTCAAAAGTGAAGCATTTGGGGCTTTTCTGATTGTTGGGATGTACAGCAACTCCCACAAAAGTGTTAAAGTCCCTGTCACATAACACTACAAGCCAGGATTGAGATACCTTCTGGTCATTTCAGTGTGGTTTACGCCCTTAAGCCTCTGAGTCATGGAGGTAGGAAGTAACAGAGCTGTAATGGTCAATTTATTAGGAATAAGCCAGCTTTGCTGCTGGATTTATGTAATGATGGCAATCAGCTGGCCGGGGGAGATATCTGACGCACATCGTATGCATAGTGCTTAACATTTGCTGGTTTTGCAATGCTGGCTTCATTTAGGGAAGCTTGCGTGTGTGTGTGTGTGTGTGTGTGTGTGTGTGTGTGTGTGTGTGTGTGTGTGTGTGTGTGTGTGTGTGTGTGTGTGTGTGTGTGTGTGTGTGTGTGTGTGTGTGTGTGCAGGACAAGACCAACTTGATTGGTGACTTAGGAAAGAGGGTAAGGGCAAGGAGAGAGCTTAAAGGGGGACTAATCTTTGCAGCCATTGTTGCAGGATTGTTTTGTTAAAGAAGCTAGGGAAGATTAAGCTAAGTAGGATATATTTTTTAGACTGCTGAACCAAATATAAATGGCTAATAGGCTAATTGGTTGGGCGAATGGATCCATTTTTATCAATAGCAAAAGAAAAGCAGGCTAAACATATGTAGCATCAATATCTAAAGGATTAATAATAGACCTCCAACAAAAAGGATGGTATCCAGGTAAGAGATGATTATCTGAATATGTAGTGGAAAAAAACACCAGTCACCATGGCAACACTAGTTTACAAAGCACCTGACCGAGATAAAGCTTCTCCGAACTTGAAACCCATTTCTGCACCTGAGACATGTTAAATTCTGCGAGCAGATGGACAGATGAAAGTGTAAAAAAAATCCAATGTTCGCAAAGCTGAAAATTTAATTCATGAGCAGCACATTTTTCATCCAGAGGTGGCAAACATGCATGAGCTTTATCGCACAAAAAATGTCACACAGAGACGCTATCAAGTCAAGCCACCACAGCCGCAGCAGCAGCAAACCCCCCACCGCCACATCTGCATAGCTCAGAAAGGTATATTAAGGCACAATAGAGCAAAGCTCAATAAAAGTGTGGAAAACGAGTTGCAGGTAGCCATCCATCAAAAAGAGATGTGTGGTTTTATGACAGGTGAGGTGAGTGGGAAACAAAGAAGAAAAGCAGAAAAGCCAGATTGACGGGCATTCATCCTGCAGAGAGAATCAAACTCTTCTATTTTCAATCGTGCTGGAAAAGTCGGAACAGATAAAGTTAATATGTTCATCCTTTCATGGAATTGGGATCAGATCATGGCCAAAATATAAAGGACACAAACATTTTGAGCAAATACTTCACTATGCACCACCAAGCAGAACGGAGACTGGTAATTAAAACTGTGTAACTGCTGACGATGGGTTGTACAAACATAACACACGAGCTCTGTCATGACACCAGAGTTCTCTCTCTTGCTAACAACAACTGCCACTGGAGACAGGATTAGCTCGACTGTATTTAGGATAGGACAGTGATCCGTGAGGCAGGTGGTAGAAATGGAAAACCTGCCTGAAGCGCGAGAAATTCCTCCAATCTCCGTGGCTATCACCGAGCTGATCCAAACGAGGTCCGCGCCACCAGGCAGAGCTGGTTAGCAGCGTGATTGAGACCTGTGACTCACAGGTGTCAGCGCGTGTTACTGTATCCATGTGGATAATCAAGCATGAAGAGTGTTTTGCTGACACAAGCATCTGAAAGAAAGACCATGAGCTGCAACCTCACACTCACGACTATGAGCTACATCTCATAGCTAAATATAAACCTGAGAGGTTAGGAAGCACAAAAGGAAGATGGGTTGAGTTGAAACTACACAGAAGATATAAGCGGGCACTATAACTACGCTAATGGCACTGAAAATGAGCAGTGGCATCATGAATCAGAGTGAATCCCACAGAATCATAAGTTGTAGCTAGTGCCCTCTAGTGGCTGGTTCCAGTATGGGTTTTAAGTCCCACCCCCTCTATTGAAATGAAGGTAGGATGATGTATTCTGGAGCAAATCAGAAAAAAGGAAATATTTCCAGAATACACAAAAGTTTAAAAATGTTATTTTGAGAATAAAAGGATAATCAAAAGCTAAACTAACGCAACAGGAAGCCTAAGTCACGCCCATCTACTTCTGGACCATGGATCCCCTACTGCCTAAAAAATGAATGGAAGTCTATGAGTGGATAAAAGTTATTTTCTGATCCTGTTTGATATGTACCATGGATTTCACATATGATGTCCGTTAGGTTTAAAAACACATTTTGATGCCAAGAATGCACTTATTTTCAAACGATGGCAAAAGTTTCTTTAGGTTTTGTGTGAAAAGACGTGGAGAACTCTAACTGCTGGTCTCACCAAATTGACGTCATCGAACCAGACACGGAGAAGAGAAGAAAAATGGCTGAGTTTGTTGAGCTTTGAATCCAGGTTGACAGACGGAGCATTAAACGTGGAGAAAACCCCTATAAATCTGGCCATGTGGTAAGTAGCAGCTACGCTGGGGAGAAGAGATTCTGATGTGACGTCGTATATGTAACGTCTGATTTGTAGTCATTTTAATTACGAAATTTTACAAGCAAATAAATTTAAAAGTACATGACATAGTCGAAACACATAATTATTTATCATTTAAATTGAAGTACAAGATATGTGTGATTCAGGACGTAAGGCAAAGTGGATTAGAAAACAGCTTTCATAGCCTTGTTCACTTACAGTTTTTTGTTGTTATTAAATCCTCCTGGATTTGAAATATTTATGTGATACTTTCATTTAAAATCACCCATGACACAGAGTCTTCCTACACATGAACATTAAATTAAGTCAATATTTCCTGCTGCCAATTACCCTCTAAGATGCTCAAGATATTTAATGTTTTCCATTTTATATATTTTCTTTCTCCGACTTATTGTGCTTTAATGAATAATGTTGGATATTTTATTATGACCCAGTCGAAGGCTACAAGCTGAAATGCTTTGGTCTAATAATAAAGCTGTTCTTGATGTACTGCAAGTGCTGCTGGAGACTTGACCTTCTTGAAACCCACAATTTACCACTCAGGTATTATATAAAGCTGTTAGCTTTGCAGAAACGTGAATGAATGCTGCAATATATATATATATATATATATTTTTTTTTTTTGCAATAGTACAGGAACTGTGTGTGTGTGTGTGTGTGTGTGTGTGTGTGTGTGTGTGTGTGTGTGTGTGTGTGTGTGTGTGTGTGTGTGTGTGTGTACGTTGGAGGTTTCTTCCTGTTAAAGGGGAGTTTTCCTCTCCACTGTCGCCACATGCTTGCTTAGTATGGGGACTGCTGTAAAGTCACTGACACAACAAGTCTGACTTGATGCAATCTGCTGGGTTTTCTTACATAGGAAAACTAATTAATTGGAATAAAGAACTGAACTCAGTGCACTGATAAGTACGTTCTATTAGAATGTTTACTTTGTGAAGTGCCTTGAGACAACTTGTGCTGTGATTTGGCGCTGTATAAATAAACTGAATTGAACTGAAACTGTGTGAGAATTGAAAAGAACATTGTGTTACTATTCTAAAGATACACTTGACTAAGAGTACATGCAAAACATACAGGACTGCATTAAATGCAGTCAATAAACCGAAGTTTACAAAGCATCTGGATTCAGGAAATTGGCAAAAAAAAAAAGTCATTTTGAGTTCAAACTTGCAAGCTACAGTGGGCTGTGAAGTGTTTTAGTGAGCTGTGCAGTTAAGAAGTCTGTCTGTGTGATTCGTTCCACAAACAAAGAAAATAACAGCCAGCTCAGGTGTTGGTCAAATTTACTTTTGACATTTCCAAGTTCATTAAAACTGTTTTCTATAAAACAAACAGAGCGGGTTTAAAGAGACTCAAAATAAGGAGAAGAAATACAGCTTCTAAAAGTGATTCTGATGTAAAAGCCATGTGTGTTTGCAAAGACACATTTGCTGAAGTGAAATCAGATACTTTAAATATAACTGCACATTCAACAGTGAGCTTTTAGAAGAAATAAACATTTAACAACCAGCATTCACTATCGATTTATGCTTTGCAAATAAAGTATCTCAGATCAGATGTTCCTTTGCCTGCTGATGTTCCACAGTAGGTGTCACTTCATCCCGGAGAACAACTGGAAACGCTGGCTGTGGTGTCACACTCGGTTTGTCTTTTTATTCAGCTAGCTGCCCTGCCTCTGCATAGATGCCTCTGCTGACATTGAGATACTTTCCCTGCATTTCCCTACTGTGCAACAGCAATCTCCACTGACATTTAAGGAATACTGAAGCATTAAAAGGCCACGCATGGTCAAACAAACGTCCTCCACATTCCCTCTCATCGTTTTTCTGTCTGTTTTTCAATTTATCCTCGGTTTTCTTTAGATTTAATGCTAAAGTAACTTTATTGCCTCAGCCTGTCACCACTGATCACAAATAACATGGCAGAGCACAATGCCATTAGTTATGTTATAAAAAGCCAACAACTTGTGTGCACTGTTGTGCAGAAATGGATCCCTGGAGTCGCTTACTGTGGTTAGAAGACGGAAAGTCAAGTTGCACATCTGAGGTTGAGAGATGCAGGGAGGATAAACTGAAGTGAATGTGACTGCTTGTCATCGTTGTGCCTCTGATGGAGCCATTAATGTCCGACGCCTTTATGAGTTGCTGTTTGAGCAGAGGCTGGAAAGTGTTGTTTGTCTCCAGGACGTCTAGTTCTGCAGCTGCAGGCGGCGCTTTGAAAGAACGAGTCTTTGTGCTCGGCTCAAACATTCCCAATCAAAAAAAAAAAAACCATCAGTTAGTCTTCTATTGTGCCAAATGATGCACTTTGTAAATCCTCATGATGCCTTTGTTGTTATGTCGTTATTTTGTTATGCTCTGTCGCATGATTAAAGTTTTGGTTTTGATCAGCTTAGAAGTTTTCTTGTTGGCTGTAGTTCAAAAACGGGTGGAAGTTGGACGTTTGTGGTTTATGACCCAGCTATTATTATTTAAAAAATGTGACAAAACAAGTTTAGAAGTTAGTCAGTGCTTAAAAATTCAACTGTTGTTTTGCTCTATTTGACAAAAAACTAAAGGTTTTTAGAATCTAACTTAAGCCTAGCCGCTGATTTATACTAAACACAGATATATGCAACACAGAGATTTAACATAGAAGCTGGTTAGCTTCCACATCGGTCTCTGTTTCAAGAAAAGAAAAGAACATTAACAGCTTTTTAAATGTGCTCGGTCTTTTGTGAGAGCACACCAATATCGACTGATGGTAATGAAATTATGCCCATGTCCAGATGCTTAATGACTCACTGATAAAAATTCTCAAATTGAATTAAGTCTAACGCCGTTTGTTCCGAGGAATGTAGAAGAGATTTACATTAACCATTAGCTGTAAATTTGCATTCAGCTTTATTTTCTCTCTCTAGCGTTGCAAGTAAACCAGCAAATGGCTGGTAATGCTGCTGCGTGTAATAGCAGGCTTGCAGCAAACACCCTGAGACACAATGAGAACGATTAATTCCTCTTTTATATCACAATGTTTTTGCAGTCCCATTAGAAGTGAATATCAACAGGATGCTAAATTATCTGGTGGGATGTTTGGATAATTGAAGGCTTATTTCTTATGGTAGTATAATGGCCCATATTTTCCACTCATATTGAGATGGCGCTCACTCTAACTGCTGGAAAGCCATTTTGCTTCCCTTCAGCAGCGAGCCACATAAAAGTGCACAAGCAGACACTAAACTGTCTGACCAACAACAGCCTCCTAAAGTAATTATGGCTCAGGAGGGAGATATAAAAGGTAGTTTCCTCTTCCAAAGCAAGATTAAAGTTAGAATTTGCCTTGTCAGTTTGATCATAAATGCCATGTCATCAGGCCTGAATGCTGTACCTAGCTCTCACCAAAGATGAATATGAACGCACATGGAGGAAAGTGTTTCCTGACCCTTTAAAACAGATAACATATAAAAGCTCAGTCAGAATGTGGTGACGAGGAGTTGAGGAGGTCTTTGGGCCTGTATTAAGAATGTGGGCTCATCATAGTTGTCTTGGTTTGTCATCCTTAAAGCAGCATTGTGCTACAATGTTGCAGTGCACCATGACATGGGGTGTGACTGTCATCCAGAATTTAAAGTAAAAAAGCCCATTTTGGTCTTAGCTACAGCTCCATCACTTCATCAATGAGTGTTATTGTGCTGTTGTGGGCCGATATTCATGCATGTTGCTGCAGTTTCAGAGTCTTGGCATGAGTCGTGAGGTGCTTATAGTAGAATCTGCATGGAAGCTTGCTGCTAACATGTAGAGCTTAATGTGGGTATATCAGAGAAACATGTTCTATAAATGTATCAATGCTGTGAGTCGTTCACTTTCTGCTTTTCACTAAAAAGGAGTCCACTGCAAAACTAGAGCTGATTGACAGCTCAACTCTGCTGTTTGGCTCTTTTTTCCATTACAACTGAGAAACAGCTCTAGTGGGTGGGCTCCTCAAAGTGGGGTGGTGACCCGACACAAAGCGTGAGCACGAGGTGATCTGCAGTGGCGGAGGGACCATCAGAAGCACTGGGATGTTTTTAAACAACAGTCTCTGTTTATGAACCTTTTTTACTGATCTCTGATCAGTTTTTGTAAATGCAATGCTGCAAAACGTCAAGTACAATTGATAAATACCAACTTGTGATTTTAAATGTCTTTAAATGTAGTTTCAATTAAGCAGAAAACGCCTGTGAAGGCAGAACTTTGCTGTGTTCTCATCCACTCTAACAATGTGACTGGTGATGAAAAGGAGGCTGAGAGAGCGAGCTTGTCTTGTTTTGTTGCAAATTTGATTTCTGATTCATTCGGAAGCTGAAGTGTAAAAGTGAAACTAACATTGAAACTTTCAACATGATGCTCATTGGTTGTCGGTCTCTGATTCTTACGTCTGGCCCAGCAACGAGGTGATGCTGAGACAAGTTTGATAAAAAAAGTTTTAAATGAAGGATTTGCTGCAGTCCAGCTGTGCTCTAATAGGTCGGGTAGGAGAGAAGAGCTGCCTGTTCATCCAGTGTAAAAAGTGCCTCAAATGTGTAAAATAATAAAGTTCTAAAAAAGAGCCAGAGATTTGACACATCCTATAGATTCACTGTTGAAAATCCACAATAATTATTTAGAACAGGAAATGAAGAGACGTTCGAATGACACACTTAAAACACACTGAATGGAAATTAGGCACAAAAAAGAAGTTAATTGAAACAAAATTAAGGTTATGAAAGCAGCTTTGATCAGGCTATTGTAATAACACCACAAAAGAATAATACTGTGCATTAATTCAGCCGGGTCTCTGACTGATTTCCTCACAGGTTCTGAGAGATGAAGAAACATTTTTCCAGCACATTTGATTTTCAGCTAGAATCTCTTAATATTTACTCAACAAATAGGTCAGTTTACATGTGGGATTGATGCATAGATGTTATTAAATATTTAGATAAACACCCCCATCATTTATATTATTGCAAAGAGGAAATCCTTTTGGATTATGTAATACATGTAGCACTCAGTTTAATGCACTTGAGTCTTGAAAGAAGGTACTGTAAAACATGAAGCTGTCACAAAAGAGCAAAGAGAGACTTTGATGTTCAGATGAAACAAATGTCTTGTTTGGCGGCTGGGCTCTGTTTCTCTTTCTCTCTGTTGCACACACTCACACATGCAATCACACACACACACACACATATGCAAACACACGCACGCATGCACACACTCACACATGCACGCACACATTCACACATGCAAACACACATGCACACACTCACATGCACGCACACACATGCACGCTTGCTTGCATGCACACATGCACACACACACACGCACGCACACATTCACACATGCACACACACACGCACACATTCACACATGCACACACACACACACACACACACACACACACACACACACACACACACACACACACACACACACACACACACACACACACACACACACACACAATCTTTCTACAGTAATTATTAAAAGTGTCCCTTACATTTCTAATGTTTTTCTAAATGGTCTTTAGGATTAGCTACAAAGTGAATTGTAGGGCCTTACATTTTGCCGTTTGATTTGCTGCATGGTTGTCTAGATCTGTGCTTTTTTCCTACTTTTTCCTAGCGCTATAATGTTCATTCTGTTTTTTCTTCAACAAATGTTTTTCATTTGTCTCATAACAACAGATCAAGGTTTTTATTTACCTTTACATGCTTCGACAGCATCTGCTGTCTTCCTCAGAAGTGTCACTTGATGTTGCTGTGACGCGTCTGTCAATGGAGGACAACCACGCCCCCCGCTGTCAGCTGCTGTGTGGGTGTGGGTCAAGGTGTATGTCCCCTCATCACTGACAGACACGTCACACCAATATCAAATGACACTTCTGAGGAAGACAGCAGATGCTGAAAAAAACATGTAAAGGAAAATAAAACTGTTGTTATGAAAGAAAAATGAAAAAAGTAGCATTTTCCTGTTTTTATTCTCCAACGTCATAATAATCAGAACAACCTACAGTCAGTTCTGCAACTTTTCTATCCAAAGACATAATCAGAATAACCACAGCTGGCTTGTACTTTTTTTAGTGAAAGAAAAGGACAGCTGATGATGTTGCCAGGGAAACTGACTCCATCCAAATGTTGTTGACAACCTCTTGGTTTGATTTTAGAGCCACAACGGAGTGAATGCATTAGTCAGCATCCTTGTAGAACCTTGAATTTTCAAGGTTCATGATTGGTTTTCAGTTGGTTTTATTGTGTATTTTTTATCCGAGGTCATCTCGAATAAGGCTGCATGATGTTAGAGAACACTGTGATTGCAATATTTCATCAGTCTTCTGCTGCTTATCTGGAACCAGATGGCAGGAGCAACAACGTAATCAGAGATCCCCAGACCTTTCTCTGCCCAGCCACTTCCTCCACCTCAATTCCAAACCAGCAGCAATCCACCCTTTCCTGGTAGAGGAGCATGGCCTCAGAATCTAATGGCTCATTGATGCAACATATTAAGAGATGACTGCAACATTCTCTTTTGGTTCAGTCATTCTAAAAGCATGTTCAACGTGTTTATGCATCGTAGCTCTAAACTAGATGTGTGCAGAAATCAGTTTGGACATATTTATTAGAATAGAATTATTAATATTCATTATCATGTTGTACGATGAAAATTAAAACGTGAAAATATTGCTAGCATACAGAGCCTGGCTCTTGGACTTTATGATGATGCAATAACAATCCATTTTTAAAATCTAGTTCATGGTTTCCTGGTGAGAACAGAAGCTTTAGCAGCAGCTCAATGAGAGAGCCAACTCTGAACTCATAACTTCTTCAATTATATAAATATGATGTTCTATATGTCTAAGAGGAATAGCTGAACACACTTTTTGTTCTTATTATAGCATCATTTCAGGAGGCAAGCATGGGTTTAATTAATTCTGCTTCCCAGGGTTTGATTCTTCAAAGTATCCCTGCAGATACTCCAGTGAGACTACATCTAAAATAATGGAAAACTAGTTTCACATTTAATATTATAGTTTTAAAAAGTTGTTTTACAGAGGTCTTGGATTTTTTTCTTGGTTTATCTTGTTAAATGTAGGTTGTTTCCTAAAAGCTACGAAAGCATAATTTCATAAAATAAAGTCTTTCACTCATATTTTCATTAGTGAAAATGTTATTCGCACTTTTGAGAGCTGCATTATGTCAAATATTATCTTCCATTTAAGGGTTATGCTTGTTTTTGACAGAATTAATTTTATTTTTCTGGTGGTGATTAATTTTCCTGTTATTCATGTTCTGTGTGACCAAGAAATTCAGGAGGAGTTTGGTAATCAACCGTTCACTGCATTGAACAGCTTATGGTGTTTTATAGAATTTAACAGTAAATGTTTGGATGATTTAAATATAAAATTACTTGTTTACAAAAAGAGAGAGGAGAGTTGATGCACAAGTGTTCATGTGTGTCTTCTATCTTGTGAAATTGTATAGTTAGTTTCAGGTATCTTTGGCTGTATCTAGCTTGTTTGAGGCTATTTTTGTGTGTGTGCGTGCGTGTGTGTGTGCACGGACATGCATGCATGTGTGTGTTGTGTGCAGCATGCTTGCATAAGGACCAATAATGTGCAGTGAGTTCAAGTTGTTGGAGAAACTTTCAAATGAAAACAGTTTAACTTTAGCTAAAAATGAAGGTTGAGAAAAAAATCTGAGTTTTAAATGTAGACCATTAAGTTGTCTATGAATGTTCATGACTTGATTTTAGGCATGAAGAGCTCAGGTAGGTGACAGTAAATGTGTTTATCATCATATGCAGTTTTAATATTACTCATATTCATTCCAGCCCCCTGTGTCCTTTCTGCTCTAATGGCTTATTAATGTCTCTTTCTGTGCCTTTACAGCAAAAAGAGCTGTTTCCATAATAAAAATCACAATGCCCACTGCTCTGCATAAACACACATTAATTTCTGGAAGATAAAAGCCATGAAAATGAGCCATTAAAAAGGGGAAAACATAACATAAATAAACATTATGTATGTCTTCAAATGTCTTTTAAAATCAAGTTCAGGACTAAATCTACACATTAATGTGAGTGTCTGCAGACTGTTTGGTAGACAAATTATTTTTAAAAGGCTAAGAAACCAACAAATATCCCAGGTTTATTTAAATATGTGGAGGAGGCATTGTAGTGTATAGTTAATGTATTCATATGTTTTATCTTTTGTAAATGTATTTTTAAATTTAATTTATGCTATGGCTGGTAGATTATGCTCATACTAGCATAACCCCTTAGGGGCTTGTTGAAATTTTGCATAGAATATTTTGCCTTAAGCCTCAAAGAGGCCAGATGGAGTATTAGGATTAGTACTTTCATCCAAAACCTGTTATATCCAGTCCTGTGGATGATCTGAACCTGGTAAGGGTCACTTTTATTTCTATATTCTTTTTTTAGTACTAGGTGATAACATGATAAAATAAAACATATTATTATATAGTTGCTCTTTTACCATTCACCAACAAATAATTCACTTTTAAAAACTACATTATTATTATTATTATTATTATTATTATTATTATTATTATTATTATTATTATTATTATTATTATTACTATTGCATTGTTTAGGCATTAAAGTTAATAGTTTTAATGTTTTTTTAAAGCTCTTGGGATATATAGCTTTCATGGGGGCAAGAAAGTATAATGCATCTTATCAAATCATATCATACTGTATTGTATCGTATCATATTGTATTGTATCGTATTGTATCGCATTGTATTGTATTGTGTTGTAATATATTGCAGCGTAGCGTATCGTATCATATCGTATCGTATTGTATCTTATTGTATTGTATTGTGTTGTAATTTATTGCAGCGTATCGTATCGTATTGTATCGTATCATATTGTATCGTATTGTATTGTATTGTGTTGTAACGTATTGTAGCGTAGCGTAGCATATCGTATTGTATCGTATTGTAATGTATTGAAATGTATTGAATTGTATCAAATCGTATGATATTGTTTCGTATCGTATCATATTGTATCGTATCGTATTGTATCGTATCGTATCGTATCGTATCGTATTCAATTGACCTTTCGCCGAGCCCCGCCCCCCTTAGTTACTGTTGCCAACTCCGACAATAAGTGGATCAAATACTGCAGCTCCGCAGATTTCTGCGATGGAAAGAAGTAGACAGATGCGTGTCAGGGACATTTTTTGGAGCAATTTCTCCTCAATATCATCCAGATCAAGGCAAAAGGGTTACAGTATGCAGTGGAGGGATATATTAGTGTCGGCTCCGCTGAGCGAAGCGTAGCAGGGAACAAGGAGTTGGGAGTTTGGGAGAAGGTCCGGCGTCCGGGGACGCGTGGATCCGAAGAGCGGTGGCGGCGATGCGGTGTCCCTGTGAGCTGTCAGATGTCAGATGTCAGATGATCTGAGCTGCAGGCAGCTCTAACGGAGAAAAGCTCCCGGCGCTCTGCATCGCCCAGTTGATCATCTCAGCTGAGTCTGTTTATAAAATGTAACTTTTTATGCCTGTGTTTACTTTTACATTTTCAATATAGTTCCCGGCCGGAGCTCGGCATTAATTCATCACGTTATCTTGACACCACCCGTTGTTGCGCCAAGGCTTAATGTGCGTTTATAAGACACACGGTTGAGGTAATATTACGCTGATTTGCCGGCACGGTGTGTTTAATAATGGGTCTTGGATAGTCTGGGAGGCGGACCTCCGCCCAGCCGTGGGCGGGGGGAGCACTCAGGCTGTTGCTGGTTGAGTTCGATGAGGAGGTTCTGAAGGGAAACGAAGGAGACACGACTACTATCGAGGCTAATGCTTAGTAGTAAATTAGGCTTAGCTTCATCATTTTGTTTGGAGTTGTTGGATAGTAACGGTTGCTATGATGTGTGATTGGACAATAGCCGTTCTGGGGGCGGGGCCGGCGAAAGGCTAATTCTGATGAATCATATCATTTAGATCATAATGTAACATATTATATCAGATTGTACTTTCATCCCATATTATATTAAATTGTACAATGTTATATCATGTTGTATCATATCGTATCACATTGAATCATTTTGAATTTATCTGCACTGTATCATATCATGATGTAATGTATAACTTTGGATTGTTTAATATATTATAATTATGTCATATCATATCGTATTGTATCGTATCGTATTGTATTGTATTGTGTTGTAATGTATTGTATCGTATTGTAATGTATCGTATTGTATCATATTGTATCGTATCATATTGTATCGTATTGTATTGTGTTGTAATGTATCGTATTGTATTGTATCGTAATGTATTGAAATGTATTGAATTGTATCAAATCGTATGATATTGTACCGTATCGTATCGTATTCAATTGACCTTTCGCCGAGCCCCGCCCCCCTTAGTTACTGTTGCCAACTCCGACAATAAGTGGATCAAATACTGCAGCTCCGCAGATTTCTGCGATGGAAAGAAGTAGACAGATGCGTGTCAGCGACATTTTTTGGAGCAATTTCTCCTCAATATCATCCCGATCGAGGCAAAAAGGGTTACAGTATGCAGTGAAGGGATACATTAGTGTCGGCTCCGCTGAGCGAAGCGTAGCAGGGAACAAGGAGTTGGGAGTTCGGGAGAAGGTCCGGTGTCCGGGGACGCGTGGATCCGAGGAGCGGTGGCGGGGATGCAGTGTCCCTGTGAGCTGTCAGATGTCAGCTGTCAGATGATCTGAGCTGCAGGCAGCTCTAACGGAGAAAAGCTCCCGATGCTCTGCATCGCTTCAGTTTATCATCTCAGCTGAGTCTGTTTATAAAATGTAACTTTTTATGCCCGTGTTTACTTTTACATTTTCAATATAGTTCCCGGCCGGAGCTCGGCATTAATTCATCACGTTATCATGACACCACCCGTTGTTGCGCCAAGGCTTAATGTGCGTTTATAAGACACACGGTTGAGGTAATATTACGCTGATTTGCCGGCATGGTGTGTCTAATAATGGGTCTTGGATAGTCTGGGAGGCGGACCTCCGCCCAGCCGTGGGCGGGGGGAGCACTCAGGCTGTTGCTGGCTGAGCTCGATGAGGAAGTTCTGAAGGGAAACGAAGGAGACACGACTACTATCAAGGCTAATGCTTAGTAGTAAAATAGGCTTAGCTTCATCATTTTGTTTGGAGTTGTTGGATAGTAACGGTTGCTATGATGTGTGATTGGACAATAGCCGTTCTGGGGGCGGGGCCAGCAAAAGGCTAATTCTGATGAATCATATCATTTAGATCATAATGTAACATATTATATCAGATTGTACTTTCATCCCATATTATATTAAATTGTACAATGTTATATCATGTTGTATCATATCGTATCACATTGAATCATTTTGAATTTATCTGCACTGTATCATATCATGATGTAATGTATAACTTTGGATTGTTTAATATATTATAATTATGTCACTAGTAACATTGTACAGTATCTAATCATATTATGTATTATTGTTGTGTATTGCATCAAATCAATGAATATGGTGATGTATGTACCAAATTATGTTATTGCATCTCAACCGTCATGTTACAATGTGTTGTATTTAAGTATATATTTCAATAAATAGTATTGCTATAATGTTTTGTATTACATTATAATACATTATGATACTAAATTTTATAAATGGTTGCCACACATATCTGCATTTGATTTAGTGTAATGAATTATATTTACCATGCTTACACAGGAGGAGGCGGTTATGCGTGTGTCTCATAGCTGATGATTTATTCTGTTTTAGCAGGTGAGAAGGTCGTCAGAAAAACAAACGGCCAAAAAATGCTTTTCACTTTTCTGCCTCTGAAATATGACTCATTCTTCATCTCCGCACAGAGACAAGCTCTTCCTGGGAGTGTATCTCCCACCGCTGTGTGGGTGTGTGTTTATGTGTGTATTTACTGCTTCTCCACCCCAGTGACACCCTCCTGCTCTGAAGAAGATCAAACAAATATGCTACAAAGCCTCTCGAGTATAACTCATGAGGTTGCTGATCCATATTTTTCTTCTCAAATCCACATGAACACAAATCCAGAGCACAGTCACAGAAGTGGGGGGTTCATGTCTGTAACTCATTAATGAAACTGAGGAGGGACTGAATGGATCAGAACATCAGCCCAACAGAAAAGAAACCTGGTAAATGTGAAGGATCACCACCAGCAACAAGATAAAAAGCAGAAACAGCAAACTTATGGTGGCATTTAAAAACAGTCTTGTCCTACATGTATGCAGGCTGAGACGGCAGTTATGTTTTAGATTTAGGACACAGAGGTTTCCAACACGAGAGGGAGGGGATTTTATTTTTCTATTCATGTTTTTACAGCCTTTAAATAACGATTAAAGAAGGTCCTGAGAATACAATTTGGCAAGCAGTTGTGTTATCTCCCAGCTGCAGAGTCAAATTAAAAATAAATTATTTGGCAAACCTCGTTTTTCCTTTTCTAACCATGACAAATAAATTCTAAGCTCAGAAAGAAATGGTTTGATTCTAAACTTGTAATAATATTCTTAAGGCTTGTGCTCTGAATGTAGATGCCTGGGGCACATTTATTTTGTTTCACTGCTAAAATCTTCTAAAGCAAACGTCAAGGGAACACACACACACACACACACACACACACACACACACACACACACACACACACACACACTATGAAACAGGTATGCCTTATAAAATGTGTTATGATGATAAATGTTCAGTTTATGACCCGCTACATAACTCTGACAAATCTTGTTAGCAGTGCATGCCTGTCAGAGCCTAAATCATAGCTGACACACACACAAACACACACACACACACCTATTAGGTGTGATAATTCACTGCTCTCTAAGCTTTAGGCCACCATGGATCCAGCATCTACTTGGTTTGTTTCATGAAAAAAGTTTTAACTGAATAAGTTAATAAACTTCTCTATTAAACACAAATAATAGAAACTATACCATTATACCAACAGTTACACACCCCGCATGTTATTTATTACACGGTACATTTCCACACAGGTGTCTGCTGCACAACAGACAAGGCAGCATTTTCTTTATGTAAATTTTCACAATACAACACTAAATGTATGAAAACAATAGAGAGGACCCCCATAGAGAGTGCCAGCTGCAAGCCAATTAATAGACGAGGAAAAATAAATATTGTTTTCAGCCTGTTCAGCACAATGTCGCTGCTGAGGGATTTCTGCTCGACACTCAGCTGGGTGTAATGGAGATTTGGCCATCTGCATACAAGACACTTTATTGCTTCTCAACATTGTTTGCCAGGTATAACATTTATATTTCCTTTGTTTTTTGCAGTTTTGGTGAATAGAATAGAAGAAATGTATTTATATAGTGCCTCTCAAGATAAAAATCACGAGATGCTTAAGATGATTCTGAAGAAACTCTGCAGAATGACTAGACTGGCAAGTCATTCTATATATGTAATTATACTGGCAACGACCCATAGACAGAGCTCGGTCATGGGGTGGAATCTATGGCTCATGTCTCAAAGAAAAGTCTAAATTTTCCAAAGTTGATGCCAAAGCCGTTTTTGCCATCTTTGTTGTTTTGCTCCATCACAGTTCTGCTGTCAAAAAAACTTTAAAAAGCTCTGCTGAAGTTAGTGACAGATCAGACACAAAACAAGAAATTCAACTTTTTATTTGGCACTGCATTAGATTGGTACATACAATATTTTTTGTTTATGTCTAAACTGCAAATAAATAACATTAAGATGACTTTTTTGCAAATGTCATGCAACTTTTCTCGTTCCAATTTAGTGACTGAGTTTCCTAATTACATCCTTGCTTTTTTGCAATTTGTCATGATTCCATTCATAATTTTGTCATATGTTCATGATGCCAGATTCTTCTTTAATATTTAATATATATCTAATTAGTACCTTCATGGAAGGAGCCATTGGCTGGCATACTTCTGCCAACCACTGAACACCTCCCTCTCTTAACATAGAACATCTATTAGGTCATCCATTTTTGTGTGTGTGCGTGTCTATTCTGTCTTCTCAAACCTCCAGTAGGTCATGGCAGGTGGCTGCTCATACTGAGCCAGGTTCTGTTGGAGGTTTCTTCCTGTTAAAGAGAAGTTTTTCTCTCCACTGTCGCTACATGCTTGCTAAATTTGGGGATTGCTGTAAAGTCCCTGACACTAGTCAGTAACTAATTGACTTAATGAACTCAACTCAATGCACTGATAACTTTGTAACTGTAACTGATTTACTTTGAAAAGTGCCTTGAGATGACTCTTGTGGTGAATTGGTGTTATGTAAATGAACTGAATTACTTTCATACATATTCAACCCATCTTAAAATTGTCTCACATTTCTTGCTCTTCAATTTTGTTCAGAATTTGTGGAAATCAGTTGCAGTCCACGAGATCTAAAGCATTCATGTCAGGTAAGATATTAATTGTTCATAACTTTTCACAGAAGTCCACTTCAAAAGATCAGAACTGTTATCATAAAGCTTGGGAGGAGCACACACCTTGCAGTAGTCTGATGTAACATAATGTAGCTGTGAGGCATTGAATAGACAGTTCTGTGACATATAAATGGAATTAGAAAAAAACACCAATCTACTTACATAACAACCCATGACTGTAATGTTGTTATAATTTTAATCAATAGCTGGAATAAAGCTGAAACAAAGCCAATATAAAACACTTCAAATTAACTACATACAAATCTCTGCAGGGATCAATAAACAATTCAATAAGTTAATTATGCGCAAACTGCACATCTTTGAACTGTGAATGAATTACAGATTGTATCAAGAACAAGGTAATAATTCTAATGCATTTAAAAGTTCTTAATAGTCTCTGAGGTTCAGAGGTAAGACGGCCTGGTGATGGTGCAGCTCTGATCTAAACAACAGTCCTGCAGACTGATGACGAGGATGATGATGGATGACAGTTGTAGAAAGACAGACCACAGGGTACCCCATTAACTTACGTAAGGCACAGGCGGAAGAGACCAGCTGTAATTTGGGTAATTTTGCTCTGTGCTTCCCCATTTTCTTTAATGACAATAATTAAGCATCTGCAGACATGTTGTCTCCTTCCTCACTCCGTCTTTCTTTGTTTGATCCTTGTATTTCCTCACCTCTCCGTCTTAATGTTTATCCTCTCCCCTTTCCACTTTGTGACATTCTCATTCTGTTTCTGACTCACTTTCTGTTGCTACTGAATTAGCTTCTTTTTTTTCTCAGAGCAAATAAAAAATAAATTCCTAAATTGTATATCTGAACACATCCATTTTGACTGATTTAGTGCGTTTCAGTAAAAAAAAAAGTTAGATTATTATGTTTGCATCACAAAAAAAGTTCATGGTTTCATTTTTAGTGCAATAAACTGTTCCTTCAGCGCACTTAAAGTCAGGAGGCATGAGAAAACTGCGTTAAACTCTTACTCACCCCAGTGGTTTTTCCAGTCGACTGGCCGGTGATCCAACAATCTCCCCAAGAGTACAGAACATCTGACCCAAAAAGTCCTGCAGGCAATGAAGGAGAAAATGTTGGAAGAACAGGAGAAAGTAAGAAGGATGTTGGGATATTAGATTTCAAAAAGAGAAAACAAACAAACAAAAATATGGCATGGTCAGAACTAAAAACTATCATTATGGAGTTCATGCAAATGATGAATTCAAGCTTTTTTCCCTTCAAAATAAAATGATTTACACATGCTCATTCACATTTGCAGGTCAAACGTAATCATTCAGCTTTTGCATTACTTATTTTACTGTGCAGAACATTGAACTTTGACGTGACATTTCTTAAAATTTAAAAATGATTTGGAGGAGTGATGAAAAATGTGTTTTTTTCTTCCAACTCGTAGCAGACAACTTGTGCCCCTGAGGGGTTGAGGAAAAAACATTACTGTGATCTGTGTGGAAAATGTTCCATCAAATACAGTACTGTAATACAATACTTAAACAAGGGGACTATGTTCTGAAGCATAAAACTTTCTACAAATAAAAGGGAATTATTAACATGATATGTAATCATTTATGATGATTAGATGATGTTTAATGGATCGTTGGGTAAATAAGCTAATTTGAAGTCACAACCAGAGTTGACTGAAAACCTAAAACAATAGTTTTTGAAGTGATTTCCTGTATAAATGCTATGAACTAATAATGTCTTACATGGTGATTGAATAACCTCAGTTTGGAGAAACAGAGATTAGACCTGAGCAGACACAAAGTGTGACCAGAAACGTGTTTCTGCTGTCATAAAACAATCTAATCCTAAAGGTTTCACTACAGTTCATGCAAATACAGTATCATAAATCTCACTTTGCATATCATGGCTATCTATATAAAATTCTGTAGTTACTTACAGAACCATGAAAAGAGAAATGTATGGCAATAGAGCTTTTTAAATTAGCACTGGCTTTAAAGCTGCTATGGCTAATGTGCAAAACAAGCTAGCTTAAAACATTTTTTCATGCCTCTGAACAACATTATAACATAGTATATCAATAAATATTTTAAGAAGATAAAAAAAAATCAAGAAAAAAAATGAAGTGGTTCTCTTGCATTTGTCTAAAATCCTCAGCCAATAGCACGGCTCGGTCAGAAACCAACGATTGGACCACCTGGTTGTCTGACTAGTCCACCTCACTTCTGGGGCGATGGTGGGAAAGGAGTTAAATGTCTGCCCTGTAATCAGAAGGTTGCAGGTTCGAGCCCTGCACAGTCCGTCGCTGTAGTTGTGTCACTGGGCAAGACACTTAACCCTCATCCCCTGCTGGTAATGGTTGAAGGACTGGTGGCGCCAATGCATGGCAGCCTCGCCTCTGTCAGTGAGCCCCAGGGCAGCTGTGGCTACAGTGTAGCTCATCACCACCATGGTGTAAATACATGTGTGCAGCATTTACTGTCCAATATTTTTCTAAATAACCATGAAATACAAAAATAAAATGGGGATGTAAAGAACTTATAAAATAATGCTGTGACATTTCAGAGATTGGAACTGTTTTAAGACAGCAGAAGCTACTTAGGTCTGAGATGGGTTTGAAGTAAAATTTCTGTAGGAAATAAACTCTTTTTCTCTGAACAGAGGTCATTTGGGATGCTACCTACAGTGGTTGATAGTAGTTATTTAAAACACAATTTAAAATGACCGAACTATCCCTTTGAAGCCAATAAGTTTATTGCATCATATTCCAACAATCCAATCTCTTCTCACTCCCAGAAAACCGCTTATGGAAGCTCGGTCAGGATCTGATAACACAGGTTTTCTAGATCCTGGTTCCCGTTGTAGCATAATGTTTTGATGGACATTTTCCATTGGATTAACATCACTGTCTTGGTGATTTGGTATCATTGTCTCGTGGAATGGAAGAAAACTCACTATGCTACAGAAATTAGGACTACAACGTTTGACCAGTTCAGTCATTTCAACTGGTTTTGACCATGACCAAACACTGATGTTATCAACTAAGAAAATATCGTGGAAGAGGAGTTCCACGTGTCAAAGGATTATGCTAAAGGGGCAAGTTCTACAACAAAATCATGACAAAGACCAGGCAACCATATGGGACATCTGGGAAGTGTTATTACTACGGCCACTCAGAGGGAAAGACAGTCGGTGTCAGCTGAAGCAGCAGAAAAGTCAAACACACTCAATTATTCACATTTTCTTAGAAGAAAACAAACTTGTGCCTTACTCAGGAACAGCTGGACTAAAACTATCATTGTGTTCTTTTGGGCTCCTGTACCTTTATTTCTATGTAAGTTTCAAAATGATTTGGCAAAATTATAGTATTAAGGAAACATTTTGACAAAAGCCTGGTTCACAAGCAGGATTTTTAAATCGTCAGCTGATTTTTTAAAGCGTCAGAGACCACACGCAAAGATATACTCGTTTTGGTCTTACAACTCGACAAATACTACACACACGGACATTCCCTGTTCAGACGGGAAATCTCATGAGCTAAAATGTGACTTTGAAGTCAACAAACACAGCGGAAGAGGAGTGTGCTGCACCCTTTTGTATTTTGATTGGCTAGACGTCACATTCATCAGGTAGCATGCCTGTTTGTACCCGAAAATAGGCCGACAATCCAACATGTTTGAGAGCCCAGATTTATGATCCCAATTTCCTTCCGAGCATACCAGACCCTCATAACACACCACACAAGGTAGGATTATCTTAGAAGATTACTTTAGAGCAGTTATGGTAATCGTGCAAATCATTAAGACTGTCAGGAGGCGAGGAGCGGGTCAAAAATCAGCATTATCTTGCTGTGTGAACCATGCTTTACTAGTCATAATCTTGATGCAAATGTGGGATAACATATTCCCAACATTAGGATCAGACAGCCTTTGCGTTTTCCTGTTTATGTCTCATTTGGCCTGAGTTGACCTGTTTTAATACAACGCTGAAACACTGATGGATTGTTTTTCCCAATTAAAAGAGCGAGACTTGAATGCTCCTTGGACCTAACCTACGAGGGTTTTTTCAGCCACATCCCGGCTGTTAAACACTACAGGTATTTTTGTAATATGGAGAACTTCTAGGAACTCTGATCAATGATAATAAGCATGGTTACCTATTAGCTACATGGAGCATCAGTTAAGATATTTTAGAGATGTGGGGATTTTTTTCTACAATCAATTACTATTTTAGTCCCATTTGTGTCTTTAGCTGGACAAATTCCTTCAATGTCATTGGACATCGATCTGTTCAACAGCACCAATTTTACAAGGACAGGCAAACAATCTGTATTTAGATGTGGTTTTAGGATTACATCAAGGGGCAATCCAAACCAGAAGTTCTTAACTCTGGCCTTGGCAGACAGGGTCCACTAAATAATTCATCATCAGCCTGAAGTGGTTTTTTTTTATTTCAGAGGGTCTCTGGTCCATTCTGCCCACTCAAACCACTCACTAATATGTAAATGCCTGGAAAATCTCATCATTGTGATCTCAGTTTAAAAAGTACAGACTGCAACAGTTCGGCGGTGCTCAGACAGCTTCCTTTGGCTTTGTTGGGGTGTTTAAATCTGGTGACTGACGTTATCTTTCCCTCCGTGAGACAAATCATTAATGTGAGACAGCAGCCATGCAGTGTGAGTGTGAGAGAGATGCAGGGACCTACATTGAGTTCTGCGGGCTTCCAGAAAAGTTGGGCGGCAGCAGCAATGACAACAACAGCAACAACAATAACAACAGAGCACATCATATACGGAAACACAACACTAAACCAAACACCTAACACTCCTGGCTCTGTTTAAACCGACAGCAAAGACGTGCTGCTGCAGAACCAAAACCCAGAACACACGACCAACAGGCAGCTCTGATGGAAAAACACAAACCCCTATAATCCAAACACATCAAATAATCATCCAGAATGATTATTTTTGGTCCAGACGTTTATCAATGCTTTCTGTCGCTGTAGTTTCCAGCAATAATAAAAACGATCAACTCGTGCTCCCGGTGAAACAGAGTTACACTGTACACAGGTGCTTTACAATGGAAACTCACATTTAAAAGCATTGACTTTTTTATTATAAAGCAAGTAACTGCACAACACTTATACAGTGTCTCTACAGCAGCTATTAGACAAGACTGTGACAAACTATTAGAAGTATTTGAAATATCTATAGAACAGTGGTGTCCAAAATTTCTAGGCATGGGCCAAAAAGTTGCAAGTACTTTGATTACCAATAATGAAGTTTTTACTTCTTTTTTTTTTAAGAAAATGTTCTGAAAATCTTTGTGAATACCAGAAACTTAAAGGATCTCATAATTA
>SSNS01000035.1:40374-54283 GCA_006937985.1 Aphyosemion australe
TTACAGTTTAAAAGTATGGAACTCGATAGTTCACAGTTTGACTGCAAAGCATCATCAAAGACCAAAAACTTAGCAAAACACATTTGAAAACGTGTCACATAAAATATTGTTTCTTTGGTCATGCACACATTTAATAAATCTGAATTTACAAATTAATTTTCCATGCAAATGCTTTAAATAAACAGCATATAACAGCAGATTCACAAAAAGCTGTGAGTTTTACACCCACAAGCATGAAAAATGACTTGAGTTCCTCGTAGCTCTGTGAACAGGAAGTAAAGAACTTTTCTTTGTGTTCTGTTCCTATTAGACCTGAGTTTTCTAAGAGGAGACATGACAGGCTCTATAGGCTTTTATCCAGGTGTGAATTACCAAACAGGCCTTTTTTTATTCTGAACGTATTGTCATGGTATTAAATATCAGCACAGGACAGAGGGAGAGTGACAGAAGACAGAGTACTGGAGAGATAATGACACATAATCACTCACAAGTCAAAGCGAAGGTTCTGTTTCTCTTCAAAAAAGTAGTCCAGGATGTACTTCCTAACAAAGTCTGGGTTCAGGGTGTTGTCTATCACCTCTGTTCTGCCAAACTGTAGAAGAAAGGAAAAACAGATGATGACGAAGAGAGAAAAATGATGAAAGAAGAAGCAATAAAACAAAACACTTAAAGTTTGTGCTGTCTGCCTGCACTTTAACCCTTTCCTCCCCCTTTATCTCTGACTTACTTCTTCTCTGCTCTAATTAACGTAGGCCTGATTAATGCTTTGTTTTCACACGCTGCCGCTGCACAGAAGGAACCAAGTGTGTTTTTCTTGGCTCCTTGATCTCTACCTCTCTCCCTAATTACAAAAGGATAACCCACTCATCGGCCTCACAGAAAGAAAAAAAAGATTAGTAAAAGATCATGAACAGAGAAACAATAGGGGCAGAAAAAAAAGAAGAATGGGAATTTAAAAAAGGCATTAGACGTTTGAAGAGTAGGTGGAAGAAAAGGGAGCATTTCTAAAGTAAGGGCTTAGACTGAAAATAGAGGTGAGAGAATGGGAGTGGGAAAGGAGAGGAGGAGAAAAGCAGTAATTAAGGCCTCCTAATTAGTGGGATTTTCACTCCCAAAGTGCCGGTTGTAAGGAAATATGCCAGAAGACTGAGAAAGACACACATGCTGTAAGGAGAACCTGAGCAGGAATTTCACACACTTTCTGTCCAATAGATAATCCATTAACTAGAGAAGCTCATTATTGACGAGTAATCATTAGTTTTCATACACACAAAAGGAATAAACCTGAAAAATAACAATTAGTCAATAAGATGTCATTTTAGTGTTCGAACTGACATTTCTTTGATTTTCCTGTTTTATGTTAGTGAGTGCAATAAATATATATATATATAAAGAGTATGTTCAACACAAGCACAAGCTAATCAACAACAATTTCAGTTCAGAACAGAAAAAATTGAGCATTTATCACACACAAAACATCTCTTAACTAGAAATAATTTGCCTCCTGATTTGAACGATTTCATGTGGCTTTTAAAGAGATTTATGTAGGTTTTGATTATTATTTTCATTCTTTTGTGTTTTTTAATGCAGAAAGATCCCATATTTATACCCATACCCTAAAATTAGGCTGATTCTAATAGTCCAAATAGTCTGCTGATTTTAAACTGGGTTTTATAATGAGTCAAACATGAAACGTTTTCATGTTTAAAAGTTCCCCAGTAGACTTTATTTCTTCATTTATAAATGAACGGATGCTCAGCATAAAACATAATAACAGGTTTATACAAACACCAGTTTTTTATTTTTGTGCATTTTTTTTAATAATGGCAGACTTGGTTTCCCAGCCTTTATTGTTTGATTGTAAACTATACTGAAGTAATTAAAACAAGCCCTCCATGTAGCCCCAGGTCAGTCTAAATCTGTAGAGATGCAACTTTCAAACTCTCACTGAGTTTCCTCTGAGTTAAGCATCCTGAAAACTAAACCACATCTATAAATGTGTTTAACCTTGAAAACGTTTAGACCCTCTTAAAGCTATACAGATTTTTAAGGTGATAATGTTTATCATGAGAAGAACTGAAAACATGCGTTTATGTGTTGTTGTGTCACAAATTTTATTTTAAAGATCAAATTCACTTGTTTTTTCAATACATTTGCAGTGGTCTCTCGATTTCTGTGAGGAAAAAAAGCTCTGGTGCTTCTGTTTCAGGAAGTAGAAGTGAGCCAGAGCAGAAGATGGCAGGATTTGGAGTCTTATTTCCTGATATTTGGACATCTTGCCTCTGATTGGCTAACAGTAACACGACTCTACCACCGACTCTGTGTGCTTTGCAATGTTGATGCAATCTCCAAAAATAAAACAAGCCTGAAGGAGTTCTGCCATGTTCTGGGATTGCTAATGCTAATGGTTAGCTTCTACTAGCAGAGATGTGCTCTGCTCTCTCCTGGATGCTAATTCAACGCAAGCTTTCCCATTGCAAATCAAGATGAGTGAGTCCATGAATGTTAACTTTACAATGTGATGCTGCAATTGACTGGCTTTTCTATTCCGAGAATTTCACTGTGCATTTTCTATTGGTGTCTAATCTTTATTTTTTCAGCCTTGCTTCATTATTTGCCCAACTGATGGAACAAAATAAGGTTATATAAGAAAGCTTGACACTTAGTTATTTACAATCAAACATTAAACATTTGTTATGTTAAAACTGGAACACCGTCGGGCAATTGTCACATAATAAACTATACATCATTTTTAATTTCCAACAAAGCTGCCCTCTTTTCTCCAGAAAACTCACCAACTCTGTTTAAATTCTGCTAAAGCAAAGAAAAGAAATAGAGGAATCCTAAAATTGAATCGTGCTGCACCCGCAGGTGTTGATGAAGCTGTGAGCACATGTTGGTAAAGAGGCGGGTGATGGTTAAAGATGAGCTCTGTAATGTGATTTCCCCGCTGACTGGAGGAGACAATACTGCTCTGCAGAGTTCATTAGATGCTGTTAGGCTGCTGGAGCTGGCTAATGAGAATCTGGCATAAAGTCCCCAACTTGTACCCTTGACATCACACACACGAAGCAGCTCACACACATATTACTGCACACGTAAACGGAACTCTTCGGGCAACAGCGAGATGTAGACGAGAGTCTGAACCCGGCTCCAAAAGCGCAGTCCCACTGTGATGGTGTGTGGGGGCTTTTGTGAAGGTCCAGTGAAGGAGAGCGACACCAAGATGTGAAGATAATCCTCATCTGTCTCAGTGGTTCTTCTGTTGCAAACCTGACCAAGACTTCATTATCTCCACACAAACCACAGCTGGGATCTGTTGTAGCTCTCTGACCAACAAGGGATTTGATTATGTGCAGCAAACAGTGACATGGTGCTGATATAATGAGCTAAGTGGTTTCTCCTGCATTCACATATACATTTAAATGATGCAAGCTTGAATTGGTGTTTTCTTTGCTTGCCTTGGCCTTCAGTGAAAAGCACCTTGGTGTGTGGAACAATTCCCCAAAGCAGAGAGAAACACAACAATGATCTCTGAGCAACTTTCCAGAAAAAAATGGAGAGTTGGGAGAGTATTAGCTGCTGAGGAAAACAGATGAAATGATTGTTAAACTCGTGCAAAAAGTCCCGGATGGCTTAAAAGGAAGAAAAAGAAGTTGTTGAAGCATTGAGACGTGAGTTTGAAAAAATAATCCTAACACCGGACACATATGGATCCAAACCCACTCACTTACTGAAAAATGTGCACACACAGAAAAGCTGTAAGGCTTCTAACAACTAAAAAATGTTCTCTCACAAAGAAATCTACTAAAAAGCTTTCACACATCCCTGTGAAGCGTGCTGAAACATCTCGTCTCACAATCACAGGTTTAATCCATGTAAAGCCATCCTCACTCTTTATTAAAAAGCTCTCAGGTTCCCACAAACACTGTTTTAGATGTATTATAAGTCCTGAAGGGAGGATGTATGTTCATATCAACTTAGTCAAACCAGAAGCTGCCCCTAAATTTCTAATCTGACTTTTTTGTTTAAAGCAAATTATTAACTATTAAATATCTATTCTGGGACATGGTTTTTTTTTTTTACCTTTTGAGCGTTTTTATTGTATAAATCTCTTCTATAGAAGGTAAAAATGTTGGTTTTTCCCAGCTGATTAAAACTGGAGCATTCCATCACTCTGCATCATCTCTACTCCTTCTCATCATACTCACTTAATTTAATTCACTTCATTTATTCCAATTTATAACAGATTTAATCTCAGAGTACTACACACTTACACACTACTCAATACCAATCAGTTTCAACACAGGCCAAATCTGATTCAACAACAAATCAATTCAGGACATCATCTCCACTTATTTTTTTCGTTTTCAGTTCCTTATTCCTCCCAGTTTTCATCAATTCTTCCTCATATCTTCTTTATTTTCTGTCCCAAGGCTTAATAGTGTGCATGGGTTTTCTAAGATTTTGTCTAGTGAAAAGGATCCCGACTCTGAGTCTCCTTCCCAAAGCCACAATCTTTGACCCTGTACAGACGTAGCCGGGTATGCCACAAAACAAAGATATTTTTCTATGGTTTGGCGTGTCATTTACATAAGAGTGAAGATAAACAGCACAAAAAAAGATTCTTTCAAAACCTCCAACCAAGGGGGAGATTTGCAAATTCTCCGTTGTCAGCATTTGCATGTGGACCCAGGGGGTTAGGTTTTGTATCGTCACTGCCGGTGACAACAATGCTCTGACATCACAGACCTGTGTTACTCGCTTGTTATTACAACCTCTTACTGCTTTATGTAGGAGATCACAGGCCAAGGACAAGAATGGTTATGGCCCACCACGTAGTTATTCCACATCCAAGGAATGTTTTTCAGCAAAGACGTAGAGACTTTAGTGCACTTTATTGCCACCTACAGGCATACCTATGAATGTGCTTCACAGCTATATGCCACAAACCTCTGGTTTGACACTTCCTGACTTTTTAGCCAGCTGAATCGTTTCCGGGTCACAGTACGTTAGTGTTCTCCCTAGGATTTTTACGCTATCTCTGCAGGACCTGTCAAAGATAACGATCAACAACGTTCACGGGATAATCTAGTCCACATCTAAGATGCCACAATCAAATAAACACAAAGGTTTTAAATTGTATATGTCCAGCTACATTCAAGCTTCTGCTTTGGCTTGCTAAAGGATACATGCTAGCTCTTAACTGCGATAGCAGCGCTAACACCCTGCTGAAAAAAACAGCATAGACATGCATAGGTGTTACCAGCATAAGCTGTGTTTTGGTGCTGGTTTAGCTGGTGGACCAGCATACCAGCACTAAAACACAGCATATGCTGGTAACCAGCTATGCTTGTCTATGCTGTTTTTTCAGCAGGGCAACATTAGCAGAGAGTTATCATTTCAGAAACAAAAAAGACTCTTGAAGTTAACCTATGTCTCTGATAACACTGTTAGCATTGCTTCAACACTGTGCTAACTTTAGCTAGTAAAGAGCTGGCATCATCATGCAGCAACCCAAAGCAGAGGTTTGTTAACTCACCTTCATTATTAATGTAGATGGACATTAACAAGTATTATGGCCCTCGTCTCTGGAACATGCTGCCGGAGGACCTCAGGGCCACAGGGGACATTCAGTCTTTTAAGAGCAGGCTTAAGGCTCACCTTTTTAGCTTAGCTTTTAATTGATTACTATTATTATTGTTTGTTAGCATGTTTTAGTTTGCCTACATCTTTTTAGTTTTACAACATATTTTACATTACAGTTGTTTTACTATTTATTTAATATTATTCATTAACTTTTTATCTTTCTTAATTATTTCTATTTGATTACCAATATTAATTGTATTTTATTTGTTTATTTTTATTACTTTCATCCAGTGTTTCCTCTAGGGGGCCCTCTGCCCCGGGAGCGTCATTTGACTACGACGCCCTTGTCCAGACCAGTTGACCTGATGCTCCCGGGTCAGATCGCCCCACCGATGACGTTTATGGTTTTTCTGAACTCAGCCAGACGCCAATGTCTTGTATTCTTGACCTATGTGTGTGTGTGTGTGTGTGTGTGTGTGTGTGTGTGTGTGTGTGTGTGTGTAGGGGGGGCTGGGGTTGGCTGGGAGGGGTGGATACTGAGGGTTATGTGGGGTTATTTTAATCTGTACTGCACTTTGAGCTGCTTTCAAAGTATGAAAAGTACATTATAAATAAAATTTGATTGATTGATTGATTGATTGATTGATTGATTGATTGATTGATTGATTGATTGATTGATTGATTGATTGATTGATTGATTGATCGATTGATTGATTAACCCTAATTAACACCTTTGTCTTTATTTGAATGTGACATCTTAAACATGGCCTGGATTATCCTGTTGACCGTTACCGTGTAATGTATAAAATGTGTATGGTATGTAAAAGTTGGGTCATTAAAAGACTAAAAACCGATACTGATATTTTCCAATATTAAATTTTAATGTAGATATCGGCTGATTTAATGTTAGACCGATACCAAACATCCCTACTTTAAAGGTTTGGAATCAATCTCAAAACTCCACAGCTTATAGTGGGACACATATGAATTACATTATTTCGCTCACATTTGTTATATACCAAACATGTTCAGATGTCATTTTCAGATCCATGTCATTTTCCTAGCCTTTTCCAAAATCATTTACTCCTTTAAAAATTTAAACATTTCTTGTAATGAATTTTGGGTTTGAATTGTACCCATGAATAAATATAAATACATTTACCATTGTGAGGTCGAGCTCTCTCTCTCTTTTCTGTATTCATGTTTTACTTCAAATGAGCAGTTTTCGTCAGGTATGCTGCCAACATCTCTCCTCCACAGATTTCTTTCACCCCCAAAGCTGTCTTTTCGTTTTTCTCACCTCTACAGCTCAGTGCTGTTGGACCAGGGAATTAACGTCAGGTGGGTGGACTGAAAAAGTTAGCAAATTATCATGAATCGGTCCAACGCTTCAGAGAGAGTACAGGAAAACTTTCAGTTGATTTAAAGTTGGGATGGAGTTGGTGTGCCATGGGAGTTCAATCAGTTCATGAAGATTCTGTTTTTGTTTTTCAGTCAATAATCATTTTTTGACATTTTCCTCTAATAGCAGGCACAGGTGAAGACTGACAGACCTGAATCACCCTAAAAGAAAAGGATTGTGTATGCAGCTATGGACCAATATTTACTTAAAGGTGTGGATCACTCGTTTAAAGGGTAATTCACACCATGGGTGGAGTCTCACTTCACACACACTTCCTGTTAGAAAAATGCGCCTAAAGGAGGTGTCGCCTGGCGAACTGAGAGAGCAACACTGAGGCAGTGATTGACAGCCCCCCCACCCACCCACCCACACACTAACACTAACACACACACATGCTCTTAGAGTTTCTCAGTCTGAAAAACTAGCCATTAATAAGCGACAACAGACAACATGAGTCAAGAATGATGGTAATTATTTTGATCCAGGATTACGTAAATAACCTGTGTTGAGGAAGAAATGGAAGTTATCATGAACTGTGACCCCAACTTGACCTCTGTGCTGCAGGGTCCTGTCAGAAAATGTTATATTTAAACTCTTAAGTGAGTTTAACTTCACATATTCACTCAGAAAATGTCACCAGAAGCCTCATTTAACACCCACCACCTCTTAATACGATGATGATGTGATACTTTATCTTTGACAGGAGCTTCAGAAGCTTCTTGGTAAAGAAAACAGCATCACTTCAGATAAACCGAGGTGAAAGGCTCGGTAAACTAATTATAATGTGTGCACTTAATCGGATTGTCAGCCGCTCCTACAAAACTTCAGTAAAAAAAGAAATGGTACATTGGGGAATTTATGATAGATGGACCTTTACATATTTTCACGCCTATGCTTAAGCATACACACGTTGCTTCAGCTGCCTTTGAGTGAAAGCCTAAACCCACACAGCCATCTGTTGCTGCTGTAAGGAACATATAGGCCTTAAATAAAGACTGACTGTATGAAACAATCATGTATAATTACACGTTCATTTATGTTCTTCTAAATAAAGAGGTCTTTTAAATCCACCCACATATAAAAAATTATTTTCATGTATTGGTTTTGCTTTTATGCATAGAAGAACCAGTCATTTGGAGTAATTAGACCATTTTATACTTGTAGAATCATTTTATTATGATTGTTTTGGTGTTTTGTTGAAAAAACCTCTTATTTTAAATAATTGCTTATTATTTTGTAGATTTATTTTATTTTTCTAAACCCCACATAGAGCCTAAATCAAGGACGTCATCACATCATGTCAGGCATTTTAACAGAACAAATGCTTTCTGTGACAAATTTAATTTAATACACTAACCAGCATTTACATCAAATGTATGAGAATTAGAGTAAACAAAACTAAAGTTCCTATTCGTGGTACAGTTACTCAGAAAAGCCATGTGGGTCGTTTATCTCTTGCTTTTTGGAGAAATGTTAACAATGTTAACAATAAAAAACTACAGGTGAAACTTTAAAGATTAGAATATGGTGCATAAGTTGGTTTATGTCCGTAATTAAACTAATATGTGTGATAGATTCATTCTATGCAAAGCCAGATATTTCAGCCTTTATTTGTTATAATTGTGATGATTATGGCTTACAGCTGATGAAAACCCCAAATCTCAGACAATTAGAATATTGTGAAAACATTCAATATTCTAGGCTCAAAGTGTCACACTCTAATCAGCTAATTAATCCAGAACACCTGCAAAGGGTTCACGAGCCTTTAAATGGTCTCTCAGTCTAAGCTGAAATAATGAAATAAATGGACTTTTGCATCAATATTCTAATTTTTCGAGTTTCACCTGTATAAAACACTGCTTGAAGTCCATTTTATTCAAACCGTAGATCCTCATTATCGCACTTTTTTGACAGCTGCCACATTTAAATGTTTCTGCAGTGACTTAAAGTCCAAATCTTCAGTTTTCTTTTTTATGTTTTTAAAGTTGCAGTTCTGACACGAATTCTGATTCCTTTTGCTATTAGTGAAAGCAGAAATGTCCAATTTCTGCTTCAATGTTTTGCTTATTTACCTAAATTTGACTATTTATTTGGTGTTTTCAAATATATTTTGATAATATGTTGCATAATTTGTTTACCAGTGAGACAAACACACTAAATAGTCCAGAGGAAAGCAGGAGCACACAAACCAAGCATGGTGCAGTGAGAGTTGGATTAAAGTCAGATTAATCCCTCCCTAGTTTACTTTTTAGTCCCCAGTAATGCTGACATGTTGATTTTTTTCTTTAGTTTTGAAGTATCTAATTAGAGAAAACCTTCTTGACATTTTCACAAAACAACTGCTTGAGAAACTTTAATAAATCTTTTAAACAAACTAGTGTAAACTCACAGGGGGCCAGTCAAATTAACTGTGTCTTAACAAAAGTACACAAGCTTAATTGGATAGAGCTTCCTTTCTCCTTTTTAAGAATATATGCGTGTGTGCGTGTGTGTGTGTGTGTGTGTGTGTGTGTGTGTGTGTGTGTGTGCGCGCGTGTGCCTGTGTGTGTGTGTGTGTGCATGCTTATACTCACCTCTCTCCACTGTTTGGTTTCAACACCTTGAGTGTACAGCACACACACTGAAAAAGCACCAGACAGGAAAGTTTATAAAAATGAAGTTTTTGATACCGACCAGGAAAAATCCTGGATTAAACATCAACTGGGAATTATCTCGATTTGTCACTACAGAGAAGAAACTTCCAGGTAAAATTAAAATGTCAGAATATCATTACTTGTGTTAAAACTTAAAAAAGGCATCACATAAAACTGAGACCAAAGTGTAAATGATCAGATGTTACAGAGGAATACTGAGAGATGTAACAGACTCACTTGGATCAGACTTTGAAAACGTGTCTTTATCCAGCAGGTTCCTGCAGAAGAAGAAAAACAGAAGACCTTAAAACATATTTTTGTCATACTGAAAACTATCAGGTGGATCTGGAGCAGCATTTCCTAAAGTTTGGGCCAGGACTCCACTGTGGGTAATAAAACTAGGGTTGTAACGAGATCTCACAATTAAGTGATTTCACTTAAATTAGGAACATTTCACCTGCTGCAGCCCAACAGACATTCCATCTTATCCACGTAAACCTGAACCGGTCACCTGCTTGTCCATCCATTATTAGAGGAGAGGAGAGAGGGAAGTCTGGGCCTCCCTCCTCAGGCTGCTGCCCCGCGACCCGACTCCGGAGAAGCGGAAGAGAAAGGATGGATGGACCACAGTAATGGCGGCGAATCAGTCTATAAGCTGAGAAGCTCTGATATCTGGGAGGAGCTCAGAGTAGAGACTCTGCTCCTCTAACAGCAGCTGCTCTCTTGCAATTGAGAGGTGCTTCTATTCTAATTTCCCTGTTTGTGACATCACAAATGGGGACTTTTGGAAATGGCTTGTTTTAAGTAAATAATTTCTAAAACTAAACACTGACAGAAAGCAGATAGATTGTCTTTTTCAGAGACTCACATGGCAGCACAAACGAATGCAAAAGGTGAGTTTTGCATAGTAAGTCCTCTTTAAAACTCAAAAATTATTAAAGACTACAGAATAAAGTGTCTGCATTCATTAGAACTTCCTCTACCTGAAGAAAAAAAATTATAAGTTGAAGTAATGGAATAAAATCATTTAAAAACACAACTTTTATAATCTCACTGCAAAAAATGAACAAGTGTATAATTAGTAATTGGCTGTGGAGTTTCATGAAAACCTTTTAAATGATTTAATCTTTAAGAGCATTGCAGATGTCGGTGTAAACAAAATGCCACTGAAGCTCCGTGTGCTGTTCGTGATACCGAGCACCGTTTGGACTGACCAAAGTGACATTTGCAGGCGTGTTTACATGCTGCTTAAAGTGCTTGTAGCTGTGCAGCTCATTAGTCGCAGACTCTGTCGTCCTTTGAGGCCACTCTCACATTATTCTACAAGAAGTCATCAGACTGCGAGCTCCATGTGCTGGAATAATTAAAAGAGATTAAGATGTAATTTGCTTCTTAGCAGGTAGCAGGAGGAAGGTGTGGAGTGTGCTGGGCTATTACATATTGGAAACATGCAGGCTTCTTTATACTTGTTTTTTTTTTGTTTTTTTTCGTGGAAGATTAAGGCAGTTTTTTTAAAAATTATATTTACATTCATATTTCTATGTTTCTTTCAAAAAGCCCTTTACTGGGGACGAATGGATAAAGCTATGTACTGCAGTAGCAATTTAAAGATCACTAAAAAGCTCGGCAACCTCTTAGAGGAGGACTTTTAGTCTGGGACCCTGAACTGAGAACGTAAAGTCCCGTCTTGTTCTCTGACAACAGTGAGCAACAACAAGGCGGTCTTGATCAGAAGACATTAGGGGAGGAGTGTAAAAGGTCAGAAGGTCACTGATGTGAGATTGTTCAAAGCTTCATAGACAAATCATGATTTTTACAGGAAGTTAGTGTTGAGAGACTAAAGTGGAGTCATACGAGAGAGAAACTTCATTCAGGTGTGGTTGAGCAGGAAACAGAAAACTAGCAGGATGGTAGCCCTCGAGGACTGGAGTTGGTGACACCTGAACTACCATACCATACCAATTTATTTATAAAGCACCATTTAAAAATAGCATGGCAGCTAACCAAAGTGCTGTACATAAAAGAGCCAAATGCTCGAACATATCAACAAAACACAGTGAAAGCATGGAAATCAGGTAAAAAACAAAAACAGCACAAAATCACGGATAAAAATTCCTACTAAAAACGAACAGACTAAGAGAACAAGTAAAAAGTAACAGCACTATCGAGAGTAAAAAATAATGCAGTAACTAATAAAAACAAATTAAAATGAACTACTTTAATTAAGGTAGGAAGACACAAAACATAAATTACTCATTATTTCTCATTGTTGAAAATAAACAAGGATGTGTCTAGGCTTTACTTCTCAAGTGAAGGTAACTTGACAGAACTGCAGGCTAGGACGTGTTTGTCCCATTTGATATGGGTCAAAGGTACCCCCAACATTTAGGGCAGATGGTATTGAGTGAGCAGTGAGAGAACCAAGGGACTGAAGAATCTTGTCAGGAACATGGGTGGAAAAAAAGGGAATGATGTACATGTTTTAATCAAAGTCTAACAGTAAATCTGATTAGCAGCAGCATAGCAGTGGTAAAAGATACGTTTGAATCTCTGGGTTAACATAAATAAAACAGGTCCAAGAACAGAACCCTGAGGCACCTCACGTGCAGGCTATGCCAGAGGGAGAGCTCTACTGTTCACCACGTAACACTTTAAATAAAAAGATAAAGTAAATCTGAAATCTGTGACTTTAAAAACCAATCAAACCATGATCAACTATGTTAAACACAGCAGGCAAATCTATACAAATTTCCTCATGATCTAGGCTCACCATTATATCAGTGGTGAACTATTCACTGTAAGGCTACATGTTTCATTTGTTTCAGGTTGGATTGGATGTGAAGACTGTAACGTGGACAGACACACATCTTCATTTAGAAGCTCAAAGATTTCAAATGATAGTTTCTAGTGTTAACATCAGTACAGAAGATTTTGACCTTGAGATCAACAACAACCTGATTACTGACATGCTTTACTCTTTATTTGTCTCATTTTCTCCTTTTCAGAACTTATAAACCATCCTTCCCTTTTTTTCCTCTTTAAAAATCAGACGACATAAAACTTTAGAAATTATTTCCACTTATTAAAAAAATCAATTATGAGTACCTTTATTATTAGCAGAAGTGGATAATGCTATTAATTGAAAATTCAAATATGGAATCAAGGGTAGCCGGACATCAAAAACCCATTTTAAGGAAGTTCTGGAATCTTAAATCTGATTAGTGGAAACATTCTATACAGAAATGCTGCTGATATAACCTTCAGACAAAAAGAAAGCACAGGAGACATAGTTAGGAGTCTCTTTCATTCTGTGCTTTTCTTTATTTTTAAATCTCTATGGTGTCTATGACAATCTCCAAAGGGGTGCCTAACCAGTTTCCATGATCAAAACCATGCTTTGCACTTTGATTTGAAAAGAAAGCAGGAAGAAGACAAGCTTCAGCAATATTATCCATAACTAAATGTCATCAGATGCAGTGATTTTTAAATCTCAGGGGAGGCATGAGGCTAAATTGGAAGTGAGTTTGTTTGAATATGTTTTGCATCTGTACAAAATAAACTAGATAAATTGCATTTCTTGCAGAAATGTGTTTGAATGCTTTATTGCTGAATATGATAGCTGAAACTGCTGAATTGAAGCTAAAACTAAGCTTAATTGTCAATGTATTTGAAGATTTAGGAGCAGAAATTGCTAAAAAGTTTTAAAAAGCCCGAAAAGTAGGTAGAGAACAGAGAAAAAAATCCTAAACAGCAGAAAAATGAAATATCTAAACATAGTTTAAAAAAACATTGCTGCTAAAATGTTTAAACAGATCATAATTGAGTATAAGTAGTTTAATAGTTAAATTTTCACAATTAGTTGAACTGTGAATTTAGAAGGATATGCTGAATTTTGAAACTGATAGCTGAAGCTGTTGAATAGCTGAACTTAAAGAAGCAGTTTTCTGCTGCATAAATGTAGTTTATTTGTGAAAATGAGTTGAATGGATTCAAAGATTTAAGAGCAAAAAATCACTAACAAGTGTAATAAAGCTCAAAAAGTAGGTGAAGAATGGAGAAAAAAAATCCTAAACAGCAGAAAACTGAAATCTTTAAACTGAAATGTTTAAACAGCTCATATTTGAGTAGGAATAGTTTAATAGTTAAATTTTCACAATTAGCTGAACTGTGAATTTAGCAGCATATGCTGGATCCTGAAAGTGACAGATGCACATGCCTTAGTTGAAATTGAGTTCAATTGTCATAGTTAGCAGATTGAAATCAATAGTAAACTGTTAGAAAGAGC
>SSNS01000035.1:60665-135618 GCA_006937985.1 Aphyosemion australe
AGAGAGGGAAAGAAGATCCAGAACCTTCCAGCATGCTAGCTAACTGTTTTCTGTAGCAGGGCGCTGTCAGCAAGTGCCCTAGAGGCAATATAATATATAAATTCAGTGATGCTGACTGGCCAAAAATTCTCCAGTTCTCTCTAGCAACCAAATGTGATTGGCCATTTAGCTGCAGTTCAGGGCCGATAGGAAATTCACTGTTAATGACAGCTAGTCAAAAAGATCTGTAAATAATTCATATTGCATGTAGGCACACACAACTAAGCAAATCTGACATATTTATAGTTAACAAATATGAATTAGGGGTGGGAATTTAACGCATTAATTACAATTAATTAATTTGGAAAAAAAAAACACGTTACAATTTTACCCCTTTGAGCCCATGTGCCCCTCAGTTGGGGGCTGGAAAAGTTTTGCATCACAATTTATTCCCTATTTATCAATAAATATAATGAAGATGCACAGCAGAGCCTGGGCTACAAGACCATATAAACCTCTTTACGTGCTCCAAACACAACTAAAACTACAATTAAATGAATCATGACAAATTGCACTTCATAAAGAGAAAGGAAGAAAAAAAATCTACTTTATTACCCTTACGTTTTCTAGTTGGTAGAAAACAGGCAGGCAGTAACTTTATCCATATGAACTTTATTACAGCAGGAGGGACAAGCATACACAGCATTCATCTAGTAACTCCCAGCAGAACTTCCCCTAAACTCTACACTACACCTCTATATATATTAACAGTGCTCTACTGCAACCTAGTGTTCAGTTTAGTACACAACATTTGAAATGTTCCATGTCTATTTACACTTCATCAATAACACATTTACTAATATTTACACATTCCAACAAATCCCACAATGGTTACCTTTATAATGAGACCAAAGTAATCAAATAGACCTTGTGGTTACAGAAATATACTCATTAAAGTGTGGGTATGTCAACTTTGCCACACTAACATTATTTTTGATTTAAAAAAATTGCTTGGGCACAAATTGTCTTGAATGATTAAAATATGATTAATCAAGATTAATTAATTACAAACCCTCTAATTAATTAGATTATTTTTTAATCCCACCTCTGATATGAATATATATTTTAGTTGTTGTTTTTTTTACTTTTTAGATTTTTATTTCTCCCTTCACATCAGGGAGGACAGCGTGCTAGCGCTCCTTGTGGACAATCCACTACTGTAAATAAGGTATATATCAAGTTAGATTCATAGCAGTTATCACTCATAATAGAATATTGCACAGTAAAGGTTCTGTTTTCCTAATTTATAAAGTAAAATGCTTGCCTAAAATAATGTCTAAGAAATACATTGTTTCTGATAAATGGGTGCCTTGTTGGACCTAATTTATTTAACAAATTCTTTTTCCTTGCATATTGGATCTGTTCCTATCAGTTTTAATTAGCACACATTGTGCTCAACAGTCACTCATGATTTGTTTCTGTCTGAATTCACCAAAGGCCTCAAATAATTTGTTCTGGCAACGACAGACATGTAGACAGTCGTGAACTGCTGTATTTTGATCTCAAATCAAAGAAACAACAAATGCTTGGTGCTAACTCTGGAACAATCAGTCATTAGAAAGGCCTGTATACACTGGAAAGGCAGGAGCAGATCCAAGTCCAACACCCTCTCATAAAGTATTTTAGAACCACAAGTCAATCAATTACTTCAATTTCTGGGGTTCTTAAAGGGCCAGTGCTGGAAATTTACAAAAAAGGAAACAAAATTAAAACATTATTTTTAAAATAAGCAATCATTTGTACATTTTTGCATGAATTTAGCCATAAAATAACAGTTTATTAATAATAATAATAATAATAATAATAATAATAATAATAATAATAATAATAATAATAATAATAATAATAATAATGGATTGGATTTATATAGCGTTTTTCAAGGCACCCAAAGTGCTTTCCATTATTCATGCACTCTCACATTCACACACTGCTGCTGATGGTAAGCTACTATGTAGCCACAGCTGCCCTGGGGTGGTCTGACAGAGGCGAGGCTGCCATTTTGTGCCATCGGCCCCTCTGACCACCACCAACATAGGCAAGTTGGGTTAGGTGTCTTGCCCAAGGACACAACGACAGCGACAATTTTAATGTTTGTTGTCTGTAAAGTTAAGAGTAAACCCCTTAATGGTTGTTGGAAATGTTCACGAGTAAATTTTAATATCTAAATGACATCAGAAGAAACATTTACATCATATTAAACCCATAATACTATGATGTCATGGTGAAAAATAATCACTCTGAAGTAAGTCCAAATAGAATCGAATAGAATAGAATAGAATAGAATAGACTTTATTAATCCCACAGTAAAGAAATTCTCTCGTTACAGCAGCCCATGCACTTAGAGAAAAGAAAAAAGGTAATAAAGTACAGTTAAATACACATAAGCAGTAAGCTATTATTGGAACCTTCAAACCACTAAAAACAACAAATAAAAATAGAAAGTTGGGTTTCTAAGAATACGCAGAGACGCAAATGAGAATGCACCATAAATCTAACAAATATGATTCTGTGGATTAAACAATAATTGGAAGTAAATATATAGTACATCGTTTATTGCACAGGGATCAAACACCTCTAATATAAAACATCTTAAATTTCAGGTGATAATTATTTATTTAGAGTGCCAGACGAGCTGCATTCAATAACTACAATATATAATCTAATTATAGTTGAAACGGTCTCTAAGAAACTAAATGACTCTGATTTTGTTTAATTGAAGCAACAACCACCCCCAAGAGTGAGTGTCTCCTTCAGCAGTAGTGAAATATAACAAACTACCTAGATTAGGTTTTATTTTTCCTCCCTAATGAGACGGATTCAGAGGTGGCAGGGGAGGCTGCCACTGTTCCAACTTCATTTATAAATGTATTTTCATCTTCATACGAACAGCAGTGACCTCTCTTTTTGCCCTGTTTTTATATTAACTCAGAAATGAGACATTTTCAAGGTCTCTCATCACACTTTAGAAGAGACAATGTGTGTATGTAAAGCCTGGCAATGAAACTCTGTGGCTACAGGATTATCACACAGAGAAGGTGGGTATGTGAGAAATACAATTTCTGACCACACCACCAGTAAATGTCTGCATCAAAGAGGCTAATTAAAGTGTTTGAGGATTTTAAAGAACACATTCAATTGTTTTATTTTATGAAGTAAAACCTTTAGTGACAGTTTTTTTTATTGCTAAAACGCGTTTGTCAAAACTGTACGTTTCTTTCAAAACTGCACACACAAAACCCCAAACATCACACACAAATTGCTAAACCCTGGCATCCCTTTGCAAAACAACTCTGCCATCAAATCTCGTAACATGTTAACAAAATGGAACACTTGTTTTCATTTGGTAAACACAGCCATATTTTCACATGACACACACATACCATTCATTGAATAAACACAAGTAGCATTTGCAGAACACTACCAAGCATGGAAAGAACACTGAAGAGCAAAACTGAAAACACAATTAGAGAAATGGAACACACTGAATCTATTACAATGCCCACTTCTCTCATAGACAAACGTTAGACACACACAAATTTAGAGACAAAACACTTTATTTTGAAACACCCACCCCCCCCCACCCCCCGCCAGACCCGAAAGTTTAGAGATTTGAATATTTGTGTGTTGTTGATTGAAGCTTTGAGGATTTATGTGAGAAGTGTGTGTAAACCTGATAATTGTGTGCTGTGTTTTGACAGCAAGGTAATGTGAAATTGACATCAGAGTAAAGGAGGAAAATCAGAGTTCTAATATGATAAGGATATCTTGAGTAGTGATAAATTGAGTCAAGCGATTGGGAACAGAGGTAGAGGTTGTGAAAATCGTGCCTCAATTTTGCTTTTTGAGTTTTAGCAATTGAAAAAACTTGTAATGATTTTGTCTTTTCATTTGTCTCATTTTTGAAACATTGTCAGATATGAGTGGAGCACTGGTGTGTCTGTAAACTGTACATGTGTAATTCTAATACTCCCATTATCCAAGTATCAACTGGTTGTTCATTTTCACTCCATCTCTCCTTGTTTTTCCTAATTTAGTTTGTGTTTTGGACACTCTGGTACACAGTGAATCAGCCCATATGTCCTCCACTCCAGCCTGCTCCTTATCTCTGTCATTTCCACCTTCTGTTTATCTGTTGGCTGTGTATTATTCCTCTAATGGGCTTACCATTATCTCTCATGCTAAGCATAGCCTCCAACTGTTTTCATCCCTGTGCCACTGATCCTCTTTTTAATTTTTTTATAGTAAAACAAAAGTTTTGTTTAATTAGAAAAGACTTGTGGATGAGCTAATAAAAATAAAATATTGAACATGTTCAACCTTATATGATAATTACTTAGACATTACAAATAAATAGGAACAGGCCATATAATGTTTTATAATAATAATAATAATAATGGATTGGATTTCTATAGTGCTTTTCAAGGCACTCAAAGCGCTTTCCATTATTCATTCACTCTCACATTCACACACTGCTGATGATGGTAAGCTACTGTGTGGCCACAGCCACCCTGGGGCGGTCTGACAGAGGCGAGGCTGCCATTCTGCACCATCAGCCCCTCTGACCACCACCAACACAGGCAAGTCGGGTTGAGTGTCTAGACTGAGCGGGACGTGAGCCTGCAACCTTCTGACTGCGGGGCGTCCACTTAACTCCTCTGCCACCATCGCCCCATATATATACAGTGTGGCAAAAAAGTACTTGGCAGCCACCGATTGGGCCAGTTGTCCCACTTAAAAAGATGAGAGAAGTCTGTAACATTCATCACAGGTACACTTCAACTGTAAGAGACAGAATCTGAAAAAATCCAGGAAATCACATTGTATGATTTTAAATATAATTTATTTGTATAATGGTGCAGAAAATAAGAATTTTGCACCGAAACAAGAAAGATAACTGGCCCTTACAGACCTATTACTTCTTATTTAAGCCTCGTTTACACAGAGTGTGGAACAGACAAGGGTCAGAATGCATGCGGCTTCCACAAAGACCGAAAATCATTGAGTCCAATCAAAGCAGAGCACATTTGGATGCAGAGATGCAGAATCTATCCACATGGTTTCTGTTTTTTTCCAGACGCCGCATGTGGACTGTCATGGGCCAGACAGGAAATGAGGTGTGTGGCATCTGGTTTATTTCAAAATAAAACTTATGTTGCATCACTTTGTCGGCGTCGTCTGTTATTTTTAATGACAAGGATATTGGTTCATGGTGTGTGATAGTACAGAGGACAGGTGTGGCGTTTGTTTACCAGCGCCTCTCTATACAAGTAGTTGTCATCACGTGAACTCGTGAGCAACGTTGTGGAGACGTTCCACACACTATCTGCAGCTGGTGTAAATGGTTGTCCATCCAGAAGTCGCATGGATTCCGGTCCGCATCTGTTCCACACTTGGTGTAAATGAGGCTTGAAGCTCTTCTATCATCCACTTGTTACCTGTATCAATGGCACCTGTTTGAATTTATTATCTGTATTAAAGACACCTGTCCACACCTTCAAACACTCAAACTCCAATCTCCATCGTGGTCAAGACCAGAGAGCTGTCTAAGAACACCAGGGACAAGATGTTCACTGCACAAGACTGGGATGAGCCAGTCAACAACAGGCAAGCAGCTTGGTGAGAAGAGATCAACTGTTGAAGCAAGTATTAGAAATGGAATAAATACAAGATCACTGACAATCTCCCTTGACCTGGGGTTCCATGCAAGATCTCTCCTTGTGGGATACTAATGATCTTGACAACCATGGCGAAATAGCCCAGAACTACACAAGAGGAACTGGTCAATGACCTGAGGAGAGCTGGGACCACAGAGGTTACTATTAGTAACACACTACGTTGTCATAGATTAAAATTGTTAGCCCTTGATTGGTCCCTCTGCTTAAGCCAGCACACATCCAGGCCTGTCTAAAGTTTGCCAGAGACCATCTAGATCAGGGATAGGCAATCCTGGTCCTCGAGTGCCGCCATCCAGCATGTTTTCATTGCAACACTCCTGATTCAGTAGTAGAATCACCTGTTCAGCAGCTCATCAAGCTCTGCAGAAGCCTGTTAATCACCTGGTGATTCAAATCAGGTGTGTTGGAACTGGGAAACAGCTAAAACATGCAGGATAGTGGCACTCGAGGACCAGGATTGCCTACCCCTGATCTAGATGATCCAGAGTAGGACTGGGAGAATGTCATGTGGTCAGATGAGACCAAAATAGAACTCTTTGGTATAAACGACCCTTGTTGTGTTTGGAGAGAGAAGACTGTGAAGCATGGGGGTGAAAACATTATGCTTTGGGGCTGTTTTTCTGCAAAGGGACAGGATGACTGATTTGCATTGAGGAAAGGATGAATGGTACCATATATCGAGAGATTTTGAACAAAAATCTCCTTCCATCAGTGAGAGCACTGAAGATGGATCTTCCAGCATGAGAATGATCCCAAACACACCACCGGGCAACAAATGAGTGCCTGTGTGTGCTTGTGTTTGTTAGCAAAATCAAAGTCTCAAAATAACTTAAATGGATCTATAAATGATTCATTTTTGGAGTGAATCCAGTCAAAGTATACAAGCAGAAAAATAGCTGATTATAATTTTTTAAAAACTTCAATAATGGGATAAAATCTAAATTATCTAATTTTAACTTTTAATCAAATACATGTTTAAATGGTTTCTTGCATTTGTGTTTTTATGTACTAAATGACAATTTTTGGAAACCACAATTGAGCATTTTAGGACATTTCTGAGATTGTCAGCTGTCTTCCGTCTCCCATTTGCCTGCGTTGTGGGGGCGTTATTGTTATCCGCTGTGCTAATGAACACCATGGGTACATTTTGCATGCGTCACAAGAAAAAAAGACCACATTTGCTGAATGGAGCATTTTGTGCACATGTGTAGCAGCAGAGGAAATGGGAGACAGGTGAAGTGAAGATAGGATGACACTACTTCAGTCTGTGCTGTTACTTCTTTCCCCATCAAGTCATAATCCTTCACTCACACTTGGGCGGTTTGTGGTCGAGCGTGAAGAGGTTGTTATGAGAATCAGCACCTTCAAATCTGTGGCCCTGATTCTGAGATGAAACGGCATAGATAAGCTACTCTGCATTGGGAATTAGTTGTGTCCTCAGGTGGAGAAGTTAAGGAATCTTCTAAGGAAGGGAATTGACAGCTGGTAAATGCACCGTCTGCAGATTAGCTGTCGCTTCATAGTGACATGAAAATGATTTTTAGCACATTAGAATTAATATTGATTTCTAGAAAATAAATCACGTAAATATTTTGTAACATTTGGACATTAGTTTAAAACATGCAGACAACAATTAATAGAGCCTAATGTTCTACTTGATCGGTCACATGGACCCAAAGTGTTGCTATAAAAGCAGTGAAGAGCTAGCCTAGAATACTAGACATGCTGTAGCAGTAGCAAAATATTTGGCTCTGCAGGTCAGTCTAACCACGCTCCATTGTATCTTCAGCAAGTCTACCATTGACCCGAACAATTTTATGTCAGGCCAGGCAGTCACTGCACTTCATGTTAGTATTGAGATGTTAGATGGGCTTAGCACCAAGCGCTGCAACGGAGAAAAACTACAAAGATGGTGTCGGCCAGGAGCGGACCGGGACAATAATTCAGGCCAGGAATTTGAAACCATGCCAGGACACCACCACCCAATTTCCTGTATTCTAGTGCATTTTAACAGGTTGTTAAATATTAATTATATTGTTTCTAAATGAACAACTTAAACTAGTGAACTTTAAAAACAAACTAAATGATCACTAAAATAACATCAACATCGATAAATAACAGGAAATGAAAATCTTGGCCTATTTCTTTTTTGACCTAATGGTCTCTCATTATATGAATTTCAGAAATGTGTTGAGCATGAACCAAGCTCTGTTTAAAGCAGAGAATACTAAAACATTTTTTAAAAAAATCCTAAACTTCCAATAAAAATTTGGGATGTTCATTTTGTTCTTGACAAAAATAATAATACTAATAATAATAATGATACCAGCAGAAGGCTGTGGGCTGAATTAGGATTTCACAGGAGCAACGCCAGGATTTTTTCCCTGCAGTTGCTTTCCAGTTGCTTAGTGAGTGTGAGGGGTTGCCGCTCTCTGTCTGCGTGGATAGAAGAGCAGGGGTGGGGGGTGTTCAAGAGTTGGGGTTGCTAAGCCGTTGCTTGGCCGAATCTCGCCTTTGCTTTAGCACCAAGCTACCGCCTGGCGCCACCCATGGGATTTAATGATAGCCTACTTAGCTGATGGATCTCCTTGACTAACCAGCTTACTGTAAACCTTTCCTTTATGGACATTTGACTTTTATTATTTCCTTATGTCCATTGTGTTTAAGGAGGAAGCGGATAAAGAAAACAAGAAAACCATCTTCTGTAAGTTAAAATTTGCTAAAGTTTCCTCCCAATTGTCTTCAAGTTGAATTTAACACAGTTTAACGTCCCTTTGGACCATGAAACAGAATAATAACGTTTAGTAAGAACTTCTATAGAGACAGCAGCTCAGTGTTGTTACAAGCTTTTATTTCCCCTTGATTGTCCCTTTATAGGTCTGATGATCAGTTCCTGACTGCCGCTGACAGTCACAGCTTTGAACGTTGGCAGGAGGCAACATGCATTTCTTCAATGAATAATAATAATCTTCCTCACCCGTGGTTTGGAGTTGTGGTAAAACTAAATCCAATCTAGATTAAGTGGCTCAAAACCACATTAAGCCAGCATAAAGAGCCATACTGTAGGTAACACATCATTTAAAACAGGAAGCAACACAAACGAGCGGCAAAACGGATGCAGGGACTGAAACCTAAAGCACTGGCAGAAGCTAAGCTTGAATAAATTCAAAAAGTAGGTCTGCTGAAACAAAACCTCATCAAAGTATTCCTTTCATCACCATGTCAAGTGCAGCCCCCACAGCATATGCCTTCCCTACACCAGCCCCAAGACAACAATGGTGCTGCCCTAAATCTGAAAGTAAAGCTCACCCAAAATTTCCTCTGACAAGGTGCTCATCTACAGTGATACGGGAGCACATAGAGCTCTGGCACTTTATTGCACCAGCGAATGCAGCTGGAAAATGAGCCCAGTGGAATTCAATGTGTTTTTAATAACATTAAAAAGTGAGGACGAGGAGACTAGTGCATCTCTGCAGGAGGACTCTGGTAATCACCGTAAAATACAGCGCTCTGTAAGAAGTCTCTGTAGCTTTACCCATCTGCATTTTGCAAACACATAGATAGTGACAAGATTTACAGAATTTCAACAGCATCACGACCAAAGCTGCTTTTTAATTAGAAATGTTGAGTTGCACTGCTGTGGGCTGCCATTGTAACTCAGAATGCTTTTGCTTTTATGTGAGATATTTAAAATATGCTTCCAAATTTACACTTGGTGCAGCATCCATTTCAAATTGACTGGCAGCACTGAAGGGATTTTAAACTAACTTCCTGAAACACATTTTCCGTTGCAAATGGGATGATGTGAAAAGAAAAGGAAGATATGGACACAGGGGAGGCAGGGGTTTTGTAAGCATGGTTCAATGCACAAGGGAATTAGTGAAAACAGGACTATATGTAAGAGAGACTGAAATGTAATCACAAGATAGGAAAGGAGAAAAAATGTGTCAGGGAGCGAAGGAGACGGAGTCGGAAGGAGGGAAGGGTCCTTAGAGATTGTGTCAGAAATAGACCGAGCATAACGGAGTTCCTCCTGCACAGGGAGAGGAAACAGACGTCTTTTAAACCGACACACAAACGCCGTTGACTTTATTTAGAGGAAAACTAACACAAACTGCAATAATTAGACAGCTCCTTTCCTCTAACCTGCAGGAGCCTCCTCATCCTCCCAGCCCTAACTGCTCTGAGTGCCAGCTGAGAGAGAGGGATGATGAATATCTGGGGATCTGTGGCTCTCTTTGAAGACTGGAATATCGAGCTGCTGAGATTCTTGACTTGGAACCGAGCACAAGTCAGCATAAATAGGCTGCCACAGGCTAATGAGTAAAACTTTGGCAGGTCAAAGATGTTCTGCTCTGTAGCGAATTCACACTTTTGTTGTTCGTTATTGTTTACCGTGTTGGGGCTGAACATAAACATATGGACCAAATTTATTGCTACTGAGCTGCTAAGAAGTCTGAATGCAAAATAAATTAAAATACATCAACGGCTGCACTGCATGAATTGTATTTCCAGCACAACATTCCCCAGGAAATTTACATCAGATAGATGGAATGTGAATCTACTGCAGAGGTTGAGTTGGAGGGTGTGTTTTTGATTTTGTGGGTGTTAAATGAGAGTACACACACATGCAGTGTGTGGCAACACAACCTGGAGGAAAATGATGTGTTTGTGCGAAAGAAGAAACTTAATTGAACATTTTCAGTGAGCAGATAATCTGGCTGAAGCAAAGGAAAACATTTCTAATTAACAAAAAATGCAAATTTGTTCCTAATTAAATAAAACCGTATAGTTTTATAATTGCTTTATGCAAAATCTGAACACTTTGAACCATTGAAATATTTGGTTCCTCAATATTATATAGTAGTTGTGTTTTGTTTCATCGTTTTGGTTGTATTTCTAAATTAAATGATTATTCAGTTGGATTTCATCACAAACAGATGTCGCTGTGTTAGGAGAATATAGTTTCAACTGTTTTAAAATTGTGAAAGACAGTTTGTCATTTTTGTGAGCCAATGAGGATCATTTTTTTGTTTCAGATCTCACTGATTTGAATCAATTTTGTATATTGTTTGTCAAATGGGACACGTTGCTAATGCTAACGGTTAGCTTCTACTAGTCGAGACTTTCTCTGCCGTTTCCTGGACGCTAAAACAACAACAGCCTTTCCCGTCGTGAGTCAACATGGGTGAGTCCATGAATGACAGTGTGACGTAGATCTGTCAGGATTTTCAAATCCTAGAGTTTTGTCTATTTCTACCAAAAGCTAATGCAGGAGATAGGTGTAGGAGAGTATTTTCATGTTCAGCCTGCATTAAAAACTCAGAGTGACCGATTATAATCAGAAAAAAACATTAAAAAATGGGTTTTCAGTGAACCACACCTTTAACTAAATATTTGTATTTGAATTTTAGTAATTGTGATTTCCTCTTTAAAGTAGCTCTCTGGAGTATTTCTTTTATCTGATGGCTGATGACAAGCGTATCGCACCAATAGTCGGGCAACTCAGTTATTTAAAGGAACTAGGGGCAGGATCTTTAAAAAATCTGTAAAAAATTAAACATGTATGTTCATTTTTTCAAAGCTAATGGGTGATGAAGCGTTATAAACCAAAAAGAATGAGGCCACCCATGTATCGTTCCATTTTCTTGAACAGGCTGTTTGCTGCAAAATGCGCTGCAGTTCGGTCACGAATTTCCCGCGCTGCCCTACGGATGTGGCGTCAATTGACACTGCTTGCACGTTCACGACAGCTTCAAAACAGAAAGAAAATGTGTTCGACACTGCAGATCGGTAGGTGGCGCTATTGCACCGTAAGTTGCTTGCCAACCGCCAAACTCCAAAAGAAGAACTGTGGGAATGGATTCTACTGCAACCAGCAAACGACCAAGCGTGGCACAAAGGAAGTTTATTCAGCGGCATCTCTGAGTCAAAAACCAAATATGGTAAAAGACAGGCAGGGACCCGAATCTATATCGGATACGTGATTGACGAATGGAGGCTGCTTCAACTATATCTGGGACTCAAAAAGGATGCTGCCATGGCTCATTTCCTAGTGAGCAGGTAAGAAACATTATAGGTTGTGTTAGAGATGATGACAATGATCTGACCTCACCGATGACTCAGAGAGAGCTAGCGTGCAGTAGCATTAGCTGTGATCATGCTACAGTAGTAGCATTAGCTGTGATCATGCTACACCGTGGATTGCTTCGCCGCAATATTGTCCGTGAGAGCGGCGGGGAGTTGCCTTTTCAGCGTGAGATATTGGAGGTGTGGCGTGAGAGCGTGTGAAGAGGGTCAGGTAATGGTATTTTTGTGTTTGTGTAACATAGCCGTCTGTGCACGCTCCCGTGCTGGGCTGCAGTTACTCGCAGAGCCGGGCGCGTCACTCGTGAGCATCGTTTCTTTTTTCCTGCCTCTAGTTCCTTTAAGATGGCGACTGCACGTTTCTTGTTTATGAATGTGCTTCTGTAGCCGACAAACAGAGCTAAAACACGTTGTTTTACAAGTATTATTCTCATGTCATGTTGTGTTTTCATATATTTATATTTTAAAGACCTCATCAACTCTGCTTCAGCCGAGGTGCTTCCTTAAATTTGAAGCACATAACACTATTGGTTAGTTCTGATCGGCGCTCAGTTTCCTATTGAACAGATTTTACGGGGCAGGGGGCGGGCTTAGCAAAAAAAATACGTATTGCTTACATTATCTCACAATACATGATAATACAATCACTTTTACAGATTTCTGAAAACTCATACATAATTCCTGAAAGGGGAAAACTCTAGATTGCTGCTTTAATGTTTAGTTTGTCAACAAACTGAACGATTCTGTGTTGTGTCTTATAGTTGGAGTTGTATTGTGTTTGTTACCCTTATTGGTTTCTATTGATCTCATCAGCCACTATATATATATATACAGTATGTACACTTGTGCATCATTTCCTGTTTTGTTTGTTTGTTTACATTATTTACCTGAGTTAAGTCGTGCTACTTTGCCCTTTTTTTAGGAGCTCATAGCATTTAATCTGTGATAATATAAGTTTAGGTTGGAATAAAAAGCCTATTTTTCTAATAATCCTGGAGTTCCTCTGTCCCTCACAAACCACCATTACTGCTTTTGGTAAATTAGCCAAGAGATCAACATGTTTCTGCTTTGTTCTGGTATTAACGTTTGTGTTTATGTTTGCTCATTGTGAAGACACTTTCATCCAAAGTGACTCACAATTCACTATTTGACCTAACATGCATGTTTGTGGTCTGTGGGAGGAAAGCTGAGTACCCAGGGAAAACCCACGCATGGGGAGAACATGCTAAATCCACACAGAAATGCTGCAGCCAGGATTCAACCTGAGGCACCAGTGCTATCAACAACTCCACCCTGCAGCCCGCCTTTTACCTTAAATTACAAAAGATAATTAAATTTATCAGTTAACTTTTGTAAATACTGAAAGATCTATGAGTTAGAGGTAAAACTAGTTCTAAAACAAGATTTTTTAAGAAAAGTTTCAATAAATGTGTGCTTATTCAAACAACAAACAGATAGAAAAATAAAATAAAAATTAACTGTTTATTGGATGATTTTAACATGTAATTTCTGGAGTGTCTGAAGACAATTATCAGAGGAGGAATCAAGTTAAAGGGAACAGTGAGAACTTTCTATATTTCATCTGAAACTAAATAAACAAAAAAAAGATGCATCAATAGATTCATAAAAACACTTGATGATAAAATGATAATACTTATATAAAAGAACATTTGAGGCTGATTTTACAAGTAAAACCATTTTAAAGTGTCTCTAGGAGTTTTTTTTTTAAGTAAATCTCTGTTCTATCTCGCAATGAAGATACGAAAAGTTGAAGGACAGGCTGGAAAGATAAATGACTTCCTCACAAAGCTGCTCTGCTGTGGAGTTGAAAACGTCCAGTAGAGACGAGGAAACAAGGAGTTAATGAGGAGGATTGTGGGAATAAAACAAACAGAGGAGGAGAAGTTGGATAGCAGAGCATGACAGAAGAAAGAGTTGAACAGATGGAGTGTGGGGAATATGGGTAATATGAGCAATATGGGAAAACGTGGAGGCGGAAGAATGAGGGTAATCTGTTTATAAGAGAAGGCGAGAAGCACCGGGTAAAGCATGTGCAGCAAAGTTTTATTAAAGCTAAATGAGGTATCAGAACACCTTTCACTAGCCCTTCATCTTTATCCCTCAAATTATTACCGTCTCGTCATTTGTCTTCATTATCACTCGGCTGTCGTCTCATTTCCCTGACAGCAAATGCTGCACATCCACACAACCATATCAATGCCTCTTTATTGTAAAGGTTATAATTACAAACAAGTTTCCTGCAAATTAGATTTTCACACCTATAATAAAAGCCACAAGCAGAAGCAAACTCATAAATAAGATCCTCTTTATAGCTTCACTCAATCATCTGAGTCCAAGTTGTGGTGCTAGCGTTGCTTCAGTGTCAGATCGATGCCAGGAGCAGGCAGGATCGTTTTTCCCACCAGCTGCTGAATTATTCAAACCCAGACCTCCTCTGGGGAGACTCCTTGCCCCACCAGCCAGATACAAACGAGGAACCCGCAGCCTGCCAGGGAAGATCGGGATCATCGCAAAATTCCTAACAAGCAGCAGCACACAGTGCAAGGTTAGGACCCCGGCGAAATGAGATTCATTGAATATTTTAGTTTGTCACACTTTTTTTTCTTCCTACGAGGAGCAAAAATGTTAAGGTTACCTGTAAATTTCCAAAACAGTCATGAAAAAAAGAATAATTTACCCACAGGCAGGTACCAGAATGTGTTTTGTCTTCTAATCAGAGAACAAATTTTTAAGCTTCTCACCAATTAGAGACTGCAAAAGACACCCCCGCACACACCTTTTTTTAGTTTTAAAGCTTTGTTCTTAAAAGAAAAGTTTCTGGAGATGAAAATGGAAATAAGAAATTAGCTCATGCTTTAAAACTAACATCCTGGGAGGAAAAAAAGGAAGTTTGGAAGTGACATCCCAAGTAGATCATTGTAAAGATGTATATCAGCGAAGTGGGTCACCGCAGAGGGAGAATTTTAATGTCAGCTTTCCACCTCTGCTTGCCCCTGGGACTTTGTCTTTTAGCTAATGAGCTCCAGCAGATTTCACTAAAACTAGCTCAACATGCAGCAGGCACGGATAAGGCTGGGAGAGTACAGGAATGCTTGTCCGTACTTCTGCTCAGACGTTCTTTAATCTAAATGCTAATGTTTACAAGCCAACGTGCAAATGTTTAGAAGGTGTAATTTACCAACTTTATGGTCATAGTCGTGGTATTTTGCTCGTTTGCATTCACAGAGCACAAATACAGCAGAGGCTGATGTAAATTTCATAGTTTTGTTTGTTAATCAAAAGCGAAAGAAGTGAATAAATTGAAAGCTTGACCTAATAGATGCTGCACTGCTGAGCTGATTTCTGTTGGTAATTCTTTGCACTTTTTTCTCAAACGTGTTGTAAAGAGCACCCATGCACAGAGTTGTTTACATGCACAAGCAGCGGGCTGAGCTCTCCAATGCCTGGCTAATGCCTGCAGTGAAACCCCCGAATCTCGGAGGAGCTGAGGAGGAACACTGATGTATGGCAGGAGCAAAACAAGGGCACGGAGAAGGAAGTTTAAACCATAAATTCCCTTAAACGCTGAAAGGTGTGTGAGGTCCCTGGAAAATGAACTGAAGGAGGTCTGAGTGCAGACAAAGATGCAGCAGGAGGATGAGGAAGGCAGTGTTACTGTGTGAGTCTTACAGATACATGGCTGCAGAAAAAAACTCATTTTCAGCCTCTTCTTTAAGAAGGTGAGTGTAAAGAAGAACTTTCACTTCTTGTTGATGCATTATCCAAAGATTTGAATGAAAGAATTTGAGTCGTGGACAATGACCTGCAGTTATAGTTGGTCTTTTAATCCTGCTGATCATGGGAGGAACATCACCTCTGTTAAACATGTTTCAGCTGTTCTACCAAGCTACTAATGCACAAGTTCGAGACACTTTAAGCTCCTCTTTCCTTTAGCTCAGTGTGCTCAGGGATGAAAAGGACAACAAGCTTTATGAAGAATGAAGATCCGACTGATGGCAACCTGCACAAAAGCATCTTTTTTCACAGCATTCTCCTCCACTACTCTCACACATCCTTCCTGGACTCACATATTCCTTCTCACACTTGTGCAGCGTCCTCCTGCACTTCAGTTTCAGCACAGTCTCCAAACAGCATTTTACAAGGAATAAGATAAAGTGCAACACCATTTCCACCATGAGATTAGAACGCTGTAGATACAGTTTGCAGCAGGATCTTTCTTACTTTATGTAAGTCTATGAGGAAGAGTGTAATTTTCTCAGCAGCTATCCGTTGAGGCAGCATAATCAGAGCCACAGTGGCTCAATGAAACTTCAACAAACTGATAAAGAAGGCTGGCTCCATCTGGGAGGACCTCTCTGGAGCCACAAGGGCTAATTTTGAAAAGATGAATGTTTCATGCGCAGCTAAACATAATGGACACCAGCACACCCAGTACAAAATCAAGCTGATTAAACAACAGCATCAGTCTGAGGCTTCTGCAGCTCCAGCTCTACCAATAAATGAGCTCATACCTGCCCAGTGCAATAACCTTTTACAATAACTCTGCAGCAGGGGAGGGAACCTTCTTATGACAGAATGCATGATTTATCTATCCACTTTTGTTTTATGTTTTGTTGCTGCTGGGTTCCTTTGGTAAACCTCCATTTTAACCTAAAGAATTATGTTTCTATTTGGGGTCAATTACAGGTAAATGGAAATCCTGATTCCAGCAATAATGTTCTGCTGTATCCGTATTAACGCAAAATAAACAAACTGTAGGCACAATGATATGGCTCCAAGCTTTTCACAAGAATAACATAAAGAAATACTTCAAGAGTTTCACTGGTTGCAAGACAATTTTTAATATGATGGCATTTAATTACCAGTATGAATGCAACATCCTCAGAAACACCAATATTAAAGTTAAATAACACCTTCCACAATAAATATCTGCCCCAATGCTTGCTACAGGGCAAAAATGTATCAGATCATGAACAATCTCACAAGTTATTGCTTTATTTATGAAGCTCATGGAAAATTTAAACAGCGTGCTAAACTATGGAACGAACTTCCACTTGTGGTGAGACAGTCCTCTTCGTCTGCTAGATTTAAATCATGACGGAAGGCTCACTTTTTGAATTTGGCCTTTGGTTTCTGATGGTTTTAATACTTTATCTCCTAAGCAGTGGGAATTTTATTTCTGTGATGAAGCGTTCACAAAAACCTTTGAGCTACTGCTGCCAAACTGGCAGCGTGGGAGTCTCACGCAGGACATTTCTGAACCATGTAGGACAACGTCCTCACATGCTTCTGATTTGTATCTATTTAACTGGGGGTATTGTAGTGACCTCTGACATTTACATATTATACATCATTTTTATTGTGACAATAATCTCATTAAAAATAAATCCTTCAATGTGATTTTCTGCAAAATGCAAACCATTTTCTACCATGAGGTTTAAACAGTCACTCTGCTCAGAAAAATGTACCAAGCCGACAGAATTTATGAGAAAATTATCAGAAAATTATCAGGTATAATCATATTATTACTATTAGGAATTATAATGAAAAAACAGAAAGCATCAAAAAAACATCTGAAAATATTTCTAAATATTGTAATGATCCATAAGGTCATATTGTGATTGCTGTTGCGCTGGTACTACAGTGATTCCCAACCAGGGGTACGCATACCCCTAGTGGTACGTGAGTGCATTACAGGGGGTATGTGGATTCATGCCTAATCAAGATTAGAGATCACTGCAACTCACTGTTTGCAGGCTGCAATTACAAGATTTCAAACTATTCAGAATTCTGCTGCGAGAATGCTGACTGGACCCAGGAAAAGAGACCATATTACTCCTATCATCGACTCCCTGTTACGTACAGAATTAGATTTAAAATCCTGCTTCTTGTTTTCAAGACACTGAACAGTATTGCTCCTCAGTACCTGGCTGATCTGATTCATCAATGTGCTTCCTCTCGTCCCTTACGATCAATGGATCAGGCCCTGCTGGCTGTCCCGAGACACTGACTGAAATCACGAGGGGGTCATGCTTTCTCTGTTTTAGCACAGAGACTTTGGAATGATCTGCCATTAAATGTCAGACAAGCGCCATCGATCCACGTTTTTAAGTCGAGATTGAAGACTCACTTTTATGCCCTTTCTTTCACCCATTCTGCAAGCTGACTACGAGTTTGGGGTTAAAAGGCATCGGTTTTACTCACCTGGCTGTTTTGTATGTAGGCCTCTTATTTATTCAATATTGTATGTTTGTAATCATACGCATGGATTGTTCAGCACTTTGTTCGACTGTTAGCCATGTGAAAGCACTTTATAAATAAAGCTTGTTGTTGTTGATGTTATTGACTCATTCAATTAGGTCAGGTGTGTGGCAACACCTGAAACATGTAGGACGGGGTCAAGAAACACTTATGAAGGTCATTATGTTTTAAAATGCACAAACTTGTAGATCTGGTGTGTGTGTTGTACAACATGATGTGAGCTTGAAAATTGTGTGTATGTGCGTGCGTGCGTGCGTGTGTGCAGTAGAATGTGAGAAGCTGAACACCAACATGCGGAAATTTGTAAAGATAAATGTGTACTTGTAAGTAAAACTCACATGCATGTGAAATAAAGTTGTGTGTAACATTTACAGATGGATTTCTGCGCATGCTCAGCTCTTCTCTTACAAGTGTACAACTCTCCTCTCACATGTCTCAGTTTTGAAACTGTTTGCCATACATCTCCAGCAACATGTCAAATTCTCACAAAGAATTGTGGCTAGCATGTTGTACCATCTTGATCACCTTGGTCTCTGTCCTCCCGTATAACAACACCTCAGCTGGCATTATTTATGTTAATGTCCCCACTTGAAAAAAATGTTTTCTTGCTTAATGTTACTGTTGAGTTAAGTTGCAATCTCTTTCCGCTGCCACAAGGGGGACATTTTTACCCTAACTGGTTAATAGAAACAATCTTCCTGGCTGGCTGTTCTCGTGTGATCCTACATTAGTGACATAACAGTTGAAGATTTGATATCAAAATGGCAACGTTGTTTTGTTGTGATGGGAAAAAGATTAAAGTTAGTGTGAACAAAAATGTGAAAAATCTAAATTATCAGAAAAATTCATCACAAAGGCGTTTCAGAACCAAATCAGTGAACCAACTGAATTTCTCCCTCGACAGCAAATGTTTAATCAAAAAGCAATTACAGATTTTACATCCTAGCAATCATTTAGCCAAAATAATAATAATAACAATAATAAGGATTTCTGTCGATGCTAAAGAAATATAAGAAGGTTGTAATAAAATTACAGCACAAGACCTTGACGTTGGAAATAAATTTACCTGAAAGTTCACAAAAATCAAACTTGAAGCAATTTTTACAGATATTTCTTCGAGTCCAAATATAATCAACAGCAATAACTGTCCTAAACTATCACAGATGCAATCAAGTTGCTATAGAAAGCAGCCAGGAAAGCAATATATGCTGTGACACACTTACACACAAACCAACACACACTTTTTTCATTTCTCATTCATCACATCGTTTCCCCTTGAGGGCATTGGTAGCTCCATAAACAAAACCAACCATTTCACCCACACACTTTCACTTTCACACATTTCCAGCATCGCCGTACCACACATGACCATCTAATCCAGCACTGAGGGGAACACAGCCAGAGCTAAAATAACCCTGTGGGCTGAGAACAGACAGCAATTTCATCTCTACTTGGAGGAGTAAATACAATCATGCATCATTCACTACAAAGTGCTCGCACGGCCCGCCACTGGTTCAACGATAAGTGGTGATGGACTGTTGTCATTCATTTCTCTGAAGCTCTTCATTGAAATTCCAGGCTAATTTATTGTGTGTGAAGAGATCAACTTTTAAGTTTTCGCAGTTTCAACATCTGAAAATGAGTTTTCAACCCAATTTCCTGCATCTGTTCCCTGTTTCCTGGAAAGCTGCAGCAGGGATGCCCTAAATGGTCTTTCATTCAGAATTACATTGATAAAAAAAATAATTTTAACATAAAACACTGAAATCTATGTTGCTAAATTGGAAATAAGACATGCTTTCTGATAAGCTCAGCCTGGGTTTATGCTCCCTGGCTCAGTCAAGCCCCTGCAGGGAAATCTACACCAGCAGGAAGCTGAGCTCATTAGGTGAAGCAAACCACATATTATTTCTATTCTTACTAATAATGTTACCATGATCTTTTGAGGAACTTTGCTTTAATAAATGGACTTTTTTTATTGGAACGCTCCAGAGTAAGCTTCAACCAACTTGTGAGCAGCCTCAATCCACCAACAGCAGGAAACATCTAATCGTTTTTGTTCAATACCTTCACTAGCACAAGGCTCCAAGCAAATTAGTTCATTCCAGTGAATTTAAATGCAGAACTTGCAGTGATTTGTACCAAGTGAGGATGTGAAACCTCCATCTATCTGATTGCAGAGCAGCGGAAGCCGTCCACAGCTCTGACTCACCTTCCTCTAAAGCTCCGGCTGAGAGCCATTAAAGCTCCCATTACTCCATCCCATACGTCAACAACACATGCCTCCATCACAGCACAATGGGTGCATTTCGCACAGGTGAACGACTCCTAACGCACCTGTCTTTTATCAGCACAGAGGGTTGGAGCGTTCTGGTATTTTTGCATATCTTGACAGGTGGATGTGGTTTTCTGAACTTTATGATTCTTCTGCAGGGAAGTTTTCATGCATGTCAGATGCTGTCAAAGTGATTTATTGGGTTGAAATGCTCAGAGCCCAGCAAATCTCAGGTTTAAATGGTTTATTCTGTATTTTTTATTATTATTATTATTATTATTATTATTATTATTATTATTATTATTATTATTATTATTATTATTATTATTTTAAAAACACAAAAATTGGTTCTTGTTTCTAATGATTCTTGGCGTCACTATTTAATGGGATTTAAAGCAAATTGGAGCAAATCCATCAGTTCGATCAGAAAGGTGAAAGAATAATAATGCATGATCACACATCTGCAGTTTTCTTCCCGCTTACGACAAAACAATGTTTTAAAAAACGTGATTTGTTTTCACCACCAAGCTGTTTTCATGGTGATGACAATTCTCTGAGTGCATTCAGAGAAGTGTCCTGTTTGATTTATCATTAGATACAACTGAGAATTCAAATAAATCCAATTATGCAACAAAATGAGAAGAAGAAATTAGCCATCCCTTAGTCAAGATTAACCAATAAAAATGCTAATAAGGCTCAGAGAAAAACAAGCATTACCTGGTCAAAAGTTAATAAAGGTTTCTTCAATTAGGGAAACTATCAAGTGCCATGATGAATTAAAGTTCTTTCTCATTGGGAGCGATGGTGGATTGTGTTTACTGTGACAAACAGCGTATGGGTTTCGGATCCACAGTTGAATCCTTCACAATAAGAGTCTCAAACTTAAACATGATGACAAAACATCTGAAGCTTATGAAACGGTTTCTAATATTGTTCACTGGTAAAACTCAAAAGGAGCATCACCGCAGATGCAGCCCAAATCTCCCTTTGCCATCATTTTCTCACTCATGAAAATATATGAATATTTATGAGGTTTTTTTTTCCTTTCAACATAAAACACCACAGCAGAATTTCACAAAGTGAATTTACAATCCACGTTCTCCTTTCAATAGGTTCGCTGGTCAGGTTCCTGCTTGGTCTCTTGGACAGATGGTGTTTAGGTGATGGTCCAGTCCTTCACAGATAAGTCTGACTTTGTCTTCCCATGACTCCTCTGTTCTCTGCCAGATACCCAGCATGTCCTGTCAGCCAGAGAGCACAGATCAAAGCCTCATCTCAGCCTCTCAGCTGCTAAAGCCAGCATGACAGTGAACCATCATTAACACTTGCAAAGAGTGTTACCCTTCTTCCTCTGGAATTGACATCGCTTATGTTCAGTGGCTGTTGTCTGCAGCTTGGCTGAGCCTTGTTCGCATTTGTGGAGATTCTGTCACCCAGAAATAAGAGCAGCAAGATATGAGCCTGATACGAGCGTGCAGCATGGAGGAATGTGATGGCCACAGGAATTAGACTTGTAATTCTCATCTGACAGAGCTGATTATAGAAGCTGCTATGTAAAGACTCTGACACGCCAAACAGTGTTTCTGTCAGAGCCGGAGGGGATTATTTTAAATAGAGGTGGATAAAATCAGTTCCTCCGTATTATGTATCTAATTAAAGCAAAAGGGGAAAAAAACATATTTAAGGGCAAATGTGACATTTCTTTGTTGTTAACATAAAGCAGGCAAATGAAGAACAATGTTGCTTCCAAATTGTGGATGCAGTCTCTTGTCATGTGCACGTTTTATCTTTGCAACATGCGCGCACTCTTCTTTATTGATTTAGTGAAAGCATTAGTCACAGTGTGTCCATTAGAGAGCAGCTACAAAGGAATTTAAAAGGCAAAGGCAGAAAACACAACTCACTGAACTGAAAGATAGTAAATTGTGCAATGAAAGGATTTCACTATTTCTAACATACTTGTTGAAATTGTTTATGAGCAAAAAGAATGATTGATTGGTTCATTCGGGTCAAGAAAAAAGTGCTCAGTGTCAATTAGCTGTCCCTTTGTGTGTATATAACACAGAGAGAGAGAGAGAGAGAGAGAGAGAGAGAGAGAGAGAGAGAGAGAGAGAGAGAGCGCACAATGTGTAAGCTACAGATCAATGTGGTGTGTGAGGCTGTTGTGAAAGAGAAAAAACAACAGAAGAGATGTCCTTTTTTCATGATTTTAAGCTTCAAATAGTGTTTTCATTTGTCTCCCAAACGAACCAGGTTTCTATTAATGAACAACAGCAACAAAGTCAACTAACTACTGATTAAAATGCAAGAAGAGTGAAGATTTGTTTCCATGCACAACACTAAAGTGGCAAAAGACCAGAGTGTCAGAAATCAGCAGTGATAGCTCAAATTTAAATTTAGGGGCCATATATGTGGAGGTTTAGTGCACACACACACACACACGCACGCACACACACACGCACACACTCACACGCACACACACGCTAAAGACAAATGAGTTTAATAGGAAAATAACTGCAAAAGCAGCCTCAGGTACCAATGTGCATGTGGACTGAGGTATTTAGATGAGTAATGATGCCATCGTATTTACAACGGCTATATTTACTGTTTTTTTCTCTCTCCTCATCAGCATGGATCAATAGTTTTCATGATTATCAGAGTAATATGAGAGTATAAAAGAGGTCATCACACTCAAACACAAAGATAATTAAACTCTGATACATTATGAGGTCGTTTGATCTCAAAAGTTAAATCTGGAACCACTGAAAGCCACAGTTTGGCACAAAAGAACAGCAGAGCTGGTTCAAAATAAAGTGAGACGAACTGACAGTAAAACCAAATTTCCTATCATTAAAACCATCTTTTAAACCCACAGAGCCTGGAATCATTTTTAAACATAATACTGTTGGTAAAGTTGCAGATTAGAGCCAATTAAATGGATGTGAGTCAAATCTGATGTGTTACCTGTGTGAAGAAAAAAAATGTAAAGACTGAAAAAACCATAAACCCAAGTGTTGGGATTGTCTATTTTTGGCTTCTGCAGAAACTCTGTGAAGCAAAATGAAAAACTTTACAGGTAAAATCCACCTAAAGGGAAGGAATTCACATTACTCACAGTTTAAGAAATTGCAAATTGACCATATTACACCGGTCTTGGCAAAACTACACTGGCTTCCCATGCAGTACAGAGAAAAGTTTAAAGTGCTGATTCTTGCTTTTAGGGCTCTTCATGGTACTGCTCCTGCCTATTTATCAGCATTACTACATGGGCATGTCCCCACCCGCTCTCTACGCTCTGTTGACCAGGAATTATTGGTGGTCCCTCGTTCCAGGTGCAAATCAAGGGGAGATCGTGCGTTTGCAGTCCTTGCACCATCCTTATGGAATGGTCTACCTCTGACTGTTAGGCTGGCGCCTTCCCTTCAGATTTTTAAGTCCCGTCTGAAGGCCCATTGTTATGTCCAGGCATTTTCTCCATTGGGGTCTTGATTTTATTGTTGTTGGGTTTTTTTCTATCTGTTTTTATGCTGTTTTTATTATGTTTTTACTATGTTTTTATTTTATTTTATTGTGTCTTTTAATGCAATAGCTTTTTAGTGTGGTGTCCAGCACCTTGGGCTTTTCCTAAAGGTTGTGGAAGGTGCTCTATAAATTAATAAATGAAATGAAATGAAATGGGAAAAAAGGCAGCTAGAGAAAAGGCTGTCCCTGAAGCTCATCTACCAAACTTTGTAACCATTCAGCTAGTGGCTAGCATTTTGGTTGTACCTCTTTGGCCTCTCCATTGGGATGTTTTGGGGGTGTTTTACACAAGGAAAAAACAAAATGGTCAAAAGCTCAAAAGATGCATTTTGCATGATATATGACCTTTAAGAATCAAGTACTTGAAAAGTGCAATTCAAAGGAATTAGAGGGTGGAAATATCAGGTCATTCAAAATGAACACAAGTTTAATAAAATAAAATAATGGAGTAAAAATCTGAGGTTTGAATCAAACCGTTTGATTGATTTAGACCTGCTTTACATCTATAAAATGTGTGACCATTATGTCTTAATATAAAGCTAAAAGTTCACATACAAATGTTATATTTACATCTGAAACTTGCGTTATCAGGTTTTAGGAATGACGATTATCTTTATCTTGTATCACTTCAATCATACAGCTCTCCTCTTTGCCTGATAATGGAGTGTATTCCTTACACATTTTCCTCCTCGGCCCACATTTATTTGTTTTCTCACAGTTTTTCTGTCCTTTTACACATCTGTCTCTCACTCCAGGGATGCCAGGCACCATGAAAGTGGGCAGTGTTCCCAGTCTGCAGCACTTCGGAATAACTGATGGTGTGGATGTTTGAAAGCCAAAGAGGGGAACAGAAAGAATTTTATCATGCTTTTGGTGTTGGTGTTCATCTGCAGGGATAATTATGTGGCGGTTTGTGAAGCAGAGCTCATGTTTTCATATGATATTCTTCATGTGGCTAATGAGTTTCACTGGAGCATCTGGTGCAGGACGTCGACACACCAAAGGAACTCAAACCTGAAGACGAGTCACATGAAAGAATTAGGAAAATGAGAGAAATGATGTGCAGTGGTGTTGGATCTCCCTGGAGCTTTCCAGCACTCTGAGAGATGCTTTTATATCTGTTTTAGCTCCGTAAGGGGGGGGGGGCATCAGAGGCAGAAGCAAGGGTTCTCTTAAACTCAAATATCTATGTAAATGCAGGTCATCCAGACATTCAGAAGGGGAAATGAATCAGAGCAACACTTGGAACCCCACATTTCTGACTTCTTATGCTACAAGAAGCAGCTACTCAGGAGCTACAGTCACCTCAATTAAAAACAGGTCTACGTCATTCTGAAGAAAAGGACAACCCTTTGTTAATTTAATTGGCTCTCTGTTCTGTGTTCAGTTAATTTGACTTTTGACCCGTCGCTTGTTCGGAGTCACACCTCATTCCTCTCAATATTTCTATTAACTCGTTATATTTTAAGTACCGCGCAGACGTTTAAAGCTCTCATTCACTCGTTTCTTCAATACATTTGCTGTGGTTCCTAGTATGTGAGTCATTTCCTGTGGATGAAAAGCTCTGGCGCTCCTGGTTTAGGACGTAGAAGTTAACCAGAGGTGTGGGGGGCAGAAAACAACATGATTTGGGGTCTTGCTCGTTATTATTCATGATATGCAAATATCTTTCCTCTGATTGGCTAACAGCAACACAACTCTTCTACTGCCTTGTGTGCTCTGTAACATTGGTTGGCTTGTTTTTAGCACCCCCTGGTGTCCGTTAGTGAAAGCAAAAGTGAAACTTATCTTCTCGCTGTGCATTTCTGTTTTTAACACTTTAATCTAACTGCTGAAATGTCTCTTCAGCCTTCATTAGTTCATCACTAAATCAAACAAATCAGCTGTGTTCATGATCTAAAACATGCAGGAAGCTCCATTTTACTAAGTCCAACAGGGACTGGACCGGCACTCTGAAGTTGCAAGTGCGGTATTCTGACCACAGAGGGCTGTAGGGGTCTGAGTGACATTTCATTAACCCTGTAAAGGCTCATTTTAGCACATATTGGCTCGATAACATGATTTAAAAATATAAAAAATTGCATAGTATGGCTTTAAGACATTTTGTATGTTAAACTCATCATGCTAAACCACCATGGAGATAGTTTATTGAATGACTCCAAACATGAAGCTAGACAAAATGTCAAAGGACTGTAATATGTGATTTTAAAGTATCTTTTGAAGTATTTACCAGTTCACACCAATCTGTGCCCACATATGTTAACGGGTAGTCTCCTGAATTTCATAGCTGTTCATGCAACATTATTTTCTAAAAAAAAAAAAAAAGTGTTCAGTTGTCATCATATGTTCATTTATACTGAGTTGTTTATAAACTTAAATAACAGCAGCTGATGCAAGTGCTTCAAGAGCATTCAGAGTCCAGCAAGGTATCTGTTTTTATATTACTGCTGAAATAATCAAGTTGTAAAAACTTGGAAGGACTGCTGTGAGATTTTAGAAATTGGAGTGGCTTTCCCTCCTTAGACAAATGTTTTTGTTTGGAGTCTAAATCTTTTCAAGCCAAGGGTTTTACCATTTTATTTTTATTGCCTTTAATAATAAGGCAAGAATAAAACAATTTAATTAGGGCCAGCGTCTTCACTATTTATCAAATAAACGTGTTAAACCTTCTACTGGATTGCATTATTAGCCTCATTTAAAAAACTTGCAGAGCTGAGCCTTTTCTGCAAAGAAGGAATAATTGAGAGTTTAAAATGTTGTTTATCAGTGTGTTAAATGCATTTTTAAATTTTCTCAGTAACTCAGCCGTTCAGAATGAACTGCTGCTGAATGGGACTGAGGCGTGGAGGCTTTGGTCCAAACATGGCTCTACATTCAGACAATAAGGTTTGATTGATGGGTCGTACGGTTTTCTCCTACTGGTTAAGCAATACCTCTGCGAGTCATGCTGGGTGATTTCACTGCTTTTGAAAATCACTTTAAGCAGCTGCTTGTCTTCCATTGACAGGTTTGTTCTTAAACACACGAGGCAGACAGACTCAGATGCTGTTGAATGGCATCTGGTCATGTTGGACTTGGTTGTTTTTGTTTGTGTAGATGAACTGACTCGTAGATGAGCAGAAGCAGGAGATCAGACTCCGACCTGACGTTGGATGCCTTTAATGGGATTGAAGCAAAGCCTGAATGAAGGACAGTGGCCTTGTGGCAGCAGGATTTATACGTCTCCTCTCCTCTTCACGTCACATTTACCTTTAGGAACTTGAGTGACAAGCCCCAAGGAATTATAAATACTGGCTCAAGACAAACCTTAGGTGGAGTTTGGCTCCAAAACACAGTCCTTTGTTGGTGTCAAACTGTCTGAGGGGCTTTGTTTTCCTGACACGCCACCTCGTAGGCCAAGCTTTCACACAAAACAAATGCACAGCAGCAGAAGGTACAAACTGGAGGAAATGTGAGATTTGAGACCAAGTTAAACCAATGAGAAACTAAAAACCACACAGGGACTGGCTGAAACGGCCAAATCTTTTGCATAAAATAAATCAAATCTCTTTCTAAGAAACATTTTCCAGCTTCCTACCACCAAATGATACATTTCTTTTCCTAAACTGAGTGGAACGACACCATTTCTCCCCCTGCTTTTGTGATCCGGTGCCCACCCACCCCTCTCTCTTTGACACTGGTCTGGATAATAGTCTGTTGTCAAAAGCAGGGGTGCAGCCTCTAATAGGGGGTATTAACCCTCAGAGAACAGCTATCATCATGGCTTGGAGGGTTTTACAGAGAACATGTAGTGGATGACAACAGAGCAACTGCAAACATGACCAAACATAGAGCTTGGTCCTGAAAAGGGAACCTGACTCACACAACATCTGGATGAACCGCTCAGAGGAATCGTAAAGCATCTAATCAGTTGTGACCAATCATTTTGTCTTAAAAGCTGCAGATACATGTGACCCAACTTCTGCTTAAAGTGTACAAACATGTTCTAATATGGGATTTAACAAAGAGCCTTGTTATTGTTACAGTTAAGGTTATAATGTCATAGGTGTTTGGCTTGATTTGATCCAAATCTTCTCCAGATCCCTCCACTTGGTGCCCAAAGTGGGGTCCAGTCCAATGATCCACTTATACAAATATGATCCTTGTGAAGGAATAAAAAACAAATCTGGTGCTTTCTGGAAACAGCTCAGGTAGACTAATGGTTTTATCAAAATAAATAAATAAAAGCATGTGTCAAGAAACTCGTTGGGATTTTGTTTAGACTGATGAATGGACTCAAAGGCAAACATGAAGAAAAATCCTTAAAATATCCTGATGATGACAAGAAAAAGCCCAACAGCAGCACAATGATAGTGATACACCTTAAACCCACTGTGGAGCAACTTGGGCCTAACTGAGCATCTGCACTGTAATCTGAAGCTTTTTGGAGCCCAAACTGCCCAGAAATGAACTACAGATTTCTTTGTAGGCCAGACTTTTCTGAGCGCCTTGTGCATCGAGCACGATCGCAGCAGGACCAATGGGTCTAATTACTGCGAGTTACATGCTCTTTTTATCTTCCACATCATTTGCATTCAGAATGTGGATTTTCCGCATGTTAAATGTGCGCTTTTCTGAGACGAACTTTCAACCTCTCATTTCTCCGTCCCTCCCCCCTTCTCCTTCTCTCACACACAGGAGCTGGGTGGCAGTGAAGCCGGAGGGGAAAGCATCAACCCTCTCTCCTTTCAATTAGTGACTTCTTCTCCCCAAAAGCCGTCTTCCTTCTGCTGGAAAGAATATGCACCACTACCACCCTACCTTACGCCCTCCTGCTTCCAAACACACAGCAGAGATGCGCTAACACACCATCAGAGGAGGCATTTGCATAAACGTAGAGCGTTTGTCAGATTGGAGCTCATCATGTACCTGAATGGTGCCTAATTGCACATAAATAAAGACTTAAATCTTTTAAACTTCACAGCCTGACAGCATAGAATCCATCGCTGTATGCACATGTCGACGTTTTGCTTCTTATTCTCTACCCATCTTCTTTTGAGACTTGCAACACAACCATTGTTCATTCAGCAAATTTCTTGCAAGCGTCTGTTTTTCCTCTCTGAGCTGAGAGATGTTGAAGCCAGCTTCCCTGAAGGTCAGAAAGCCCATCAATAATGCACTCGCAGCTTGTTATATCTCCAACTCACTCAGCTTCGATGGCTCGCCAAACTAAAACCCAGAATCAAAGACCAAAAACACAAGTGTGTGTGCAAAATGTGTGTGTGTGTGTGTGTGTGTGTGTGTGTGTACCCACACATGACAAGGCTGTAGTATTTAAGAGGTGGAAGGCATTGGAAGCCTTCCTTTAAAACCTCCCCTCATGGGAAGAGGAGTTTAAAGATTGGTTTGACTATTTTTTTTTTCCTTTTTGTCTTGAGACACTTTCTGAAAATGAAATAAAATACTCCAGCTTGGGAGTGAGGCCATGGACGCGGGGTGAATGTGATGCAAAGCTTTGAAAATTTAACAGTTCTTTTTAAAGAATGCAGGAGCAGAAGGGCTGAGGCTCTCAGAGCTCTGCTGGTGCTGAAAGCAGCATGTTACAGTGCAGATGAAAGAGGCTTTCAGCTGGAAAGCGTGTTACAGCAGGGATGGGTCTCGTGCAGGTATACCACAAAGAGCATGCACGTGAAAAAAACACATTTTTTTTAGCTTAATCGTGTGAAAGGATGAAACTTTTGATTTTCTTGTGAAATATGCATGCACACGTGACACAGTGCATTTCTGCTGTTAGATGATTTTAGCAGAAATAACGAGCAGAAGCTCAACGAGAAAGTTAAAAAATCGAGCTGCAGCTTGATAGATTACATGCATTTTAGTTTAAATCGTGATGTAATAAAACTAAACGCTGAGAAAAGGGTGTGGCGCAACTTTTCCCGAACTTTTCCGGACCGCGCTGCGCTCTCCGCGCGCGGACGCGACCGACATCTCACCTGCAAGAGACGGTGATCTCCACTTTGGTGGCGGGGATGTTTCCGGTGATCGGGTCGAAGTCGTACACAGAAGACATGTCCTCCAGCTTGTCCATAACGTCTCTCTCCATCATCTCCGTCGCCAGAGCTCGGGGAGGCTCGGGCGTGATCCGAGAGGCGCACAGCCTGGCCCCGACGGAGCGCGTCGCGGATCCGGGGTCTCCTGAGACCAGATCAGAGACCAGGAGACGGCCTCCGGTCCGACCGGGAGAGGCAGCCACTTCACAAATGTTGAAGCTGGAGATGGATGGAGGGGGTGGGAGGGGGTGGGAGAGGTGGGAGGGAGGGAGCAATGAGTGAGGGAACACTCTCAATTAAAAAAAAAACTGAAGCGCACTTAGTTAAGTGGCCATGCAGCGAGAATATCTCTGAATGCGGGGACAGAATATTGCTGCGCCCTCACCGACCTGCTGCGCATCGCATGGAGAGGTGGACCGCGCTTTGATTTGCGTCTTCAGTCTGTGCGCACAGCTGAGCGTGTGAGAAGAAAAGACCCGATAGCTGCACTTAAACCCACCCATCCTCCTCCCACATGGAATTACACTCAAGTGCTGGCAACCCAGCCCCATCATCACCACCACCACCATCACTGCTGCTGCTGCTGCTGCTGTCACCCTGCAACATACACACCGTGTGAGCGCGTCATGGCCATTTAATCACCCTTATTATAGTACTTGTTTATTTCTCACAGGCATGGCTGAGAACCCGTTTAATTAGGATCAGCTGATGTTTGTGGGACTCCATCAGAAGTTGGGGACCAAACTGGATTTATTGAGGGGCTCACTGGATGTGTCCAGTTTGGTCCACATTAACCATTTATTCTTCAGGATTTCCCATGAACCTCTTTTAATTCTAAAACCATACTTTGATTTGCATGTCTAAAACAACATGTGATAACTCTAGCTGGTGTATTATTTAAAACTACAGAGAGGTTGGGAACCACCAGAGGAGAGAGTTGGGAGGAGGCAGAGGGGACAGCTTCAGGACCACAGCAGTGGGACAGCTCCCAGAGAAACCTCAGAGCTCAGTAATGACTGTAAAAAAATAAAAATATAAATCTGAGCCACTTTATTCCCATAGACGTAAGAATACACGTTTTAAAGCTGATTTCTTCTCCTTTCTCTAATTGTTAATAGTTTTTAGAGGGAAGCTGCTTTCATGCAGCATTTAAAGAAAAAACACCCCGTTTGTTAATCTTGGCTGATTTAATCAATATTAATTACCAGGAGGGAATCACATGCAGATTTAAAAGCCACCCTCTATCATTAGCCAGTTGTCACTGCACCACATGAAGATGCAAACTGACACAGAAGAAGCCATGTCACCTCTAGACACATTTGGCTCCTGAATGTTGGGTCGGTTTCATTCTTCTCCCTCTATTCCTCACTTATAATGACACAACTCATCTGTCTCTGCTCTCGAATGAACAAAGAACACACACTTACAGCTGAGGTTATGAATAAACCAAACAAACAGCTGCTTTCTGCAGATTAGTGGTTGCATTTGGACATTTATCACCAAGAGGAGCTTCACTTTTTTTTCTAAATCTCTGGTCAGTGTGAAGACAGAGATATCAACTTTCTCATGTCATTGCACCCTTTGTGTATATTTATGTGCCTCTTCTTCTCACACACACAAACACACACACACACACGCACCCAAGCAGCCATAAAACACTTCACCGCCTTTCATAAAAGGGTGCAGAAGTGCACGTCTCTTTCCTGCGTTAGAGCACCCAGTGTCTGGATTCTGGAAATCAATTTACACCGGCATCACAGGATGCTTCTGCCCACACATCCCTGAAGCTTAGGATCAGGAACACACACACACACACACACACACATACGCAATCATTCTCCTGCAAGTACGCAGCACAGCGCACACGTAAAAACAAATTATTTTCTCATATGTCACTGAGCGACCCATAAACAGAGATAAAGAGGTGCACACATCTACGTGCACAGCCTCTGTCTCTCCCTCCTTCTCCAGGATGATTCATGTATTTTGAGTACTTGCTGCTCGGTGTGGGTGAGCATGTTATTGCAGATGTTCCACAGAGTGGGTTGGAAGGAGCATAACTGGGGAACCAAAAGAGGGGAAGAACAAGACCACTCCTAGATTTGTTTTGCCTTGAAGAGCAAGAGACCATTTTTTTCTATTCTTTGAATGTCAAATTTACTTCCTGTAAAAATGTATTTTGCAAAATGATTCTTAAAAAAGTGCATTCTGGTGGGGTTAGTGATAATAATGAGATTTTTTTACCCCAGATAACCACAATGGAGCATATATAAATTATTTGCAAAAAGTAATAAAAATTATCATTTGTATGTTTCTTTGTTCCTCGAGTGATTTAGAAACTGCATTGTAATAAAGTAATAATAAAAATACATTATACATACATATAGGCTGGTAATCCAGCTCCTGGAAACTGTTTGCATGAAATATTTTTTCCAGCATTTGATTTTGTACATTGAAAAAACCATAAAACCTGTTTTTTATTGTAATAATGTAAATCAGCCCTCTGGGGCACATTAGTATTGGCTCCATGCTCAAAGTGGGCGAAAGAGACCATCCACACAACCCCCTCATTTAGATTAGAAGTAAAGAGAACCATTGTTGTTATACAATTTTTACAAAGTGTTTTTCTAATAATGTGTGTTTTCACACACTTCATGACCTTTTTCACAGGTGAGAGGCAAGATATGGCGGTGGGACACAAACAATGCATTTTTCTGTTTCTGTTTAGGTAGGGGTTTCGTGCGTGCGTGCGTGCATGAGTGTGTGTGTGTGTGTGTGTGTGTGTGTGTGTGTGTGTGTGTGTGTGTGTGTGTGTGTGTGTGTGTGTGTGTGTGTGTGTGTGTGTGTGTGTGTGTGTGTGTGTGTGTGTGTGTGTTCATGATGGTCTACAAGTCTGAAAATTCACAGTTTCACCATCACCGGCTGCGCTGCCAGTTTCCCCGTCTCCAGGATGTGCTTACGCCAGGGTCAGGGTTCTGCTAAAGTTTTACACATTTTCACGTCACGTTTGTTTCTATAAGTCACAAAGTTTGTGTAGAAATTGACGTACTCAACTTTCAGACCCCGTTGTGTGAATAAACTATTTTATAAATGAGCCCCTTGACATGTTTGGAATGGTTCAGTGTTATAAGGTTTTATTTAATCAAAGAAGTGCTGACTCAAGAGGCAGAAGATAAAGTCAAATGTTTAAATATTTATAGGAAAATTTGTCATACTGGCGCAGCGGAGGAGAGGACTCACAAGCTCTGGAGGAAGAGAAGAGAGGCGCTAGTACTGTTTCAGGACAGTAAAACTGTTATTTCACAAAGACTCCTTACTGATGTATTTCTCTGTTAGAGGCTTGAATGGAGGTGGAGGAGAGTGGGCAGGTGCACGGAAATCCAGAGTGACTGTTAGACCCAGGTTTCTAGATTGCTCACAGCGAGATGTGACAAAGAAGTGGTCCAACAGCTTCACAACATAATCACACAGAGTTTGTTCAAAAAGCTCAGACAGAACTATAAGGTTTACTCAAAAAAAATGGCCAAGAGTCACCAACAAACAATCAGTAACAAGAGCCGAGTTGCAGGTGAGTAATCATCCCTGCAGGTGTGACTGGCTGAGATCTCAAGGCGGTACTAAAACCTGCACAAGGAGGTTCAATCACCTCCTGGGAGCAGAAAGGAAGAAGGAGACGGCTTTTTACCAGCCAATAAAAGGAGTCCTCCTCACTAAAGACAAAGGCAGCATTCATTCATTTTTCTGTCTTGCTCCAGAGGACACGAGTGACCGGTATAGTCTGAAATGTGTCCCAGGGGAAACCCTCTTACTACATTTATGATTGTCAGCCCTCCTTGTCTCTTTATGAGCTGCTAAATAATATTGATTTTAAACTTTCTCCAGTTAACAAACTTAACTTATTAAAATGATAAAACTTTGTGTTTTAAAATTCTTTATTAGTATTAGATTAACTTCTGCTCAGACCTCAGCTTTTCATTTTATTTAGACTCAGGGTTCTAACTTTGATTAATTACACTGTATTGATTTCTTGTTGACTCACCAGCAGCAGAAATCTAAAAGTCTGATGTCTATTTTAAATGCTATTATCGTCCGACTGCAGTGGACCAGGAGGTGGTCACTGCTTTTGTGCTGCCGCTGACATTAATAACACCGTAGGGGATTCAAATGTACCCTCTCCCACATCTCAGTCCCGTTTTCTCTCTCTCCCAGCTTCCTGCAGTTTCCTCAACACTAATTACTGTGTTCATTCTGACTTGCGTCATGCTGTCCAAAAATATTGCCTTTCTGGCAGCAATTATGCAGAAAATAAACAAACGATCTGTCGAGTAAAGAGCCATTTTTTCCTTTTGTTTTCAGCCATCCTCTTGTTTCATTTCATCTCATTAATTAATGCTTTGTTTTGATGTCCAACTTTAAATCTATTTTGAGTCGTTTTTCAGCAGGTCGGTGACACGCGATGCTTTTACCCCTGCAAATTTGTCTTCAGCGTGTCGTGTCACTGTCAGAAGGAATTGTGAAAAGGATGATTATGAAGCTGTGAAACGGACAAAACATCCTTCTGCTAAAAAGAAGACTATTATAATTACATTTGGTGTTATTTTATTAGTTGCACATAATTGCTGTTTGCAACTGGCTGGCATGATTTTGTGCACAGAGACAATGAATATCATCAGACAAATATTAAAAAAAAACACTGGAAATGTTTGTGCAACAAAAGCAAAAACAGGTTGTCTAAATATTCTAATGAACATAAGAAAATAAGCATTTCATATAAAGAGGTTAAACATTTAAACCATAGCATATTGCAGCCTGGAACCTTTCAAAATTTAAACTTTTTTAATCTTTAAAAGAATAAACATCATCGTTTTATCTTCATCTCGTTTTTGATTAGCAATCAGCTTATTTTAGATGTTTTACGCTGATTGAACAAGACAAGATGAAGAGTAGAAGTCTGAATAATTGAAAACTAAAATGAAACTAGGTCTGAATGACAACCGTGTTATTATCAGAAAGCATCATATTTTAGCTGAAGAAGGCTGTTTATTTATTTCTGAAGACATGCTAAGAGGGAAAGTTAACCTGTCTGAAAGCCAAACGAGGTCACGATGATGCAACGCAGACACCAAGATGTTGAAATATGTTCCATTCAGACTCAGAATGTCTGCTAACTCTGTGAAAACGTGTCCATCTGTGAAAGCGTTTGTGTGTGAATGGTCTTATGATAAGTGTAACCGGTTGCATCAGCGTTTTCATTCTCTCTGAGAGGATTTGTGAGATTTTTTGTCAGGGAGACCTTCCAGCTATGTGCTGCACCTAATTGTTGGACAACTGTTCTGATTTCCAATAAATCCTCCGGTAGCTGTCAGTCATTGATTACTTTGTTTAATTATTAAAAACCTCTCAGTTGCAACAGAAGACAAATGGATCAAATCACAAAGCCTCAGTAACTGACGTGTTACTGATCTCCTTTTAGACATAAGTCATTTTCACTGTCATCTTATCAGACTTAATACATTTACAAAGAGCTATTTGAAGCAAATCATATTTAATTATCATCACAGAGGATGAAGTTACTGTACTTTTCTCTCCATCTGTAAATGTGAGCAGATGGTGTCCACTGGTGCACGTCACAACAATCCAGGAGAGAGTTAAAAGGGTTTTCTGCTACTTTAAAGTGTTTAATGTGTAAAAGTTTTAATCTTACCTGCTGTTGGTATAGCCTTCTGAGCAGCCTCAGTTCAGAGAAATAGCATTTACATCCATGAGGGCTGATGAGCTAGAAGCTAGTCCAAATTAAGTCAAGACAGAATACTACTGTAAGATTATTATTTTTGACAAGCTCCTCCCCTTCTAACAATCTTAAAGTTGTGCCCAATTACTGTAATGGTTCTTAAGATAATCTTATAAGATAATCCTACCTTGTGTGGTGTGGTGTGAGTGCTCTGGTCTGCTTGGAAGGACATTGGGACCGCTCCGATCATAGATCCGGGTATTCAAACATGTTGGATTATCTTGATCTGTTTTACTGGGACAAACAAATTTGCTGCCTGTTGAATGTGACGTTTATCCAATTAGAAAGCGAGGTGACAGAGTCATGCAGCACACTCTTCCTCCGCCTGGTTAGTTACTTAATGTTGTGAGATTTCCCATTTTAGCGGTGAATGTCTGCTACTGAAAGCAGTTTGTGTGTAGTAGTTGCCGAGCTGCTGCACACCACACACTGTAGGACCAAAACTGGCACACCCGTGATGTTTTATCGCCCTGTGTGCGGTCTGTCATGCTTTGAAAATTGGCCAAAATTTTAAAAAATCCTGCAGTGTGAAGCGGTCTTAAAGATCTCGTCCCCTTAATTTCTGACAGTCTTGACCCTTAAACACAATGCAGATGCTACATGTAGATGCTGCTGGTGATGTTTACATTGGCCATAGAATTACATGCAAATAGCAGTGTAATTGTAAAATTGACAGTGGTGGAAAGATTTATACACTGCTCACAAAAATGAAAGGAACACTTTTTTTATTGGGCCTGGCATGAAATCAATTAAACCTGTCTGATAATTTTCTGGATGATTAAGCAGCTGAGGGCATTGTTAATCACTTTCAGCTGTATTGGTGTTCATGGACTTAACGACAGGTGCACTAAAGTGGCAACAATTACAAAACCCTCAAAACAGCACTGGTTTAACATGTGGAGGTCATTTCAAGTTTCTCCCTCTTGATCTTTTTTGGCTGGTTTTCCACTCGTGCTAGTTTTGGCTTGAGTAATTATCTCTACTGGCAGCATGAGGCGATTCCTTAACCCTACAGAAGTTGCACAGGTTGTCCAACTTCTCCAGGATGGCACATCCACACGTGCTGCAGCAAGAAGGTTTAATGTGTCTCCCAGCACAATCTCCAGAACATGGAGGAGATTTCAGGAGACTGGCGGTTATTCTCTGAGAGCTGGACAGGGCCGTAGAAGGTCCACAACCCATCAGCAGGACCGATACCTGCTCCTTTGTGCAAGGCGGAACAGGCTGAGCACTGCTCGTGCCCTACAGAATGACCTCCAGAGGGCCACTGGTGTGAATGTCTCTACCCAAACAATCAGGAACAGACTTCATGAAGATGGCCTGAGGGCCCGACGTCCTGTAGTGGGCCCTGTGCTCACTGCCCAGCACCGTAGAGCTCGACTGGCATTTGCTCAAGAACACCAGAATTGGCAAGTCCGCCACTGGCGCCCTGTACTTTTTACAGACGAGAGCAGGTTCACCCTGAGCACCTGTGATAGACGTGAAAGAGTCTGGAGAAGACAAGGAGAACGTTATGCTGCCTGCAACGTCGTTCAACATGACAGGTTTGGTGGTGGGTCAGTGATGGTCTGGGGAGGCATATCCATGGAGGGACGCACAGACCTCTACTGCCTAGGAAATGGTGCTCTGACTGCCATAAGGTATCCAGATGAAATCCTTGAACCCTTTGTCAGACCCTACGCTGATGCAGTAGGTCCTGGTTTTCTCCTAATGCACGACAGTGCCCGGCCTCATGTGGCAAGAGTATGCAGGCAGTACCTGGAGGATGAAGGAATTGAAACAATTGAATGGCCTTCACGATCCCCTGACTTAAACCCAATAGAACATCTGTGGGACATTATGTTTCGGTCCATTAGGCGGCGCCAGGTTGCTCCTCAGACTGTACAAGAGCTCAGGAATGCCCTCACACAGATCTGGGAGGAAATGCCACAAGACACCATCCGTTGTCTCATTAGGAGCATGCCCCGACGTTGTCAAGCATGCACACAAGCTCGTGGGGGCCACACAAGATATACTGAAAAGCATTTTGAGTTGCAGAAATTAAGTTTTTGAAATAATGGACTAGCCTGCCACATCTTCATTTCACTCTGATTTTAGGGTGTCTACACAATTGAGCCCTCTGTAGGCTGGAAACTTTTATTTCCATTAAAAGACTTGGCATTCTTTTGTTCCTAAGACATAGCCCTGTCGTTATTTGTATAGATATCCAACTTCATATTGAGATCTGATGTATCTAATGTGTTTCTTTAAAGTGTTCCTTTAATTTTTGTGAGCAGTGTATAATAATGTTGCATGAATCACTGTGAAGTGTGTGAGATTAGATGTGATTAGATGGCAGCAATATGCTGTGGTCTTGGATGAGCTAAGGCTAGCCGTTAGCTCATCAGTCAAAAAGGATATAAACCCCATTTCTCAGAACAAAGGCTTCTCAGGAAGTTAATTAAGATTAGGAATGCACCCATATGAAAATTTGGGCCAATGTTGATATCCAATATTAACACTGCTTTTATGGCCGATAACCAATATTTACTGATATTACATATATTATTTTTACTTCCCTACACTTTCAACACTGTATAAAATGCACCACCTGCATTACATCTCTTCTTCATTTAAACACTCCACAATCCTGTGCTGCACCACTACTGTCACAGAACCTGTTTTCATAATTACTGTAATTACTCTCAGCTCATCAAACAAAAATTAATTTATCAGTGGTGTCAAAAATTTTATATCAGAACAAATGCATGTGCATTATTACCACAAATAATAAAGTCATTGCATTTTTTTCTCTCCATCTCCTGATTTTAATGTGAGCAGATGTTGTCATCAGGAAATGCAATATTACAATAACTCAGCTTAAGTGCAACAAAATGACCTCTGATTTATGAGTGAATTGGACTGAAGCTGCTGAAGATTTGTGTTTTCGTCTGAGAGATGTGAGTGTGTTCTTCACTAGTACCCTGCAGAGAAGGAAGAGGTTGGAAAAAATCCAGTTGAAAGAGCCACATGTTCCCTCCCAGGGAGTAATCCTGCTCTGTGGCCCAGTGGATTAATCCAGAATCAAACTCCTCTCCTGAGGTGGCAAGCATCACAAAGAAACCTTTTATGAATGACTGCTCTGACTTTGGCGAACAAAAACAAGGACACACACACACACACACACAGCGCCGATGGAGAGGCGACGCGACTGATTGGCTGGCTAATGTCCCGACTCCCTCAAGCTGCAGGATTCAAAGAGCCAGTAGCAAAATAATAAGAATAACCCAACCTGCTTTAGTGCGGATCCACATTAGATGCTCAAGCTCTTAAAATTAATTAGAGACCACTTGATTCAAAACAGCGATTTAAGGAAAACTTATAATGGTGCAGGAGTTTTTCTGCTCAGGGGAAAGTGAACAGCTCCAGTGAAGGTGACTGGAGTTTTACTCAACTCTGTTTTTGCAAGAAAACATTTATTTTTGGAAAGTTTATTTCTGATAGTAAATTACATTTCCATTTAAGTATTATTTACCAGACAGCCTCTTTGCTGCTGTCATTAACCCAAACATGAATAGGCTGAAACAGACAGTTGTTTGAAATGAGTACAAATGTGTTTAATAAAGTTACCGAACACTGAAGAGCAGTGCTTCTTATCATCAAACGTGAGTGCTGACATAATGTTATTAAAGCTTTGATCTGTCTTGAAAGCTGTGATTTAATGATTAAAATTACACCTACATTACCAGGCTTTGATGGGGCACTTCCTGGTTTATATTTATCCACATTTGCATCTCAGAAAGCAGAAGGAAGCAGGTTTTGCTCAAATATTTATGCTAATCGGTTGCATTAACAAATTACTGTTTTCAAAAAATGTTTTAAAAGTTCCATATATAGTGGATATTTGAAAGGTTTTTGTTATGAAGTTAGTTTGGAAATCCAGCACTGTGCAACAGTTATAATCAGGCAGAAGAAAGGATGTGTTATGAGGGGTACCCAAAGACATAATTCTAAAGTAAAAACCTAAAAAAAAACATCTCATACAAACACGTAAAAATCACTCATACACACACACACATAAGAACCGCTCATACACACACACATAAAAACAGCTCATAAACACATGTAAAAACCTCTCATATTAATGTAAAAACCTCTCATACACACATAAAAAACTTTCATACACACACGTAAAAACCTCTCCTACACACATTTAAAAACCTCTCATACACGCATGTAAAAATCTCTCATACACACATAAAAACCTCTCATACGCACACATGTAAAAACATCTCATATACACACACATAAAAAAATCTCATACACAAGTAAAAACCTCTCCTACACACACATAAAAATATCTCGTACACACTTAAAAACCTCTCATACACACATAAAAACCTCTCGTACACACATAAAAACCTCTCGTACACACATAAAAACCTCTCATACACACACGTACAAATCTCTCATACACACACGTAAAAACCTCTTATATACACACGTAAAAACCTCTCGTACACACACGTAAAAACCTCTCGTACACACACGTAAAAACCTCTCGTACACACACGTAAAAACCTCTCGTACACACACGTAAAAACCTCTCGTACACACACGTAAAAACCTCTCGTGCACACACATAAAAACCTCTCATACACACATAAAAACCTCTCATTCACAAGTAAAAACCTCTCCTACACACATGTAAAAACCTCTTATACACACAAGTAAAAACCTCTCATGCACACAAGTAAAAACCTCTCCTACACACACATAAAAACCTCTCATACACATATATAAAAACCTCTCCTACACACACATAAAAACCTCTCATACACACATAAAAACCTGATACACACATAAAAACCTCATACACACAGGTAAAAACCTCTCATACACACACGTAAAAACCTTTCATACACACACGTAAAAACCTCTCATACACACACATAAAAACCTCTCATACACACACGTAAAAACCTCTCGTACACACACATAAAAACCTCTCATACACATATGTAAAAACCTCTCCTACACACACATAAAAACCTCTCATACACACATAAAAACCTGATACACACATAAAAACCTCATACACACAGGTAAAAACCTCTCATACACACACGTAAAAACCTTTCATACACACACGTAAAAACCTCTCATACACACACATAAAAACCTCTCATACACACACGTAAAAACCTCTCGTACACACACATAAAAACCTCTCATACACATATGTAAAAACCTCTCCTACACACACATAAAAACCTCTCATACACACATAAAAACCTGATACACACATAAAAACCTCATACACACAGGTAAAAACCTCTCATACACACACGTAAAAACCTTTCATACACACACGTAAAAACCTCTCATACACACACATAAAAACCTCTCATACACACACGTAAAAACCTCTCGTACACACACATAAAAACCTCTCATACACATATGTAAAAACCTCTCCTACACACACATAAAAACCTCTCATACACACATAAAAACCTGATACACACATAAAAACCTCATACACACAGGTAAAAACCTCTCATACACACACGTAAAAACCTTTCATACACACACGTAAAAACCTCTCATACACACACATAAAAACCTCTCATACACACATAAAAACCTCTCCTACACACACGTAAAAACCTCTCGTACACACACGTAAAAACCTCTCATACACACATATATAAACCTCTCATACACACGTAAAAACCTCTCGTACACACACACATAAAAACCTCTCATACACACACGTACAAATCTCTCATACACACACGTAAAAACCTCTTATACACACACATAAAAACCTCTCGTACACACACGTAAAAACCTCTCGTACACACACGTAAAAACCTCTCGTACACACATATATAAACCTCTCATACACACGTAAAAACCTCTCATACACACACATAAAAACCTCTCATACACACACATAAAAACCTCTCATACACACACATAAAAACCTCTCATACACACACATAAAAACCTCTCGTACACACACATGAAAACCTCTCATACACACATATATAAACCTCTCATACACACATAAAAACCTCTCCTACACACACGTAAAAACCTCTCGTACACACACGTAAAAACCTCTCATACACACATATATAAACCTCTCATACACACATAAAAACCTCTCGTACACACACACATAAAAACCTCTCATACACACATAAAAACCTCTCATTCACAAGTAAAAACCTCTCCTACACACATGTAAAAACCTCTTATACACACAAGTAAAAACCTCTCATGCACACAAGTAAAAACCTCTCCTACACACGCGTAAAAACCTCTCATACACACATATATAAACCTCTCATACACACGTAAAAACCTCTCATACACACACATAAAAACCTCTCATACACACACATAAAAACCTCTCATACACACACATAAAAACCTCTCNCCCTCAGGACCCGTGGTCAGAGTAAATGTGTGATTATCCCTCAATGATTTCATCTCCTCATCCATCGCATCTACCCATTCTCTTGAGTTGGATGAAGTTACAGCTTCTCTGAAAGTTTGAGGTACATTGAAAACCATTCTGTAACAGTAATCAATATTGATCTGAGCCTGATCCCTTTCCACTCCATAGAAGTCTGGCCTCATTCTCTCTCTACTAGGGTATCTCCGTGGAGAGTCTGGTTCAAGCTTGACCTCAGCCGGCTGCAGGCTAATCTGACTTGAGTCTTGCCTAGTTTCTGGGATATCACACTGCTTATGTTTGTCAGGGTCAGGTCTGGTTGTGCTATACTCTACCCAAACATCATCATCAGACATGTCAACAGTCTCCTGTCCATCAACATTGGACATGAACCTCACCAGTCTGTGTTTCATCACTTTTCTACTGTCAGGATAATAGACCATATAGGCTGGACTGTTTTTGTCATACCCAATAAAAATACCTTTGTCAGACCTTGAGTCTAGCTTTTTCCTGTCTTGTCTATAGGCATAGCAAACAGTACCAAACTTCTGCATCCTAGACACATTGGGTCTCCTTCCTGTCAGCATAAAGTAAGGTGTCTGTCTGGTACGGTTATTGAAACATCTATTTCTAATCACTGCTGCAGTCTGGACTGCATACGGCCATAGCTCCTTTGCCAACTGACTTTCCAAGAGCATACATCTAGCCATATCGAAAAGGGTTCTCCAGTTACGCTCAGCAGTACCATTCTGGTGTGGTGAGTATGGTGCTGATGTCTCATGTCTGATTCTGTTCTTACGAAGTAATGCTCGATAACCCTGCCCAGTAAACTCAGTACCATTGTCAGACCTGATACATGTAACGGTACCATATGGGGCTGTGTCGGCTAGAAACCTCTCTGTGGCTTCCACTGTGTCACTCTTGTGTTTCAGAAAGTACACAAACACTGCACTTGAGTAGTCATCAACGAAGGACAGAGCATACCTATAGCCCTCTCTGGACTCAGGATCAATAGGGCCTGCCAAATCAGTATGTATCAACTCTAAAGCTGACTTGGCCCTCACATCAGGTTCCCTGTTCCTGCTCTGAGTAAACTTGCCTTTAACACACACTTCACATTGCATAGGCTTGGATATTTTGCCCTTTATCGACATACCGTCTACAATAGTCTCTAACTTCTGAACATCATCAAAATTGCAGTGTCCCAAAATCCCATGCCACGTCTGTATATCATGGCAACTCATACATGTATCCTCACATTCATTATTCACTGACACAATAGGCAAATAAAACAGTCTGTTATGTTCATGAATGAGAAAACGTGTACCGTCTTTGTACTGCAGGACGTCTTCACCCTCCTTAAAGATCACTGTTGCCCCGCTTGAAGTAGCAGCTCTCACAGAGAAGATGTCTTGGGGATAGGTGGGAATGTACAACGCTCGCTTCAGTGTAGCACAGAGGTGCCGCCCCCTGTGGTCGACCATGTACACCTCTGCTTCTCCTCTCCGCTCGGCGACCCCCTTGCACCTTGTGCCATCTGCCAGCTCTACGCAATGCGTCTCAGCCTGGAATGAATCGTCGAAGTTCTTGAACTTAGCCAAGTCTGTGATGATATGCGATGTGGCGCCGGTGTCAACCATCAACCCCTGTCTGGTGACACCACTCTCTGATCGATGATCACCGGTCACCAGCTTGAAGACGAAAGTGTTGTCTGTCTCGCCATACACCCCATGTGCGTTGTCCTGCTGCTGTTTCCGTCCTCCTCGCCATGTGGTACTCTTTCCCTGGCTGTACCGCTGTTGCCCACGATGACACCGTCTTGCCTTGTGTCCTTTCTGGCCACAACGGAAACACTCAATCTCCTTGCTCTCAGTACCCCGCACCCTTGCTTCTGCTGGGGCGCTGGCCTTCCTTGAAGATGCCCAGGCTCCCATGACATTGTCTTCGGCCACCGCTGTGCGGATACCCTCAGTGTTCTCATAACTTCGCAACTTTGTCTTAAAGTCTGCAAAAGAGAGAGTCTCATCGCTTTGAGTGACAAAAATGGAAAAAGGCTTAAATGATTCTGGAAGGTCCTTTAAAACCATTGCAACTAATAGTCCATCACTCAAGACTTCTCCAGCATTCCTCAGCGCTGTGATTAAAGTCTCGGCACGTATGACATAGTCGGTCACACTCTCGCTACTCAGCTTTTGCAGGGCAGTCAACTCTGTGTAGAGGCTCACAATGCGAGGTTTTCCCTTGCCAGCATAATAGTCCCTCAAAATCTTGAGTGCACCACGCCCATCATCAGCAGCCTCTCGCATGACCAGGGACAAACTTTTGTCATCGAGGAATTGAATCAATTCAGCATATGCTTCGGCATTTTTTGCTTCATCCTCAGCCAGTGCGTCTGCATCCTCTTCCTCAGCAGGCCCATGTAAAATCGTGTCCTTCAATTTCTGCAACCGCAGATGGCCCAAAAACTTTGTCTCCCACAGTTCATAGTTTTTCTCATCTCCATCAAACACAAGGCGGGACCAACGTGAACTTGTCCGTTCACTCATGGTGTTAGTATTCCAAAGTTTTCAAACAAACAGTCTTGCAGTGGCTACTCACACCTTATCTTGCACAAACATCAACAGGCCTGGGCCCATAACCTGTTCAGCAGAACCCAAATAGAAACCGACCAAGTGTTTCTTGTCCCAGGAGAGAACAAACATGACTGGAGTCTGGATGCAGTGAGAACATTCAATCAACCGTTTATTGGTACAGGTGCTGCTTAAATAGGAGAGCACATGGCAGGGTCACATGACAAACACACCTGTGAGAAATGAACAATAATTGAGAGCACAGTCATCAGTCAATGATCAATCACTTAACACTCATACACACACATAAAAACCTCTCATACACACACATAAAAACCTCTCATACACACACGTAAAAACCTCTCGTACACACATATATAAACCTCTCATACACACATAAAAACCTCTCCTACACACACGTAAAAACCTCTCATACACACATATATAAACCTCTCATACACACGTAAAAACCTCTCGTACACACACATAAAAACCTCTCATTCACAAGTAAAAACCTCTCCTACACACATGAAAAAACCTCTTATACACACAAGTAAAAACCTCTCATGCACACAAGTAAAAACCTCTCATACACACATATATAATCTCCTACACACATAAAAACCTCTCATACACACGTAAAAACCTCTCCTACACACATTTAAAAACCTCTCATACACGCATGTAAAAATCTCTCATACACACAAAAACCTCTCGTACACAAAAGTAAAAACCTCTCCTACACACACATAAAAAATCTCGTACACACATAAAAACCTCTCATACACACATAAAAACCTCTCATACACACACATAAAAACTTCTCGTACGTACACGTAAAAACCTCTCGTACACACACGTAAAAACCTCTCGTACACACGCGTAAAAACCTCTCATACACACACATAAAAACCTCTCGTACACACACATAAAAACCTCTCATACACACACGTAAAAACCTCTCATACACACACATATAAAAACCTCTCGTACACACACATAAAAACCTCTTATACACACACATAAAAACCTCATACACATATAAAAACCTCATACACACACGTAAAAACCTCTCAACGCACACGTAAAAACCTTTCATACACACTCATAAAACCTGTCATAAACACAAGTAAAAACCTCTTACATACACATGTAAAAATACCATTTGGTTTTCTCGTGTGTATGAAAGGTAATTTAGAATAATGTCTCTGGTGAATCTTCATTATGTGTTGCAGGTTTTAGAGGAGATAAGGGGATCCAGGAAACTGGAGAATCATTGAGGAGGAGGAGGAGGAGGAGGAGGAGGAGGAGGAGGAGAGATGGTGGTTCCAGGAGGTATATCTGGCTGAATGCCTGATATTTGTTAATTTGTTGACAGTATGTTCATCAAAGGGCTGGAGACTTGGGCAATACTGAGTGTCTGTAGGGAAGAATGAAGCTTGGTGGACATTCCTGCAAGTTTGTGGCTGCAGTTCTGCTTATGAAGTTGAATATTTGGACAAAATTAATGGCGTTCTCAGAGCTGAGAAAGACCAGCAGACACTTATTTATTATAAATTACCATCATGGAGACATTTAATATGCCTCAAAATTTACCCTGCAGCTGAGAAAAAATAACTCCAAACATCAGAGCCAACTTCATTCAGCCAAAAGAACAAGAAGTTCTGGAAGTAATGCTCTGACCGAGTTCTGCATAGAGTGTCTGGATCACATGAATAAACAAAAGGAGTTGAGCTAAAAAGATCTACTCAATATCCTTTATTAGTTCTCTGAGAAGTTCAAATAAACCTGTGCAAACTTTATTCAAAAATTCAAAAACTGTCTGCAAGTGCAGCTAAAAATAATCATCCTGCTGAAGGCAAAGTGTGGTCAAATTAAAACCATCAGTGTTTGATCTGGTTTCAAATTCTAATTTGTGAAAATTATTCTTATTTCATGTCTTTGTTCCCACATCTGCCCACATTTACACACAACTTTGAGTCTTAATGTAGTAAATTAAAAAGTGCAGTAATCTTACATCTAGATGCTGTTTGTTTTGTTTACAGGTCATTTCTTTAATGCCATGCTGCTGCGGATTTCACAGTGTGTGTATTTGTTCCATACATTTTGCCAGTGGGAAAGGTCCTACATCCGAGAATGACGAGCATACTAGCAGTGCTCTCAAATATGGAGTTATCGAGGGGGCAGCGGTGTAAACAAAGGGGTCAGGCTCAACGTATTGGCAAAAAGCATCCAAACGTGGACGAAAAAGGCTTTTGACCAGAGGTGGGTGGTATGTAAAAAGTAGTGACACAAATAATAACCTAAGAGTATAAAAAAGAGCTTAGAGCAAATGTTACTTGAGCACTGTGAGTAAAGAAAAACAGTTTGAGCATAAACGTTTGAAAATGGTGTCTGTCAGGTTGTTTTTATCAACGTCCAAGTGCTCTGTCCGTGTTTTTTTAATTGGTAAATGCAGTTTGTTTGTCTAGCATTAGCACCTAGCAGCACTTGTGCGGTGACGTCAGCATGAACTGAAAATGTACACATATTTTAAATCATAAACAATAAGAATAAACAAAGGTTAAATAAAAATCTGCATGAAGCTTTTGTTTTCACAGCCTAATCAGTTTCTGATGTGTCAATTATTGACACAGCCAGCCTGTGCTGGAGAGTGAAGGGCACTTTGACTCTCCTGCTGAGGGAAGCAGTCGCACATGAATGCAGGTTATAATTAGTTTAGTCAGGGTTTAAAGGATTTAAAAGAATGTTTTAATTCATATTTAATTTTTAAAATAACAGCGCGTTATGTTGTGATGGTTATAACTGTGAAATGTTCTGATAAGAGCCCGGTAGGAGGATAATGTTTCACAGGACTTTTATGGCGGAGGATCAAAGGTCCAAGTCTGTTTTTCTGTCACGTCTACCTTCAGAGGGATTCCTACCTGGATCAGATCTGGGTGAGTGTGTGAGGTGTTTCTTTTAGCAGATTTTCTACATTCTAACTGATATGGATCTTAATTTTAATTCCAGTGGCTACTTCCTGTTTTTGATCATGGTGGAGCTGGCGTTTTACCCTGCGGTGGCTCTGATGTATTTCTTCGGAGTGATGAGAGCCTCGAAGGACAACCTGGTGGAGCTGAACGACGGCGCGTCCATGAACGTCTTCTGTCTGTTTGTGTTGGCGCAGCCGCTGTGTCTCATTATCGGAGGATACACCGGCATGGCCACTTACCTCCTCACAGCTTTGGTTTCCTACAACTTTCTACCGTGGAGAAAAACAAAACAGCTGGACAAGAAGAAAGCTGCAAAGAAGAAGAAATGAGCGGAACACACTGAGACAAAAGAACAATAATAAATATATATTTTACTCAATCGTTTGAATTAATTTGTTATATCCACATCTCTATACACACAAATAGTGATTTTGTTAATGATCAATAGCTGTAGGAAATAAAATAATTTATGGGACCCATCATAAGTAACGGTAGGAATCTGAATCAATAATCACTACGCCTGTAAGATTTATCAATTTCCCATATTAAAGATGTGGTAAATAGTTAATTTTTTAATGTTATTTTAAAAATTCTTAAATTTGACTTTCTGACCCTGTTCTATGATATAAAGTAGGTAATTTATCTTTTGTGTATTGGAGCTAAGTGCTTGGTGTAGCATTCAACCTTACGCTACATCAGAATATTGTTTTAGCCTGTTACCCCTACTGCACACTGGAAGCATCAGCGGCTCGGAACGGTTTACTCGCAATTTTCGCTGCTTGCCAGTACACACCGGGAGAATCTAAGCCGCAGAGCGGCTTCACCGCCGCACGCCTCGCTGGACTCACGAGATCACAAAATCTCGTGAGTCCAGCGACTTCCGCCATCCTCCTTGCTTGACTCGCAAGATCACAAGATCCTCAAGGCTTCAAAGGTCACGGATTGTTTATGCCATCTGACCAGAAAGAAGGAACTCACGTTTGACATCGCTGTTTGATGTCATATATAATTTTGTTCCTCTCCACTGCCAGGATTAAAGCCATGAAAAACACACCGCTGCACTTTTCGAACGATGCGGTAAGCAAATAAGTCGTGAGGTCACACGTATAGGCGTAATCTACATAGATATAAAATTGCGTCGCTGCAATAGACTTTTATTTTGAAAATTATCAGGCATTTTACACTGAAACTGAGAGTGATTTCCTGTCTAGCCCTATGTTAAGTGCAGAAATTGACGCATGCCAGAAGCGACAATCCTATCCTTAGTGGCGCGGCGTGCCGCTTCTGGGATGCGTCTGGAAATTGCGTTGCGGCTGATTTGTGTCACCCCCATAGACTATAATGGATTCTATTTGAAGCAGCAACGTTCTGATGCCGTTCTGCGCCGCTGATGCTTCCAGTGTGCAGTCGGATTTACGCTCCATCAGAATATTGTTTTAGCCTGTTAGTGTTAGCAGGGTGGGCTACAACTGTGAGGGCCAATTCCTGCCGTTATTAGATGTTTCTCTGCTTGAACACTGGAGATTTGATTAAAATGAGCGATTAGCAGCTCCTGCAGAACCTGATGACGATCGAGGAGCCTAGAATGTGTGAATGGGTGTGTGTGCGTGGGTGAATGACAGGTTGTGTTGTAAAGCTTGCACATCAGCTGCGTCAAAAAGGCCTCTCAGATCATTCCAGCAATTAATAATGATGCTAATGATAATGAGTCAGATGCTTGGATAATTAAATGACCAACTCATGTTTGGTTCAGTTTTGCAGATCGCTGTACTCATCTGACTCCTCCTCTACAAGGGAGGATTTTGAGACTATTTTCAGATTGCAGAGATTGCTTCTGTCATCAGCAATCTGGAGAGCAGCAAGTCTCCTGGACCAGACAGCTTTCTGGCTGAGTTTTATAAGACATTTTCTGGAGAACTCTCACTATTGCTGTTGTCGGTCTTCTATGAGTCCTGTACTGCTCGGTCGTTTCCGCCACCTATGGTTCAAGCTGTTATTTCTGTGCGTTTGAAAAAAAAACCCTTATGCTGTGGCTCTTACAGATCGGTATCGCTTTTGAACGTAGATGCTAAAAATCTCAGGAAGGTCCTGGCTTTACGCCTCAAGATGATGCTACCTACTATTGTTTCACCTGACCAGGGTTCCTTTTCTAATGTTAGACATCTGTTTAATGTGTTGCACACGCCTGCTCCACCAGACCAAAAAGTTGGTGAAGCAGTATTCTCCCTAGATGCTGAAAAAGTGTTTGATTGGGTGGAGTGGGACTACTCCTTTTAGACTATGACGACATTTAAATTTGGACCCAAATTTATATCCTGGATAAAATTCTCTCCATTGGCAGCTTTCCGCCCCAATAATACTATTCTATATTATTTTGATTTGAACCATGAAACTAGACAGGGATGCCCACTGTCGGCTCTCCTATTTGCAGTTGGGCTATTGCCATAAGGCAGAACCCAGGTATCAGTGGCATCTCACGTCTGGAGTCTACTCATAAAGTCTCTTTATGCCGATGACATGCTTTTATTTATTTCAGATCCTCTTACTGGTATCCCCAAGCTGTTGACTCTTATTGGTACATTTGATCACATTTCAGGTTATAAGGTTAACATTCAGAAGAGTGAAATAATGCCTGTAACTCTTGTAGAGGGACAACTCACAGGCCCCATTCCATTTTTTAAAAAGCCCTGACAAATTTAAATATTTAGGTATTTGGATTACACGTACATTTAAAGACCTTTCTGGGACTAATTATAATTGTTATGACCACTGGTGGCTCTGTTAGGAGTATAGGTCAGGGTGCAACATAAAAAGACGAATGAGAGATGTGAAGTATAATGGTTTCTTCACCGGTTTCACCGTGGCAACTATCTAATCTCTATAAACAAAGAAAGATTTTCCCAGCTAAATGCTCTAAATTACCAAAACAAAAGGCCTCTTCCGTTAATACAAGTTAACTAAAAGTTAACCCTTTCTGGAGAAAAACCAAGAGACTCTTGTTTGCTCTTTCTTATTCCATCTCAGGAACATATAAGCTGAGTCCCATTCTGTCACGTTCTGAACCTCAGATTGTTCTCCACACCTTCAAGTCCTCACGCTTAGACTACTGCAACTCACTTTTCACTTGTCTGAGCAGAACCTCCCTGAACCCTTTACAGGTGGTCCAGAATGCCTGTGCTGGCTGCTGACCAAGTCCTCCAAACACACCCACGTCACCCCGCTCCTCTTCCAGCTTCACTGACTGCAGGTTAACTTCAGGGTTCATTTCAGATCCTGGTTCTGGTTTTTAGAGCCTTACATGGACAAGCACCATCATACATTGGTGATCTTCTCAGTCCCTACACCCCCACCAGGTCTGTGAGGTCCAGTGATCAAAGCCTACTGGTTGTGCAGCGCACCAGGCTAAAGGCCAAAGGTGACAGATCATTTGCTGCTGTGGTCCCCAGACTCTGGAACTCTCTCCCCCTGAGCCTGAGATCAGTGGACTCAGTGGTCTCCTTTTAAAAGCAGCTTTCCATTTTCCAATTTTTTTATTTTTATTTCAAATATGATATATTTTTAATCTTTTTTTAATTTGTTCTTGTGAAGCGCCTCGTGATATTTATTTTGAGAGGTGCTATATAAAAAATGGTTTCTTCTTCTTCTTCTTCTTCTAAACTGAATCTCTAAAACGCTTCACAAATGAATAAGACTATTTACACAGGTACTATATCTAATCTACTCAAATCTCTGACAAGTGGCTTTCACTAAAGCTTATCCAAAATATTCCAGGTTCTCTGAACATGTGACAAAGACAGCAAACCAGGGGAAGAGGGACTACAGCACAGATCTGCGTCTTGTTAAGCTGTGATGAGGCTGATCCAGTGCAGCTGTGGAGGGCTCCTCACTGTCCAAGGTGCTGATCTTCACTGGGCCTTTCCAGGGAAGAGCTGTTCACAGTGATGAACTCACAGCACAGAGCTGCAGCCAGAGGAATGTAGTGGTATCCCCCCAACAAAGGCGGCAGCCATAACAGTTCTCTATTAGTCTCTCTTAAACAGAATATTTCATAATGGGAATTCTTGCCCCTGTCCTTGGCAAGGAAGGATTAACACTGTTAAGATGACTGTTCCAGGAACGACCGGGAGGGGAGGAGACTCATAGGCTCCCTATGAGGCGTGGTTTTCAGCTCCTTCCTGAAGGGGAAGCAGGGGCAGGAGCTATAGTTGTTTAAATGTATAAATCTCCTCCACAAAATGTTTTATGCTTTATCGAAGCTCAAAGATTGCTTTCCAAATTTGAATAAAGCATCCTTCCACCCCTTTGACACACACACACACACTTTATGCAACTGCACATAATCTATGCACCCATAAATGCCTGAAAGTGGTGCTTGACTAGAGCAAACATGTCCCTCGGCCATTTTTATTTTATTTTGTCTCCATCAGGGACAAAATACTCAGATATAATGATTAAAACATCTGATTGTGTTTTCAAGATATTTAAAGATTTTATGTTTTGCATTTGAGTGTTTTGTGTACAGGTGATTAATGGTTACACATTAAACACTTTTTCTGACTTCCATGGTATTGCAAAACTAACATGTTGTAACAAGGATATGAAATTCACTGGCTAGGAATAGAAATACAGATTTGCTAAATTTAACCCTGTGATGGACTGGCCACGGTGTACCACCTTTGCTCAGTGACAGCTGCAGAAAGCCATCAGTTTCCAACAACCCTGAGCAGAAACCAGGGAGTAAAGAAAATAGAATAACTGGTGTTTTAATTTAAAATACCATCATGAATGCAAGATCTTGGTGAAAAGATAATGCAACACTGGATGGAAATTAATCTTGTGACATTGCAGAAGCTTATCAAAACAATGCCACAGCGAATGCATGCAGTAATCAACGCTAGAGGTGGTCAAACAAAATATTAGAGTATGTGACTGTTTATGGGTGGCAACTTTTTGTGCTCAAACTCCTGGGGACTGTTTTGTCTGCGCACACCTGCTGAGAGAGGGAAACAGGAAGAGGTGAAAACACGCCCAAAAGTAAAATGTTTGCTCAATAAATAAGTGTTATTTTCATCACCTAGTAAAATCCATTAATATTTCTTTACTTATTTTACAGATTCACCTGCCAACGTTCTGCATACGAATTCCGAAACTGCAACCAGATTGCTGCTCAGAGCATCCAGCTTGTGATTCTTGTGCAACGCCTGAGTTTGAGAGTTTTCTGAGAGCCAATTGCTCTCGTCAGCTCCAAAATCTTCCGATACACCAGGAACCCTCCTGCTCCAAACAGCAGGAACCCGGTTATCATGAATCCAACTACACAAGTGTCCTTTACGTCCTCCACTGACAGCAGTGACAGAAACATAATCTTCCACTCGTTCCAGGAATTTATTACTATCCAACCGGGTGCGTTCCATCAGGGCAGGAAGGAGCTTCCTTCTCCATTCAAAACGTGGAAAAAAATGACAAATTAAGGGAAAATTTAATTGGGGATGTTTGATATTGACTTTGTTTGCCGATTTACCAATTATGACATCACACATCTGAAATAAAACAGGTCTGATTGTTTGTTTTTTCAGAATTTCATTCTGCATTTTGTCTAGTTTTGTACCACGTGAGAGTTAGTAAAGTCTGACCACATTTAGAACAAAAGCTTTCTGGAATAAACTGGAGTATCAAATGTTTATAAACTTGGAGAGTAGAAGCGTTTATGAGGAAATAACTTTATTAGCAGTTTGTTTATGGTAGTTTCATTGTAAAGCAGAGAAAATCTCTCAGAACCCAGAGTTCAGTTTATTTTCCTTGACAGCAATTCAATAATAAACTAACCAAACAACACATGACAGGAATGTTAACTTTACATTCAACTTTCAGCAAAATATAAAAATAAAATCTTTCTTCCCTCTGCAGAAATGTTTTAACTTTGATGATTTTTTTTAATAACTTGGAACCAAATGACACGAAGCTGATCACCTCCTCTCAGCCTTAAAGTTAGAAAAGAGTCAAATCTGAGTCAATAATGAGTTTTTATTTTAACTTTGGGACATTTAACAGGGCAGATGGCTCAACTCAACATTTTACCACTGTGTAAAGTCTGTGTGTAAAGGAGCTCAACAAAAACCTCTCTCCCTTTATGTGTGTGTGTGCGCGTGCATGCCTGAGTGTGTGTGTGTTTAAACCTGGAATCAAAGATGGTGTGTATAAAATGGGATTAGGCTGAGCTGTTTGGTTGATGCTTGCTGTGCGTTTCTAAGACAAAGTTGTTGTTTTTTATTTGTTATTGAATCATTTGTTTTATTTTCCTCAGGATTAAAATCCTCTGAGTTCAGGTCAAACATCAACACAGATTCAGTTTCTACATTTAAGTCTTTTTCTTTTTAGTTTGTTCAAAAGTACATTTTTCTTTTCTTCATTTCCACATTTGCAGCTCGTCCTATTAGATACATGTGGTCTCTGTTCTCTGTTACCTCAATTATTTCCACATTAGTGGTTCTGCGTCTCCTTTTATAGAAAACAATAGATCTGCTGCTGTTTTTCCTCAAAAGGCATCTTGTTACTATTTAGTTTTTTCTTTATCTACAAATCTTCTCTCACACATTCCATCAGACTGGCGATCATTATTCTCCTTGCTTGCAGTTTCACAGACAAATCTTCTGTTATCCAGGAAATAGAGAATCTTTTGAAAAGATAAACTTTCCATTTTAGATAATTACTCAGCAGCTTCTGCCATGGTCTGTCTCCGTAATTAAAGCAGCTGTGAATGACCAGAGCAAACAATAATGAAAAAGGGAAGCCTAGCATAGAGATCTTTTTCAAATCTGTAAAGTTTACTGTCAGAGTTTGATATCTTAGATAAAACACATAACATTTAAACACACGTTTGACATAATTCCCAGCCAGCACACATAGGTGGACCCCATAAGGGATCTATATGGGCAAGCCATATGGGTCCCAACAGGGTTTGTCCGCGGTTTCTATGGTGGCCCCTTGTGGGTTTGCCCAGAAGGATTTTTGCCCACATAGATTTTAACAGGCCCTACATGGGTTTTCAGAGGGTTTGACTCAAACATCGGCAAACCCCTGTGGGGCCAGCATGGAAACAGCAGACAAACCCTGTTGGGACCCATATGGCTTGCCCATATAGATCCCATATGGGGCCCAGCTATGTGTACTGGCTGGGATTAATAATTAAATTTTGAATGTATTATATATATTAAATCAAATTAGATTTTATTATCAGTCACATATGAGCAGAAAAAATGTAAATTTTCATTAATGTTTTCAAATTTTGAAGTCTGTAAATGTTTTTTATTTTTTGGAAAAATTATTATGAATTGTCCATCTAAACCTCTTATTCTTACCACCATGTTTCTAAACAAGTTGGGTTTTCACTATAAATGTACAAAACAAAAACATTTCATCAAAGGCAGCACAAACAGGACATGATGAATCAGATTAATTCTGGATTTGTTGCAGAGGAACTGCTGAACCTGCACTTTCTCCTTCTAATGAAGTAACCGAGTCAATCAAAGAGTAAACAGAACAGAGATAACAGCTGTATCAGGTTGAGTCCAGGTTGCCACGGTAACATTGAAAGCTGATTAAAAATCCCATCTGGAATCGGTCCAGTTCAGAATAACTTGAACTCTATTGGTGCATTAGGGAGAACATCAGTGTGATGGTTGTAGCATGAAGATACATTAGAACAGTTTAATATGGAAAACTGTTTTTGTTTGGTGTTTTTCTTTCTTTTTGAGATATTGATGAAAAACTGACAAACGTGAAATGAAAACATTTCATTTTGTTTTGATGTAACTTCTTTAAAGATGCCAGTAGATGTAGATATCTGGGTGTGATTGCAAGCTAAAGCAATCATTTTCTTCATGATTTTACTTTTCTGTCATTTTCTTCTGTAGATTGTATTCACTCAGCTATGAACTTTTATTGAAAGGTGGGTGATAATGTTTTTGCCTGGACCTGTTTGTGTTTTCACCTAAATACATCATGAGCTACTAGACAGACTTTAGTGAAACTCAGAAACTAATCACCTGATTTAAATCTGTCAGTCCCATTTAAACTGGTCAACATCAGTAAACATATAAACAGCTATAACTCTTTCACAGATTTTGAGCAACAATTTTTGTAGCAATCACTGAGTCATTCACAACACACATCCTGTCTGCTAACAGACTGTATGAACTTTAGGAACATAATAAAAGAATGCAAGTTACTACAGTTGTCCAGAAACAGATATGAATCCAGCATTTCCTGGTATAACACACACACACACACGCACGCACGCACGCACACATGCATGCGGGAAAGAGATTGCACACATTGTCAGATGCACATTCTTTAGTACGTTTTTTGCACCTTTTATGCTTGTGTTGGTTTTTTATTGTGTTTTACCTTTTAAATGTCTTTTTACTGTTTTTTTCTACTTGTTTATGTTTTACCCCTTTTTTTGGTGCAAGGTGACTCAATATTGTTGTACCTTCAACTATAATGACAATTCTATTCTATTCTATTCTATTCTAGAGACGGTGCGTTAAAACATTGGTATTAAAGGTGACCTAGAATGCAGTTAATCAACAATCTAAAACAGAGCTTTGAGCCTCTAAAAAGCATAAGGAATGTTCTTTAGGCTTTCATCTGTCCCAGGAGCCCTGATACAGGCCATTCTAAACCCCCTAAACCAGCCAAAAGAGCTGTTTGCCCCTCCCACTCGGCCAGGACATGAATATGATAATGAGCTGCTTGCTGATTGGTTGGTTTCCCCAGAAGGCCTCAGACACTGGAGACATGTAGGTTTGAGGAGGCGTGGCTCCCCCTTATGACGGGTTAAGGAAGGCTTTCTCAGAAGTTTTTCTCTCGCCTTTTTCAACTCTCTAATTTACATTAAAAGTAGGTCACACATGGCTTTGACCTTTTGGCATGCTGCTTTTGACCACCTAAGCTGTCTTTATTCAACAACAACAAGGAAAATGTTGGTTTACATTCTAGGTCCTCTTTTAAGCTTACAATCAGCATTCCGTCAAGAAAAATGTTCATAGAAAATTCTGATAACTTATAATCACATCCAGTAACAGCAGGGCTGTACTGGCCATCGGGCAAGGTGGGCAATCCTGCAACTCATTTCACTCAGTAAATAATCCCTGTGAATAATTATTCTGAGAAAATTCTGATCAAAACTAATTAAAATCAAACATTACATCAATATTTGTTTTATTGTTGTAGTTTCTGAGCATAAAATATTATGAAATAATTATTAATTCCATCTGACGTGTGTAGAGGATAATTAAGAGATCAGCCAGTTAAAACACCTACAGGGTGGTACCATAACTCTCTCTCTCTCTCTCTCTCTCTCTCTCGCTCTCTCTCTGTGTGTGTGTGTGTGTGTGTGTGTGTGTGTGTGTGTGTGTGATCTTTAGGGCATACATGGCAACTTAGTTTTCTGACTAATTTTATATTCTGCTTTACTGTTTTCTTTACGTCGCGTAAAACAAGCAGCTGGTTATCAGCAGTTTTTCTTGGTCTGTTGATGTTTTGCTGCGTTACTGTAAGCAGCAAAATAAGCTGTTTTTGTGCTGGAGCAGGGAAACAACAAAAACATGATGGATATGGAATATCGAGGACCAGGGTTAGAGAGCTGGTGTAAAAATAGGCGTCATTTTTTTTACTTCAATAGCTGGTGGGCCGGTCTCAGCTCAAAATGCCCGGGCTGATTTTTTGTCCCAGTCCAGCCCTGAGTAACAGTCATGCAACCCAGCCAGCTGTTTTTGTTTGTTGTGTGTCTGCTTTTGTCTTTATTTCAGCATAATGTGCCTGAAACCTGAAAACTGGACAACTGGTGAAAAATGATGAGTCAATCAGTGTTTGAAAGGGATGTCCTTAAGAAACAGGAGGGAAAAATCCAGCAAAAACACGATGAAAGACCTGAGATGCATCATCCTTCAGTTGATCCATCTGCTGTGCAGTATGACAAGTTCTCAGCTAAAAGCTCTTGTGCGCAGAAGATGCTATTTTTATGCCTGTCAAACTCTGTTATCCATGGCATTTTCTGTAGATGCAACTAAAGAAAAAGAGTCTTTGCAACAGGCTGCTGGTAACAAAAGTGCCTAAAGATATGATTTAAAATGAGTTCTTCACCAGGTTGGTATTTGTAGGCAAACTGCTGCCTTTATGAATGATTTATGATGACGAAGCCTGCATGTTTGGTTGTTACAGCAGTTTCTTTATTGATTTAGACACACAGCCACAAAGGCCTTGGGTCAGGGAATATAGAACAGACCAGCTCTGCAAACTTTACCGTTGTTCTACTGAAATAGTCTCCTCCAAAAAATGATTTCATAGTCTATTTTATGGGGTTGGATCTACATTTTAGTACGTGGATGTAATGATCTTAGAAGCACAAAGTGATTGTATGACAGAAACTATAAGAACCTACTGGAACGCTGTAATAAGAGACAAGACGGATTCAGAAGAATTCTTTTAAAGTTTTGCTTTCAGGAGAAAGCAGACGGAGCACACACGGCTGGGGCGTGACGGGCTTTGTGTAAGGATGTTAGTTTGTTTGTCACCGGCATCTTCAGATGGTTTTCACCTCCTCTGAGGCGATAATGGCCGTCGTACATCACGGCGCCTGCGTCTCCCATCGTGGCTGAGACAGGCGCAGTCTGACATGAGTTAATGATCAAAGTTTGCAAAGGAAATGAAGATTTACGAGTTTGGAGTCTGTATTTCTACCCCTGAAGAGGGAGGAAATGAATCAGGATGACAAACACCCCCCCGTGTCTTCACGACATCCTTTACAGTGAGTTTGTCTGCTTCTCCTGAATGATAAACAAGGTAAACGGATGGATTTGTTTGTTTGATGCTCTGAGCTCAAGGCATGTAAAATCCCCACACTGTTACTTTCTTACCCAGGATTTATTCTGTCATTCAACTTGACATCATCAGTTTTATTTTATTATTCCATTTTAAACGCATTGAAGTTGCATTCCTGGAGCTAAAATATGCAACAGTTTAAAAAGGTATTTTATCTGCTTTTAAAACACCTCAAAGAGTTGAAGTATGCCTGAAGGAAAAAAGAAATTTGTTTGAACCAAAAGAACATTCTTGAGCCAACAATGGATCCTTCATTAAATATTTATTTACATTACTTACAGTCAAATGGTTTTACATGGATCAGTTACATGCAAACTGTCACATTTATAGATATTTAAAAAAAACTGTACACACATTTACACTCCAGAGGGAATAGTCTGTGCAATAAAAGGCACACATGACCTTTGACCCTATATCTGTGCACTTATCTCACAGACATTGTGTTTACAACAGAGACCTGGGTGTTGCAGCGTTGATATGCAGCAGAACGCCTGATCAAGAGCCCTGAAGTCTAAACGCAGCCCGAGGCGGAGCTCTTTCTGCCGTCATGATTAAACGATCAGACGACAGAACTGAAGGACCATCGAGAGTACGGCTGGAACAGAATGAGGATTTGTGGTGATCGATTATCCTGCATAAACGTTGTGTTTCTTTAAGGCAGCCAGGTCTGCTGACTGAGGCTAAAGCAGAAGCATCCACTACTGAGGTTTAACTCTCCACATGGTCATCAGATGTTCTGTTTAGAAGCGACTACAGGTGGTAAAGCATAATCTGTTCAACTGGCATGAATCTCGATACAGAGCTCTGCAGGAAACGGTTTGCCTGTGGAAACTGGCGCAAATGCTTTCTATCTGCAAACTGACTATTTGTTAAACAACACCCCCCAAGACCCACGGATGGTGAATCTGGAACTGAAACAATGTCCGTGAGCAGATCACATTAGGCTGATTTAATTTATATATATTTTTTATTAAATAATAAAAAAAGGTTTGGTAGCAGCTCGGTTCTTATCATCCTCTGGTGAAGAATTAAAGACTCTCGCTGGTAAAAGAAGCAAAAAGCATAATTAAGACGTATTTTTAGACCTCCACAGATTTTACCACACATTTGAAATGTTGAAGCTTTGTGAAAATGTGAAGTTCACATTCTTGAGCACCTGTTTACTTAATACAGAGGACAGAAATACACCTGTATGCCGCTACTTTAGCTCTGTCACACTGAATACATCAACCTAATCTGCAGAATGTTGTGGTAGGCTCAGCCGGCAGAGAGCATCACGTTATGCTTTTAAAACCAGAGAGAGGTGGATGCATACCTGAGGATGTGGCTCTCTGCCCTCATTCCCACGCTAGTTTTAACCAGCCCAACAGAGCTTTGCATTGTGGGAAACAGCTGGTGAGGTAGACTGTTCCAATGCAAACTGGAATTTCTGTTTTCCTACATCAGGATCACGTGTAAGAATTTTCTGGCCTATACTGTAGATCGTTATTTGTGATAAGTGCAAAAGCTAAAGTGGGCAGAGGGTTTCGTTTCATGCAGTCACAGTTTGAAATGTTTGTTGGAATAGAAACAGGAGTTGGTGGTAGGAAATATGAAAAAAGCATCCCAGGGGAATAAAGCTAGCCTCTCCTGAGATGTTTGATTCTAATTCTTTCCGTTCTCACTCCCAGGTTCTGTTAAAGCAGGAATCTGATGTCAGAAGCTGCACTTTTTCCCCCTGAACTTTTGTTTCATATCATATAAGTGGAAATATTACTATTATTAATTCTAAACCTACTGTAGTTTTAAATTGATGTGATTTTTTTTCAGAACTTTGACTCTTGTTGAAGCTTTTTTAATGAATTATAAAATGTGTTTTTTTATTTTGTTCAAAAACTAAGTCTAAAAACGTGTAGAGAACCAACTGAAGCGTCTCTTTTCGTGCATCTTTTGCTCTAAATTTGCAGAGATCAAACTGATGTCAGCTGATCATGAAAGAAAAAGTCAGTTTCTGCATCATCTAAAAAATATGACACAACTATTTACATCATCAGGACAAGAGGAGGTGCTGATGTGATCCTTCGGTGTGGTTTCTGTAAAAGAGAGCTCAGATGAATTTATGGATTGGCTTTCTTTATCTGTCAGTCAAAAATGTCCACAATCCTTTTAGATCCTATAACAATTATACAGAATTATACAGGATCAACGCTTTGCCCAATTAAATGCAAAATTGCACCAATCAGCACCACTCCATCCTTCATCAAAACTACAAATGCAGGGCACAAGAGAGCGTGTGCCTGAAGCTACATCACTACATAATCTGCTCTAAAAGTCTGGGTGAGTAAGGAAATAAAACGTTCTTCTCGTATGAAACAGTGCAGAGATGGTGAGCGGGGTCAGTCAGGCTAATTGGCACAGATAAATACAGAAATACTCAATAGGCTCAAGGTTAAGAAAAATGCAAACCGTAGAGTTCTGGAAGATCGTTTCCCTGCTGACCACATCGTGCACCGGCCGCTCCAAGCCTACAGGCTGCAGCTAATATACAGATTTCACATATTATACAGGCGTTAAACAAATATTAATGATAAAAATAATAATAATCAGTGCATGTCTTCGTCAAGGCTTTGGCCAGAATGAAAATCTACATTTCTTACACACAAAAGCACAGTACTTAGATCAAAAATAAAGGAAAATGAGTATTTTACAAGAGGGGGGAACACTGATAGTACCGTTTTTATTCAAACAGCAAGAAAAAAAAACATCTCACAAACAAGGCATTTGGTCAAGTGGAAAAGCTAAATTCACAGGTTAGGTTTCATCCTTTACCTGAGTTTCTAATTGAGTAAACCTCAAAGGATGAATGGCGTCAGCATGTCTGACTTTATAACAACCCTCCCAACAGAACAATGAAACCACGAGGAGGGCTTTTGGCGTGTTTAAGCAGCTTCAGGCAGCAGTTTATCACAGCTGAGTTTATCGAAAGCTTGTTAAAAGTATTTTTAGACTACGGCGCTGTTTTATAATCCCAGCATCGCTTTAATTTGACGACATGCTGAACGTCTCAGAGTCTTCTTTGAGGGAAAAGTGCACTAAATCAGCAAAACCTTATTTCTTTATAACAGAAGGGAGAGATACTGCTGAGGGGAAGAAAACTAATAGGTGTGAACTGGGTTTCTAATCAAGCTCAAAACGCAGCTTGTCGTTTTGGAGCGATAAATATTTTTTTTAAAAAGGACGAGTTCATAAAGTGACAGATTTCGTGTGTGTGTGTGTGTGTGTGCACCAGCTGAATTTGTTTCATTAAGAGGACTAAATCAACACAGTGAAAGACGCCAGAAGCTGTCAGACGAGATGGATTTTCTATCTGCGTGTCTACGCGTCATGCGTAGCCTCGTACACATATAATGTGCAACATAAACAGATTTGTGCATCGGTGCATGGCAAAAGCAAGTTGGTTCCCACTTGTGAGTGTAGCAGCTAAATAGTGGGTGGAAGAAAACTGGGATTAAAAAAAAAAGAGAAAGAGGAAAAAAATAAGGATCCCTCTCAGTGATGACCTACTTTCACACAAGTAATCCTAACTGAAAAGCAGCTAGCAGCACCGCGCTCTAATTAGATTGGGTTTGAAGAGAGGTACAGCAGCTGGGAAGGAGGTGGACTCCTAAGTAAGGCTGGTCCATCTGACACTTCACCTCAAAGATCAGAGAGGAGAGCAGAACTGGTTAGAGATCCTGGTGTTCGCTTCAATAGGATATGACAGTTACAGGTGTGAAGTGATGAGTCTGACACTTTGGCCTCGGTAGAACACACACCTCACCTTGGGTGACGAGTGTGTTCGTGTGATCAGCTTGTATTCGTCTTATTTTAGCCGCGGTTTGCATTTCTCAGAATAAATCAGCTCGCTAAGGGCCACGGAGGACACATCCACTCTTCTGCATTCAATAAAGATGTCAAAACAGAAAGCACCAGGTATTTTCACACAAAATGTTCCCTCCCACCTCGGAAACAACTGAGGTAGGGAAAACAATAAATAAGACAATGAGTCAACAATAACAAAAGCATGATTTGTGGAGTAAAATGACGTTTCAGGTGATGTTTAGGTCAAGCCTGCTGATCCATGAACGTGATTCTCCAGTGAGCTCAGTATCAGAACACAAGTCCGACTGATACACGAGCAGGTTTGCGTCTGTCTGGAACCAAAGTGAAGGAACAGAAGGACACTTTTGTTTAAAAACCAGGCTGTAGACCAGAGTTTTCATGTCAGGTGACAAGAAGTAGTGCCTGGAGTTTGAACCACCAGGCTGATGTGGTTTATCTTCTTCAAGTAGCACCACACAAGATTGGCACTTTTGAAAATGGCAGTAAACAGAATCAGAAAGGCTTTGTTTCACTTTCTTTTTTTTTTTTTTTTGGACTAAAGATTCCACACCTTGATTGCCTCGGAAACTGTGACTTTATTCTCCCAGCTTGTTGCTCTGAGGAGGGCAGGCTACAGATCAGCTGCTGCGTTGGTCCTCACCTCTTCCTCCACACCTTAGACAGCCAGATCTTCACCGTCTTGTCACTGGAGGAGGAAGAGTGGTTGATGAGCAAGAGTTAAAAAAAAGAAACACAATGATGGGGGGGGGGGGTATAACAGAACATCAATCAGGCAGTCCTGCTTTTCAAAACACCTCATTCTACATCAGACGCTGCACAGAGGCACTGGCTTCAAAGTGCACTTCACACACACACACACACGCATGCATGCATGCACGCACACTTCATTAAGCATCCTCTGTCAGCAACACTTCCACAACCTCAGTGAAAAGTTTAATGTGATTATAACTCAGCAATCACAGCACAGAGCAGTTTCAGCCTCGCTGTCATTCTCATGGTAAATTAGGTCAAACAGGATAAAGAGACGGGTCTCAGTAACGCCGTCCATCAGAGACACGACTACCTGTGCTGTTAAATAACAGCCGAGCGGATTTATGAGGAAATTATTCATTATAGGAAAACACTAAATGTAAAACTAGGTTAAGACCCAGAATTCTATAAAATATCACTTCTCCTCAAAGTGAAGCAGAACACACGTCGTATAAAAAAGATCAGCACATGAGAATGAGACAATTCTTCAGGACAACAGATGTTTGTCTTAGCAGAGAAAGGAAGCTGAGAACAGGACAATGTCATAAAATACAGACATCATAGTAAAAAAACAAGCTTGAAGAATTTCATCCTTTCTTTATGTTTTGCTTTCAAGGAGTTGGAATTTTTGTTATTGTTTGAAGTTGTTTGATCAAAGGTTCTTCGGACTTTATCGAGTGTTTCAAAGCTTTTCTGTAGACTTTGGCTTCTTAAAGGTGCATGAAGTAAGAATGACATCCTGTGGCCAAATATGGGTACTGCAGTCTGTGTGTAAAGACAAACAAGCCCGCTCTCAGCAACTGTTGCCAGTTACGGATCAGCATCAGATGATTATAGATCAGGGTTTCTCAACTTTTCGTGGCTGAACACGGTTTTGTGATTATTTCACTGTAAACGTTTCACTTATTGAACAGTTCTATCCATTCTATTAGAAGATTGGACAAGAGAAGAGTTAAGGTTTTAGATTATCTCCAGCTGATTCAAAGTATCTGAAAAAGTCGTGTCTTTATGAAATATGAAAAGAAGAACCTAAGATCTCAAACAGGACCAGAGGTGAATCATGCTTTAGTTGATGAGTCACCTTGTTAGAGCTAAAATCTAATTCCATGCATGTTATCTGTGTTCACTTTGGTACGTTTGATGAATTCAGGAAAAGGAATTTGAAAACAATAGTGCCTTTGTGGCAGACTGTAAAGCCCCAATTTAAAGTAGAAGGGAAAAAAGGGAAGTTCTCGGTTAGTTTTTATTCCTGACTGATTTAAAGGTCAGAATAAAGCTGCCGATCCTCTGAAAATGTTCTGGTACGGAACAAAAAAGAAGCTTTCTTCAAAAACCCTGAAGAATTTTTGATCAAGTTTTAATGTTTAAAAGCATAACATAAAGGAATAAAGAGCAACTCAGGATTTTAGCACACTGCTGCACACATGAACCCAGTCAGGAGCAAAAAAGCTTCAATAATCACAAGAAAAAATGAAACATATATTTCAAAAAAAGGATTAGACACTAAAATCAAAGAGAACAGATTTCAAGACCCCTGGGACACAAAACTCAAAGTTGAGGGATGCACACAGACAGGAAGAAGAGAGTGATTGGTTAGAAAGTACCAGAGGGAAGAAGGGGTGGTGAGCAGAGAACAGGCAGTCATGGGAGGCTGGTGGCTCGGCCCTTGATGGCCAGGACCCGACGAGGAAGACATGGGGTCAGACCTGGCACATAGCTCCACAGTTTCACCCTGCAGTCACTGATGTCCACAGGAGGAGGAGGAGGAGGAGGTGAGGGGAAGAAGACGAACAGGTAGGCAAAGGTAAGAGCGAGTCCAAGCAAAGGAAATATTTACCCACAGAGCAAGAAGACAGAAGAATAAGATTAAAGACTTGATGAGGAGAAGACATGAAGCAAGGGTAAGTCAGCTGGACACAACTTAAGCTGATTTAAAGTGGACGAGTGAAAGATTTCCCTAATTAAATTCACCTGGACGCTGTGAAGATCTGTCTGGAGTTGGTGCATATGGCATTAATGGGGCTGTCGTGACCTCTGACCTCTCCGATCGGTGTGAAGTTGTCGACGTTCCACACCTTCAGCATGCCTCCCCGACAGGCGCTCAGCAGCATGGGCCGACCGGGCACGTAGGCCAGGGCGCACACCCAGTCCTTATGGGCGTTCGGGATTTGCTGAGAAAAATTAAAAGAGAGAGAAACACATCAAGAGCAGAAGAAAGACCTTACACACACACACACACATACACACTCATCCATAAAAGAATCCTCCAGCCACATTTTATATGTGTCATCGTGGTTACTGCATTCTTTAAATAGCTGCAGATAAACATACATGTTCAGTGTTTCATTTTTAATGGACAGGAATTATCATGAGGGTACCGGCACACTCCTTGAATGGCTCTTCATTGTTGCTAGGCAACGTAAAAGTACAAGTATTTTTTTAAGACTCACTGTGATAGTTATTCTTAGCCCGTGTGTCTTAGTGCTCTGTATCTTATTATGGGACTGGAACAGAATTCAAAAGCTAAAATTTCAAAATAAAGGTTTTTATTTATGGGTGGCATCAACGTGAAGCTCCAGTTAAAATGACAGAGTTATCTTTTTACATCTACAGGCATATGTGTGTTGGAGTTTTATAATTAAGCAGCTCGTTTAGTTTCACAAGTTCCCCCAACAGGATTTTATACTTTGTTCAGAAGGAGACTGACAACAAAAGGCCAGAAGAAATCAAGCTCATGGTTATTTCTTCAAGTAGACCAAGCGAGAACCATCAAACGCACCTATTTGAAGTTTAGAATGTTCTAATTGACGTCTAAATCAACCTTTATTCCATCAGACTTACTTTAATCCCTTTATTCTTCTGAAAACGGTCTAATCTGTACCACAGAGCTCCTGTTGGGCCGTTTTAATCACATTTTTATGAATTGCAATGGAAACCATGTCTGATAAATCACCAGTGAGGTAGGCTGTTAAAACACAATCATTTCAGCCGCCATCGTTTTATTACACAGTAAACAGACACAACGTGATTCAGATTTTATGCAGAGCTTTATTAAACTTTTATGACTCAAGCAGTTTGGCTTTTAATGTTGTTCTGCAGCATCGTTTATCTCAAGCCAACTGGGCTGAACGCTAATTCATCTCTGAGCTGTGTGCAACACACACACATGCAGATGACAATTTATATTATTCATCTACTATTTTGTTTAGTATTTTTCTCTAAAATTTAACATATTTTGATAGAATTTTAGACTCTTAATAGAACAGATTGGATTTATTTTCTTTATTAGTCTACAGACATTTATCCAAAACAGCAAAGCAAAAACGTGTGTTAAGGAGATCTGGGGATTTATAAAGAACGAAGCGCTAAAATCTCTAAATGAGGCCGGAGTGTTAGATCATTTACATGAAACTGTAGAGCTGCTGATTCCTGTTTTCAGATTATTTACATGGAGAAAACGTCCCAGCAATGCAGTGTTTTCATAGAAGTACACTTGCAGATAGGGCTGCTCGATAATGGCACAAATTATAATCTCGATTATTTAACATGATCTTTAAATAACGTTGATAACACAAACAGTGATCGCAAAAGAGAGATATACATTAGTAATATAAAAATAAAGAGAAAAATATAAACGTCTATGCTGTAGTGAACTTCCACAACCTGCTGCATAATAATCATGTAGCCCTGTCCAGCAGTGCTGGGGGGGGGGGGTACAGCAGCATGATGCAACGTGTCGCTCAGATAGATGAACTGTTATTATTTACCAGCCTCAGAAATTGGAGCTGTGGTGTGAGAGCGCGTGAAGACAGTCAAGTGCATGTCTTATGCTCATCGCGTGAGACTTTGAGCCCTGATAAAACATACATCCACTTCAGATGTGGTTTGATGTATCTTGAATTTATTTAGCTTGTAAAACAACTGGTTATTTGAGCGAGTCAGATCCACAGTGGAAGGGTTGCAAGTGGTCAGTTGATAAAAAGCTGTAGGCTACATGCTGCACATCATTCCCTTTCCTAATGTCTGGGAGGACAGTCCGGAGCGCAGGCTGAGTGTTTTGCTAATCTGCAGAGAATAACAACTACAAAGTTCTACAGAAGATAGCTAAGGGTCATCAGAAATGTCGCTAGGTTGTTCACTTGGTGCTTTTGGGAAAAACAGTCATGACAGCAACAAAGTTACTAAGTTGGAGGTGCACTTGTATTGAAACTCGGAGCAGAGGGAGAGCAAACCGCAAGGGAGGAGCAAATAATCGGATCCTTTTATTTTTATGATTGTTCAAAACCCAGATGGTAATTGTGATTAAAACTCGATTAATCGACCAGCTCTACTTTTAGATGTTAAAATTTAAGGGAGAGGGAAGTCTGGGCCTCGCTCCTTAAGCTGCTGCCCCCGCGACCCGACTCCTGATAAGCGGAAGAAAATGGATGGATGGATGGAAATTTAAGCTCAGACTGGACGGGGAACTGTACAATAATTTNTTAAAACATAAACTCTCTTTATGCGATTCTAAACACTTTATACATAATGACTGACCGTGTCTGAGCTGCAGAAAACGTTAGTGCACCTCACAACCTAGTTCAACCTTCAGACAGTAGCAGGCAAGAAATCTATTTAAAATCAGGATAAATGAAAAGGTTTCATCCATTTTCTAGGGACAAAAGCTGATTCACACACAGAAACAATGGCTTTAATGTCATTTATGAAACATAAAGAGGAGGTAGAATGCACCTGGGGATGTCTGCTGTCTGCTGTCCTCTATCCTCGCGGTTTCACAGGTGAGACAAATTGTTCTTTAGTGTCTTAAACACATTATTAAGAACTGAGCATAATGTCATTAGTTAATTATTTCTTCTGAACTCTCAAAGCAAGATATTATTTGAACTATCATTGAACAAAAAGCCTTGAACAGATTCCTTTAGACTGTGAGCAGACCTGCTGGTCGTGCAGCACGGAGCTCTATTTTTAAACATGAAAAACAAATTTATGTCCCCTCCTGATCGTCTTTCAGCTCCAATCGCCATCAAAAGCTACTTGGAGAAATCTCCTTGTGCATTCCAAGCAGAAAAATGCTTGTTCTATGAAATTACTTTTCTTTGAGCGTGACAGTGAACAGACCATGTGAAGTGGAAGAATAGTCAGATCTAGTTATTAGTTTCTTCTAAAAGGACACAAAATTCTCAGCATGTGATCTCTGATAACTTGGTTGTGTGACTGGGAGTTTTACTAATTTTTTACACATTAAATATGTCAGAAAAGCAATTTTCATGGAAAAAAGGGTTTATAAATTAAATAAAAACATTGGTTCATCATATGTGTTACAGCCCCTGTAAGTTTCCCCTGAATCAGCACCGTGGACAGCGCCTGCCGGCTGCCACTCTCCTCTCCAGCGCTGTTCCAGCCCTAGATATCAGCACAATGGAGAGAGGCACGCTGCTGCACAGCAGCAGCTGAAGCACCAGCAATAATGCCATCAGTCTGCTCAAGCCTCTAAAAGGCTGAGTTTTTCAGTCATTCGGGGGTGCAGATGCATTCTGTTGTCCCCTTGGCTGTGGCGAGTGTTATTAGAAGACGTTGATAACTTATAGTAGTGAGACTGCTTAGTTTAATGTTGTCATTAAGACAACTTGTAAAGTTTTGTGTGCCGTTTCTTTAGATTTAGTTCTTCTTTAGTGTTTGACCCAGTTTTCCACCAGGGAGTAGCTTTTCAAGTCCAGCTTTCGTGTTTGTTTAAGCTAACTTAAACCTAGAAAGAAGAGCATCTTTAGTTCAGAGCCTTCCTGGTTTGTGTTTAGTACTTGCTGCTGTGGGTTTTTCCAGCCTTTTGTGTTTAATTTAGTCAAGTTGGTTTTCTCCACTGGGTTAAATTTCAGTTACTTACTCTGAGATTCAGGAGACTTGTTTGTTATCTTGCAGTGCCTCCTCTTTTACCTGACTGAACCTTTGTTATAATAAACCTTTTTAATTGTTGCTAAGACCTCGGTTCATTCCTTTTCTTTTAATTTTCAAAAGCATATTTTAAAAGGACATTTCAGCCATAATAGTAATATTAATAATGCATCAGTTTTATATAGCGCTTTTAAAAACGATTCACTCTTTACTAATAGGGAACTGTGTGTATCTATGTAAGTACAAATTATAAATAATTATTAACCATCTTCTGTTCAGAGAAATAGTTTATGTGTTATATAAGTGTTTTAAATCATTATTGGTTCAAAGAAACAAAGTTTAGTTGTTTATGCCTTGAGGGGTAGGGACAATTAAAAAATGTACCAAACAAAAGTTTGATTCAAACAGCTCAAATCTCCTAACTTTGATAGCAGATCTGATCATTTTTAAAAGCTTTACATCACAGCCATGTTTTAAATGTTATTACATTGGAATTCACACCCAATGCCTCCTCGCTTGACACTCAGCACTAAGGGGTTGGATTGGGGGGTTAAACCACCAAATAGTTCCTGAGCGCGGCCACAGCTGCAGCTCACCGCTCCCTACCACGGGGATGGGTCAAATGCAGAGATGTAATTTCACCAGTGTGTGATGATGACTTGGGACTTTAACTTGACTTTATAACATCTGCATAAACAGTTGGACATTAGAGCTGTTTAACAATGGTTGTTTTGAGTGTGTTCTCACTAGCTGTTAGCTCATCAGTCATGAAGGAAATAAGGTTGTTCAGGACTCTGTGACAAATATAACTTTGGAACGACATCCCAGCAGGTGTTAAACAGGCTCCCTCGCTCCACAGTTTTAAGAGTCGTCTGAAATTACACTTTTACTCTTTGGACATCACAATGGACGGTGCTAGCATGGCGCCCTTTTTAATTCTGTTTTAACTTGTTCAATTTGTGGGCATTGCTCCTTTTTATTGTTTTAAATATGTTTGATAGGGATCATTTTATTTCTATATGTTTTTACATGTTTTTTGTGCTATTATGATGGTGTAGGCCCACAGCACTTTGTTTGACCTTTTGGCCATGAGCACTATACATATATAAAGCTGAATATGAATGTGAACATAATTATTTATAACTTTTTAACAGAAACATGTTAAAATAGCCAAAAATTGTTGATGTTGTGTTGATATCATTGTTTATTTTGGGAATTAAATAACCTTGTAGCTCTTCTATGGGCAGCAGTAGCTCAGGAGGTAGAGCGGGTTGTCCAGTAATCGGAAGGTTGCAGGTTCGATCCCGGCTCCCCCATAGAATGCTGCTGTTGTGTCCTTGGGCAAGACACTTAACCCACCTTGCCTCGCCTCTGTCAGTGCGCCCCAGGGCAGCTGTAGCTACGATGTAGCTCATCACCACCAGCGTGGGAATGTGTGTGTGAATGGGTGGATGACTGATTGTGTTGTGAAGCGCCTTGGGGGGTTGTAGAGCCCTAAGAAGGCGCTATACAAATACAGGCCATTTACCATTCTACTGATTTGGTCTGATATTCTCCAACAGAAAGCCCAAAATTTAATTATCTGAGAATTTCAACTGAAAACAAATGTCAGTTTTCAACAGTTATTTTCCTTTTCAGTCCAGCAGGTGCTTTCTAATGATTGCTTTATAAAAAGTATCTGTAATAGAATTTTAAAAATAAAAATGCAATTTATGATCATTGCAAAAACAATGGCTAATAGAGATTTTGTAGGCAGTAGATGTGCTACAATATAAAGTGAATAAACAAATACTTGGCAGCATTTCAGCTGTACACACACAACAAACAGACCCCGCTGTGAGTGTGAGGATGGTTTTAATGTTCATCATATAAAGTCCACCATCAGATAATGATCTGGATTCTACGGCTAATAAAAAACTACCTAAACTTAAAAAATAAACATTTGCCAAATATTGTCCAGTAGTTATTGTTGCACGTGGGGGTTTGCATACTTGAGTCACTCTCAGATACTAAATCTATTTCTGTAACAAATCCTTAAAACGTACTTTTTCACACTTAAGTGGAAAATCTGATGCAGAACATTTATACAAAAAATTTAAAAAGCATTAAAAATCAGAAAAGCACAAGTGAGCTTAAATGTATCAAGGTCTACAGATCTGTGGTCCAGGACATCCTTATCACCACTTTGGAGGCATAAGCATCAGCAGGAAATATACCCCATTCAAATCTGTTCTATGAATCCATAAAACGATACTCATCAGGCAGGAAATGACTAAACTACCACGTGCAGTAATTATAATAATATTGCTTCTCATTTCCCTAAAGCAAGAACGTGAGTGGGGTTGAATTTTATCATGGTGGTCAGAGCCGTGCCCCCAGCTGTAATCCTGAAGAGTTCCAGAGTAATATATTCTATTACACCCAAAGCCACAATTTGATCCCATTACGCAATTACACAGAGACCACTGAGCTGGAGAGGCTGTAGAATGGATTGTGCTGCCTGCTTCACAAATGTGGTTAAGGTCATACGCCACAGTCCGCAGCCAAGATGAGCTGATTCAATTCCAGCTTTGGAAACAAATAATTACGTCTCGTGTTCTGGTTTCGCCTGTTCCCATAAACAAAAGGCTGAACAGAAGTTATGTGAAACTAAGTGAGAGTGCTGTGCATGCAAATGAGTGCAGCACAGCCGCCCACCAGCTGAGTTAGAATGCATTATTAACATATGCAAGCAGCAGAGGATGCACAGGAGACACCACAGTATACAACACACACACACACACTCAGCAGCAGGTCTGCATGTCTGAGGTGTGACTGGGCTCTATACTCTGCTGTTGACACGGTGCTTTCCTAACTCATTACACACAGCAACCACACACTGCTGACTCCCTCTACACAGCGAGCATCCTGGGTAAAGAAGGCAGGAGGGTGGCAGGATGCTACCCACCAGCCGAGCCGACAACCAGCAGCACAACCTTTCATTGTCATCACCGAGACACTTTTGGATGAGGAGAAAACACCGTCTCCACCAGCGTGGGTGCAGAAAAATCCTCCCTGACCTGGATGGAATCCAAAACTATTCATCTAATTTGGGCACTATCCAAGAAAAATGTTAGTGATTCCTCTGGATTGTTTACATTTAAATCTTCTCTTATCAAAAAGTCCACATTAGTGGGGCCAACTAAAATTGCCATTTGTTTTCAGCTTTTTTTGTTCTGACAAACCAAAAAAGTGACCTCACTGTGCCGCTAATATCAACAGCACTAATAATTCAGTGGATGAAGGTCAATCAACAAGTCTAAGATGTGGATTTAAAAGAAGAGGTTTGGAGTTTAAGTGTCTATTATTGAGTTTTTTTCATTTGAACACTAATTTCTCATTACTGCTCACCACTGAAGAGCAAAAGGTGGATGAAAATGTTTTTGTTCATTTGTTCAAAATCTCATGAACCACTGGATGGATTTTAGTGACACTCTCTAAAGGTGGAGGCAAATCTGCAGCGGATTACATTGTGAAGTTGACCCAATTCAAGATGGCTACCATGGCTTGTTATTATTAACAAACACTAAGATGGCTCTAACTTATACTAAGTTAAAACCATTTTCAGGGTATCTGCAGGTTTAAGGAAGCCAAATTAAAAACTTTTAAGACCATTTTCAGGTCACTTTGATTCAATTTAGAACTTTACGCTCTCAAAATGAAAATTGGACATTACCATCTTAAAAATAGTTCTGTCCAAACCTTTATTGGAACTGAAAGTGCTGAAAAATAACACAACCATCAAGATAAGTGCTCTGCAGAGGATGAAAGTGCATGTATTCTCTAAAAACAACGTAAACCTGCACTTCCCCATGGGTCACACACTCAATAGTTGGAGCGGCTAATGTGTATACCTGTAAATAGCACACACACACACACACACACGCACACGCACGAATGAATGTTGGTGGTCCTGCTCATGCCAGTCTTATACGCAAAAACACAGAACACAAATGAGAAATTTGTGGAATTCTTTATAAAGATTGCCAAATATAATAAAGCAATCTTTTCTGTTGCGTCTGTGGTATTTTTAAGACCTTTGCACTCTGGATTTAGGGATTACTTGTCATTTTTAAGGCCTTAATTATGGAAAATCTAGATTTAGGTTTGTTAGTCAAGTTTACAGATATTGAGCTGCAGTTTCATGGTAGCAGAAAAGAGTGAGTCACAACACCAACTCCAAACAGAACGAATCACACAAAATCCTGAGATCGTTTGTGAGACAGTGCAACCGTCATTTTAGAGAAGTAATCAAAAACAAGGCCTTTAACTCACAAAAGCACTAAAAACAGGAAAAACAACAAATCCACACAGGAGGCAAGCTCCAAATATCAAGTAGCATTTTTTATTTGCTTGTAAACAAATAATCATAATTAAGGTTGGCCAGTTTCCTCCAAATCAACAATCCACCTCATCAGATACAATGACACTTCTTTAAACTCACCATCATCACTCACAAGAAGGATTTTACTGCAATTATCTACCAAAGTACCACTTTAACTCCTCTGGATACACTACGCAGATAAAAAATATACCTGGCTTCACACTGCAGCTGACGAGAGTCAGGGGGTCATGAATTAATTGCCTCCAGGTTGATGCATTGTTCGGTCTGCTGCTCATCCCTCATAAAGTGATGAGGGTGTTTTTTAACCTTTGATATTTGAGCTTTATAAACCATTCCCCTTCCTGATCTCTTCACCCAGATGACCTCACATTGTGTGCAGGAAAATGATTCATCAGGTGCATCGTTCTGTTTCAACACTTTGCAGGTGCTGGCATGTTTTAAACATCTGGATAAAAACACGTTTTTAACCCTAAAACAGATCGGCCACACTCACCTGCGTGAGCTCCTGCTGCTCCAGCTCCCATTTCTTGATGCCGTTGTCTCTCGAGCCGCTGAACAGCACGTCTCCCTGCACGGCCAAGCATTCGATGCCATCGTAGTGCGGAGGCTCAAAGTTGTGAGCTGGACCTATATTACCCAGAGTTCCCTCTGCAACATCAAACACCTCAGGAAAAAAGGACGGGAAGATAAGAAATTATGTATGAAGTCGGTGAAATTTCAGCACTGACATAAAACATCTGTGAGTGTGTGTGTGTGTGTGTGTGTGTGTGTGTGTGTGTGTGTGTGTGTGTGTGTGTGTGTGTGTGTGTGTGTGTGTGTGTGTGTGTGTGTGTGTGTGTGTTACCTTGACGTAATGGTCTTTGGAGCCAGTGATGACTTGATCTTTGCCCAGCAGAGACTGTCCCACTGTCAGACACATGACAGGACCAATGTGGCCTGACAACTTGCCTGTTGCTTGCATCCTAGAGACACACACACATGCACACACACACACACACGCATGGGCGCCCGCAGCAGCAGGTGAAGCAAAGGTCAGAGAAATTTGTTACTTACAGAAATCAGATTTTCAAAAAGCATACGTAACTAGATGAAGTCTGCTTCTCTCTCTAGAGTTAACTAAAGCTACTGAGACACACAGATGCCACCGGCAGAGGATGGAGAAATGTTTAATACATTCATTTTTCATTCTTGGGGGGGATTCTCTCGCATCATTAAACCGTTTTGGAGCCCTTCAGCGTAAACTCCCTGGTCCAATCTGTTTATCATTTCCTTTAGAAGAAAACTAAAAAGCTTAAGGGAATATGATGTTACCACAAGATGCACAAACTGGATCTTTGTGGGAAACATTGGCCCGTTTTATCTCACTGATCCTGGGTTTCCGCTCTGCCCGTTAACAGACTTCTTAATCTCAGATTTGAACACATAAATTGTTCATGAATGTGACGACTAAACTTTCAAATTAGTGAAAGAAGTGATGAATATTTAAACACACACA